>OZ024893.1:42364825-42424825 GCA_964017195.1 Siderastrea radians | reverse complement strand
AGTTTTCAGTGCATTTTAAAAGGTTTCATTTCATTTCTCTGATTTCAACCCTCTTTGTCAAAAAGGGAAGGGGGAGAGAGAGGGGGGGGGTCCCCTGAGCCCCTCCCCTAAACCCCTGAACATGTGAATGAAGGTAATTACTTTCCCAGAAGTTACCTTCTAGAAGGGTGTGCATTCCCGTACAAGACAAGCGCATTCTACTGTTATCATAGATTTCCATCAGTTTAGTAGCTAGTAAGCAGTGCAGTGTGTTTCTTTAAAATTCTGATAAGATAATAACAGCACACTTGACGAAAAACGAGTTTTCATGGCTAGGGAAAATATTATCATTTCTTCGAAGATTTGTTTTGATAAATAATAAGCTCAACATGGAGGCGGAGTTTAGTTGTCACTCTCCGCAATTCATTCATTCATTCCAATGAAACACAAAAATTGCGTGAATAATTTAATTTAAAAGTGTTTTATAAGATTAAGAAACCAATCAGTTTTGGATTTTACCTCGTGGTTTCGTAGGAATGTGTTAATCTTTGCCACATTCACGAGAATTCGCTATTCATGTCATTCAAGTGTAATTTTAATCACGCAAATTTTTATAAACACTTACCCACTATGTCGCTTATCAGTCTGGCTGGGTCGATTATAAAAGCCTCCATGGTTAAGCTCATCCTTACAACCTATTTGGAAGAGATCCTTTCATTTTGAACAAGATCTGACAAAGTTGTCCTAAGTCCGCCATCTTTGAGGTGTAAACAAGTGCAAAACAAGTCACATGCGTAGATCGCGAGGACTGGGTTCCAGTAGTTTATTTTCTTCCCAGACTTCAATGCACGCAGATTCATCATGGTGGAACAGTCTAGACTACAGAAGGGAGTCAATTAATTAATCTGACAAAATCACGCAGTTTGTCACCGTTGCAAGCTAGAAAAAACACTTCTAACCAGTGGCTTGTGTCATATTGTAACAGTTATTTCAATGATAGCTTGATAACAGGTCTTTAACATCTTCTCTTGGTGAAGAATTTTAATAGGACACATGAAGCCAATCATGGCGAAACCTGAAGCTTCAGATTCTCCTAGCCGTTCTCGACCAGGTCAGACTGCTCCCGAATCCCCTGTCTTGTCGGTGTTTAAAATGACGAAAGGTTGTGTCATGCTCAAGGTTAAACGCCATGTAAGTATATTGCTGAAAGTTTACCATATTGACTTATTGTCGATTGAATGAAACTTTAGAATTTGCCCTGTGGGCGAGGTGCTGTCTCATGATCAAGCTGCACTGGCCTGGAGCAGTTTGTCACTTGGTCATGTGCCAAAGTTTACTTTTTACTTGTAGCTGCTTTCATTGTTTTCCCTGCATAGCAAGTATCTTCAAACGTGCCATCTTTCAACATACAATGTTACAATGACCAGGCCAAGTCTAAATGAATATCAAAACCTCTCTGTCTCCTCTGTTTCCCCCCCCCCCCCCCCCTTCGCCACCCCAACCTCAGAGAACTTACAGGTTACACAATACTGTGTGGCACTAAATTATTGTGGGCTTGCATTTTTGCATTTTGTTTTCTTCATGATCCGCAAAAAAAAGTTACTGCAAAAATTTTCTCCGCAAAAAATTATTCCAATGTTGAAGGGATATACAAACATTACCTTATGCATCTAATAAAAATTTGTGTTGGTACTTACTTACTTTGCTTACAGAAACAAAAGGATGAAACTACAAAACTTCAGTAGTTATTGCAAATCCATTCACAAAGCAATCAGTCTCACTTGGGCAAGATATAATATTATAATAGTGTGACACTCATTAACACGTTTTACATCTGCATGTTGTTTCACTTGTATTTCTACCAAATTTACTCAAATAAAAAAATAGTAAAATGAAAATCACAAAAATTAATCCCCCAACAAGAAAAACCAGTCTTTCCTGATCGCAAAAACTAGTTCCAACAAAACACAAAAAGTTGCCCATCCACAAAATTATACTGGTGGAAAAATTTAGTGCTACACAGAATGTTCTCTATGGGGTGGGGGTGGGAACCAAGGAAGGAGAGATTGCACGGACATCTTAGAATCTTTTTCTCCACCCCTCCCCACCCTTCCTCGTCTCTACCCACCCCTACCACTTAGTGATTGATCTTGTTCACTGCCTGTATAATATATGCCCTTCCTTTTTACAGGAAGGTAACCTGATTTTGCCAAAATCTAGATTCATACTCTTGGATTCGTGATTTGTAGATTATTGGAAGTCCTCTCCCTCACCATCCTGACAACTGAGTGTTAATATTATTAACTAACCTCGATAATTTATTCTGGCCCTGCTACTCCTCACGGTTACTAACTAAGGAAACAATTTGTTGCTGACTATTTCATTTTAAATAAAGTTTGCTTAATTTGTCTAAAGTCATTGAAAATCAGTTTTCTTTTGCTTGATCAGGGTACTCCTCAGTTCAAGAGATTTGTATTAACTAGAGGTAAGATGAAAAATGAAAATACTGCCAAAACATACCTGATTTAATAGCACTGTCTTTTGTGTTTATCTTTAGCTCTAGAGCACTTTTCCTTCTTTGACTTGTTATTCAATTTGTTGCAGATCTTTCATACATTCAGTGGGGATCACCCCAAAAAACAGGAGAAAAATCTAGTAAGTCATTGAACTCTGCATCAGTAAAATTTAAGTAACGGATAATGCATACACACTGTTATTAAATATTGCTCAAGTAATATCAGTACATGTATTTTAATAATAGAAATGAAAGGGACTTACATACATTGTGGTGTTTGAAGCCAATCTTGTCACTTCATTTATAATTTTTTTTTACAGTATCAATTGCGCAAATTACTCAGTTGGTCAAAGGACAGAAATCAAAAGTATTTCAGAGTTGTCCTGTACCACAGAAGGAGGTATGAAGAATTGTTCAATAATTGAGATCAAATATTGTTTCCCCCAGATAGTGCCAAGTGGTACCTCATGTCATAATCAGTCAACATTTCCTGGCCTGATCAATCGATGAAATCGATAATCGATAACAATTGATAACAATCGATGGCAATCGAAATCGATGACCAAGCGATGGCCAAAAAATTTGTGTTTTTTAATTGCCATCGATTGTTATCGATTGTCATCGATTGCCATCGATTGTTATCGATTATCATTGATTTTCATAATTTTGGGAAGGTAAAAAATAACATGTTTTACAGAGGTAATACGGTGGAATGGAATTACATAACAGTTGTTAAAATTGCGGGGTATGTATCTAGGGTGGCCAAAGAAATTACGAACGCAGTTACTCGCTACTCTGAGATTGGTGCCAGACTTTAAACAGTAAAGCCGCCAGGAGAGGACATGAGAAAGGAGAGTGACTTTGTCGTTAGTTTCTCTTAAGTAAAATGAAGTATTTTTAAAGATGCAAATTACAGTATGTTCTCACTTGATCATCGTCTTTCCAACAGATGGCCAAGAGATTATCTCAGTACAATTTGTTTTCTTTTCAGTCCATTTCTTTCTCTGTGCTTTACAAGATTGGTAAAGCATTGCACAGCTTGGATATTGTTTGTTTTGAAAAACCACAGTTTGACTGGTGGACTGTGGGAATCCAGGTAAATTAATAGTGCCGAAAATGCGAATCTTTCAACATCTTGTCCCTGAATGACCCCGGGGGGGGGGGGGGTACTCGAAAAAATTTTGATGGGAGTGTGCCGCTGGGACTCTGAAACCCTTAACCTATACCAGACCACGTTCATGTCGTTTTTGCAACCCTATTCTAGACTAGATGCCAAAAATCCCTACCCTATCCCAGACTAGCTATTTTCGAGCTATCCATCAGAAATATAACCACACAGTGCTTTTAATGGAAAACCATCTCTCGATCAACAATATTGTCACGATTTCATTTATAATTTATATTTCCGAGTTTTTCAAACGCGTTAATTAATTGGATTAAATTTTCACACCACCCATTAGTTTCCCGGTAATTGATACCCTATTCTAGACCAAGACTCCCTGATTTCTATACCTTATCCCAGACCAAACTGCTTGAAAACCATACCCTTCACAGCGGCACATACCTATATAGGTTATATATGGGAGTACCCCCCCCCCCCGGGTGAATGACTAACATCGATCAAAACATAACTGAAGTAATTTGATTTCAAACATGGTACAGGGCTGGAAAAAGTTTGCTTTGCTTAGCAGGACATAATGATAATTATATAAATTAAAAAAAGAGAAAACAACCTAGCTGATAAAACAAAACTTTTGTTTTAGGAAAACAACGTATTCTCATAAAAAATACCTTGTAAAAAAAGTTATTTAATAATTATTTATAAACAACCACAAAACTAAAGGTAAATTTAAGTGTTTTTAGATGTTTGCTGTGAGGGTGTCTGACGTGAATAAATATTACATTGTCAATGTCTTTTTTGCATTTGTCGGAGAAACCGTAAACAATAGACTTTTTATTAGATTGTTTGAAGGTCTGTCATTAAGGGCCATAACCCTGTTACGGCTGAGTAAACTTGTTGGGACCTCAGTGTTATGGGAGAACTTGCCTCTGGTTGGCAGAACAAGTATGGTATCTTACAGGCATAAAGATCAAGGCAACTGTTTTAATTTGTCTTTTTGAAATAACAGGCTCTGATTAATGGCTTTAATGACAGAAAAGCTATTGATGAATTGTACAAAAATGGCAATGATGCTGTGGATGGTAAAGCACCACAAGGACCTGAAGAGGTATGCACCTACTGACCTCTTACACTGCAGTGACACTACCATGTTTTGCGAATTTCTTTTAACAAAAAAGATGGTTCATTAATATCGTCAAAACATTAATGGACAGAGTAAAGAAAGCACGTTTTAATTCGTCTGTGGAGTTACTTTGTGATTTAAACCAATCACGTAATAAGCCGCAAAGTTCTGCATGTGCAAATTAAATCTAGTCATCACTACAAAGATTTATAAAAATTAACAATAATTATTATTTTTAATTGTGTGTGGGATGTATGAAACTAATGGATTCCATTTGTCTGTGGTCGTGTACTCTGATTACACACAGAGGACACCAAAACATGGTAAGAACATCAGTCACGCTATGAGCCACACTTCTTTGTTCTTACCGTGCTTTGACCTGCATGGTTGATTTCTTCCATTTTGGTTCAAACAGAGCCCAAATTAATCATTCAATGATGTCAATTCTCAGCCTCACTTTCTTTATGTTGCATTAGTGAGTAAGTTCAATCAGTTTAAAGAAAAAGTAATTATAGCTATTGAGGTAACACCTCCAATTTACAGGTGCAAGTGTTAGGTCAGAGCATAAAATGTGGACCTATGTTTTTTTCTCACATGCTAAGCAGCCCATATGCCAAATTCAGTAAGCTACTTGAGTAAGTTGGATTTCAAGACCAAATAAGTTGGCACTTATGCCCTTTTAACTGTTGCATTATCAAACTTTGACCCTTCACGTGTCACGCGTTCGTAGTTTTGCATTTAGGCATGCGCACTTGTAGCATGCTAGAGGATTAAACATGGCTGTTCGTTGAATCGTTGTTGTTGTTTCTTGTTGGTTTTCAATAACCCGAGATGGTGTCAGAAGTGGGATTTGGTGGTCTTTTGCGTGGCACCTACCTCAATATGGCGTGAGAAATAGTCCACTACTATCAGATAATTCAGGTTATCGAGCTGAAAGAGGTCGGTGCTGATCGTCTGCCAAGGGCGTTCAGGAAAGGGTGTTGGCATGAGTGGCTCAGCTTGCTGCTGTCGGTACTTGGCACAAACTTTGCAATTTTCAACCATGTCGTGAACTTCGCGGCTGAGACCAGGCCACCAAACAGACGTCTTCGCACGTTCTCTGCACTTGTCTATTCCCTGGTGCCCTTCGTGTATCTTGTCCAAAACTTGCAGCTTCATGGCTGATGGCACTACGATTCTTGATGACTTCAGCAGTATTCCATACACTACGGTGAGCTCTCCTCTGACTGACCAATAAGGCTTAAGTCCATTGTTAAGGTAAAATTTGTCTGGCCAGCCTTCCATGCAGTAATTCTTTATCTGTCAACAGACGGGGTCTTCATCTTGGGCTTCTTTGATTCCCATCAGCTTCACATCCGATAATGGTAGAGAGTCCAGTACGCTGTCAACATAGATGTTCATTTCTTCTTTAGGAACGGTAGCCATTCTGTTTGAGTTTTCTGCTTGCATTCTTGATAATGCATCTGCAATGTACATTTCCTTTCCGGGTACATGGTTCACCTCTTTAAAGTGAAAAACCCACGAGACGCATTCTTAGCCGTTGTACTCTAGGAGGGACTTCATCTAAGGTATGCATGGTGAGAAGAGGAACTAATGGCTTATGGTCTGTTTCAGCAATAATAGACTTCCCCACTATGTAATCGCTGGACCGCTCACATGCCCAGGTTAGGGCTAAGGCCTCTTTCTCTATTTGTGCATATCTGCATTCCACAGGGGTGAGTGCTCTGGATATGAACATAACAGGTCTCCAAGTCTGGTCTTCTTGCTTCTGTAGCAGTACTCCTCCCAATCCAAATAAAGACGCATCTGCTGAGATTTTGGTCTCTTTGTTAGGATCGTAGAGAGTGAGCACTGGCGCAGCAAGATCATTTTCGTGGTTCATTTTATGTCCTTCTTCTTGGACTGCCCTTATTTACTCACCTTAAAAAGTTATCTTTCTTGACAGATTCCCATGTCTGTGTTGGGTCCTGCTGGTGGCAAAGGTTGCAGTGAAGGTAGGCAAATTGCATATTGTAAACACACCCCATCCCCCCCCCTTAGAATCCAGGTTGTCTTATACGGGAGGACATGACAACCTAAACACAGAAATTGCTTATTTTGATGAGAAAATAGTTACAGAATGTAACGTACACTATCATAGTTTTGGTCATGGTGAGCTGGCAGAAAAGATGCTCTTCTTCATTGCCAACCCAGTACCCCTGTCTCCTTGTCCATCAGAACACTAACTGTTTTTTTCAGCCAGCTGGCAAGCCTCTTGTTGATAGCCAGCTGACAAGTCAGCCAGCAATCTTATATTTAGTGCAGTAATTTTTTAGACTTACAATCTCTAGAAAGGTGCTCTATCCTCAAATGGCAGCTTTCACCTTCATCCTCAGGGTCTTCTTGGTATGCAAATTTTTGTCGTGCCACCATTTTGAATACAGGGATGGACAAGGTTGGCATTGTTGTAATATCATTGCTTGTTTCAGTCTTCTGTCATCAAAGTCTCCAAGCCAGCTGAGCTACTGAGAATTTAAGTATTCATTTTCTCTGGAGCTCTCATTTCCCACCAGGCTGGAAGAAATACTGTTTGTCTCAGCTGGGTGGAAAAAATTGTTTTTCCCAGTCAAGATGTACTCTGCAGATAACTAGTCTGTAACTCAGACTTGTTGCCCAGACAATGAGGCAAGAGAGAATGCTTAGTCTACTAGTCTGTGTTTTCTCAGGCAGGCTGAAATGCCTTTTCTCCGGGCCAGCCAAGACCAAGGTGCAGTGAAGAGTAGCTGTTCTGTAAAACAGCTCCACTTTGTTCTCCTGTTGAAAAGCCAGCTGGTCCTCACCCATTAAGTGATCAGATTAATTAAAATGCTATGTGACATTGTAGTACAAGCTACAGTAATTCACTACCCAAAAGTGGCAGTCACTGTAAACATCACACTCCTCACCTAGAATGGTTTTCAACTGAGTGTCAAAAGCAGTATTACTTTCTGAATCACATATTAAGACGATTTCCGCTCAACGTTCGAGCAGTAAGTGCAAAAATTAAGTTACCAAAAAAATACTTGCAGCACTGTCACACTTTGAGAACAGATAAGAAGAACTTATCGTTACTTTTGCTCCCAAGCTGACCCCGTGAGAGAAAACTGGATTTGAAGTTATCAATATTTCAATTAAAAAGACGCTTCATGTCAGTTCAAAACAAAATGGCGCCCGTTTTTAGCATCCTTTTACGAGATTTGAAATTAATTTTCTTGAGAATGCTTGAGAATTTCATCGCGGGGTCACTTGGGCAAGTGAACTAGAGTGAGATGTTTCAAATAGCATTTAAAATGTTACCGTGCTATGAGTAGTTTTTTGGTAAATATTTTTTGCACTTATTGCTCGAACGTTGAGCGGAATCCGTCTTAATTTTTGCTTTACTATAATTACTCTGTGATTGCTTAAAAAGACTCACACCACTTTCTCAACCAATTAAAAGTAAAACCCAAACCAATCTTGATTTGCTTGCACACTGCTTCCCACACTAGAAGCCATTTGAATATTTTTTGGTTCAAGTTCTGGTTGGATCATTAGGTTGTTTACAAGTGTCTTTTTTGATTGGTCAGAGTGATTACTTTGGGTTTGGTTTCAGGACATGCTACTAAAAACAACCCCAAGTCCCAAGCCAAGTAGAGGCACAAGTGAAAGCAAGACGTGTCTTGCATCTTCTTGTGACTTTGTTTTTCAGCCAAGGCTGCAAAGAAATGAATTTTTTCGAAATCGTGTCTAACTTGCTACTCTGTTTGGTCACCTATGTATTGCAACGCTGTGTACACAAATTGGCAGTTCCAAACTTGTGATGGCTTGCAACTCCATTTGGCCTGAGTTTAATACAGCCCTTACATATTAATTAAATCCAGTTACTGGTCAGGAGAGAACTTCAAGGCAAGCTCAGTATGAGCTGTTTGCAATAGGTTTTTTTTTTTTGCATTCAGATGCTTGTGATTTATACACATGGGGTGATGGTACCACAGGAATGCTAGGGCATGGTGAGAACGGTGAAGAGAACGTACCCAGAGCCGTGGAAGCATTGTCGTCAAAGGACATTTGCAAAGTGGCATGTGGAGTCACACACACCATTGCAGTAACAAGTAAATACAACTTTTCAAAATAGTGTTCAAATGCACCTACAATCAACATGAAACTCAAGGTGGTAGGGGACCACAGGCAGGTGTGGGGCATTAGAACTATTTATCTGGCAGGACTCACCTCTTGTCATTTGACCTTTAAATTTAGGACTAGTTTCAGTGGCTCCAGTATGTACCTAAGAGGGAAATACATTGCCCATAGTGAAGGGATTAGACCTTTTTTGGCATCAGGGAGAGGATTGTGAGGTTTCATGGGATCAGTATGCATTTCTGGGAAACTGCCCACCTACCCCTCCCCTAACCCAACATTGACACCTTAGTTAGGGCAAAATGTTGGGTTAGGGGAGGGGAAGGTGGGCAATATCCAAGAAATGCATACTGATCTGTTTCATGCATGTTACTGACAATAAATTGTTTCATGCAAAATGTTTCAGTTCAGAGGTCAGATTCATGAAACACTCCTAAAGATTTGTCTTATGTACATGTAATCATTGGAACATAAAAGCCTATACATGTTATAGTTAAGAAACAATACTTGGGATTCATGAATCTTGGTTTAGGGGAGCTTCTTGAAGTAAGGTACAGGATGTTTTGTAGGGTGAATTTTATTAACTGCTACGTTTTTGTCATATTCTGTTCAGTGTCAGACCCTCTATTGTTATTATATTTAGAGTCAAGAGAAAGCCCAAAAAAACTTCATCCCTTCTTTTCATGCCAGAGGTAATCATATTTAAGCAACTGAACTCTTCACCCAAATAGCCTCCTGTACGGACAATCTTGGGGCTTTTCACACATTCCTTTGTAGTGGACCTCAGTACAACAGAACTGAAGGGTCTTTTCCTGTTTCGAAGTATGGATGAGTCAATGCAGTTTTCCAGATGTTTTGAAACAACATTGTGTGGTTCCAGAAAAAATCCACACCCCCAACACTTAGGGTCACTGGAAATTCCAAGGAGGAGGGGTCTTAAAGGCCAAATTTTTTGAAGGAAAGTATGAGCCTATACTGGAATTTCCAGAGGGGTGGGGTTTCAAACAAAAAAAACCTCCATGGGGGGAGTATGGGTATTTTCTGGAACAACACATTTGACCAAGGTTGTAATTTCAACTCTGACTGTTTGTTTCCAAATCACCTGAAAGTAGCTTCAGAGTACCAGCTTCCAAATGGGCCTTTGCCAAGTACCGGTAATTGCTTTAAGTAGTCTTTGTTTGAAGCACCATTTGGAATTTGGATTTTGTATGTGACCTTAACTCTCACACTGGGTAATTGATTTAATTCCATAAGGCAACAGTGATTTGGTAACAAAGGGCCTACTATTTATGTCTGTTGAGCAGACATTGGAAAAGAAGGGATATGTGGCAAGAATCTCAGGGCAGAAGGCTATGTCATGTACTTCAAATAAATTCCTTTTATTCCATGTACGCCATGAACATGACCTGACTAATACTTTCCTCAAATTTGTTGATCTCTTGGTTTTGTTCTTTAGAGGAAGGTGAAGTCTTCTCTTGGGGTTCAGGGTATGGAGGAAAACTTGGTCAAGGACATCTGCGAGATAGATCAACTCCACTTAGAGTTGCTGCATTAAAGGAAAAGAAAATAACAAACGTTGCATGTCACGAATTTCACTCTGCTGCTGTTTGTGGTAAGTCAGTTGTAACCTGGCCTCGTGCTTTAAGGCTGGTTCCCATTATGATCACAGATGATGGCAGGATCGCAGGAATTGTTGACTCGCTCAAACACAAAATTAATGATTGCAAACAACTCTGTTTCCATACGATCAAAAAGGGTCAAGAACGATATCCCCAAAGTCTTTCACTTTAATGAGTGTGTCCATCATACATGTAGCACCTCCAGTTGATCATATCACATACCAGTTAATTCTATTTGTTTTGGTTAAGAAAACTGTGCTTCAAAGTTCTTCAAAGTCAGTGTTTACTGAAATATCACCAAAGGAAAATAAGATGAGAGTTTTAAGGACATTCACACCAACTGTTTCTGCGCATCCTTACTGCACACGCAATTCACTTCGTGATGTCATGCCACGTCATGCATTGAGCGTGCACGCTGTTGAAGAAATTTGGAGATACATAGCGCTAGTGGGCACTTTAATATCTATGCACGGGTTTAACTCTCTTAAATGTTCAGTGACCCCATATTTTCTTTTGATAGATCACTTTCTTTGTCAATTATCTACGTTTTGTGAAAAATTAATGAAAATCTGCATTGTAGAAGTTTGATTTTTTTAACTTTTCTGCCCTCGCATCATCAAATTCTACTATTATTGAAGCTGCACGGTGTTCATTAAAGTCCATTGTAGAGGTTGAGTTTAACTAAAAGGATGACACCGGTTCAAATAATTTACTTAACAGACCCACTTAAGTAAAATTTGACTAAGAAAGTGGGTCTACAGCGAATCATTTTTAATATTTTTCAACTAACAAGCACTGAGGCCATGTCGAGTTATGAGGGCTGATTTGTCAAAATTGGGGTAGTTTTTGACGTGCTTTATTTCGAAAACGAAGTCGGTGACCCCCCAATTTTTTCCCATTTCTGACGTACTTAGGTAACTCGTTGTTTGACTGTAGCCCAAGTATGAAAAAAATCTGTATTGTAGAAGTTTTTTGTGCGAACGTCCTTAAGTCTAATATTTAAATCATACAATTTCCTGAAATAATGGTCATCAAAAAGACACTATTGTTTGTCCTTCATAACATCCAGTCACTCTTTATATGCTGTACCAAGTTATTGTTTAAAATTAAGTGGCACTTAAGGGGATATGGTATTGGACCTCTGTCCGTAGCTCTCCCCTGCCCCCAAAACTTTTATTGTTGCCTTTTTACCACAGGTACGGGTGACTTATACACTTGGGGCAAAGGAGGACCAAGACTTGGATATGAGAGTGAGTCCAAAAAAGTCATCCTGCCAAGGCTGGTTGAAGGACTTGAAGAACACAGAGTGACAGATGTTGCTTGTGGACTTGCCCACACTCTAGGTGAACAAGCCTGTTCCTTCCTTAGTAATGAATTATTGGTGTCACACTGTAGTGGCAGCTTTAATTTGTAAGATGGTGTGAGACCAGACATTGACACTTACCTCATGAATATGGTTTGATGTTGTTACAGCTGATTTCATTGTTGTCTGCAGACTTTCAAACATGATTTGTCGGTGAGAAAGATGTTTTTTTTTTCTGTTAGTGACACAGGTGACTCTGAAAAAAAATCCAAGTTCTCCCAACAGGAGTCAAACCTATGACCTTCTGGTTACTAGTCCAGATGCTCTACCACTGAGCTACAGGAGACTTGTATGAGCTACAGCCATTAAACTAGGTTCATGTGACGAATGTCCTGCATACTGCTAGGACTGAAATGTCGATAGGGGGCATATTCGTAATGATACAAATGCGATGGTGAATTTTAAACCTGGTGAATGTATGAGAAAGATGTTTTTGTTCTGTTAGTGACACAGGCGACTCGGAAAAAAAATGTTATGATTCTCTTTTCATGATTCGTTCTTTAAATCACAAAGCAGTGAAGGGAAATTGGAAAATTGCAGATCTTGATTTCATGTACATATTTCAACTGATGAGACCATGGGTGAATCGTGATTAACTGGCTGTGATTCATGATTAACTGGCTGTGAAACAATTTTACAGGAAATGCTATCTTCCCAAAATATAAACATTTGTAAAGAAGCAGAAGATCTGCTAATTTCTATAATTGCTGCTTTGTTAAATTATCGCTGTATCGTGATGGCCAAATTACCAGCTGATGATCGAGTCACATCTCATAAAAATAGGGCCCCAGATGGGTCCATGCGTTCTGCTGGTATAACTGGATCCACAAACCAGGATCTGCACACTATAATGAAATTGGCTGTAAACAAAAGAAAAAGAGGTTGACTCTGTTGCTTTTCTTTATGCCATGTTGTGTTCCTAGTGGCAGCCAGCCTGCAGCTTGCAACCATTTGTTGTTGACTCTTCTTTCGGTTTTTGTTTTTTTTTTTGTTTTTGTTTTTTTTTGAAGTGTAACAAAATAAGAAAGCATAGTTGTATGTTGGTTTGGGGTGCTGGGGCAAACTCTGCAATATCTTACGGTCAGTGATAATTTTACTCTTTTATTAATTTATATCCTGCAGTTTGCACAAGAAATGGTCAGTGCTTTGCTTTTGGCGACAATGAGTTTGGCCAACTGGGTGTCGCAGAAATCGCTTTGAGTTATGAGCCAGTCCGTTCAGCGGAACTGGAGAGCTACCACATCTTGTATGTGGCTTGTGGATCCCATCACAGTGCTGTGATATCCGGTTAGTTGTGGGCATCACTCATATCACCCACCCTCCCCTCCCCTAAGCCATTCCTTTCAACTGAGTCACTGTGGCTTGTAAGTCCCGTCACAGTGTTAAAAGTGATATCAGTCTAGTTAGTTTTCCTGTAGACTGCGAGTAGTCTCTAATTTTGGCGATCGTGATTGTGGGGCGGGCGAAATACACGCGCGCGCACCAAATTTCGAGGAGACATGATGCGAGGGGAACGCCAAAAATTAGAGACTACAGACTTAGCCAGGGAGTTTGACCTTTCACGGCTGAGTGACTTTGAGGTGTAAATTTCATAATTATCATCTTTCAAGCCAATTAAGGCAACCAATGAGATTCCTTCTCTTGGCTCCCATCATCTGTTCCTTTCATCGATAACTGCGTAGGATGTTATCGCAAATAAAACACTACGCATTGTTTATTTTGATTCGACCAGGGCTCGACCGGATGGGCCGCGATCGCTCGAGAGGAAAAATTACAGCCTCTCGTCTTGAAGAAGAAGAGAACATTGAGTTTGGAATTTAAATCATCAGTAATTTTTTAGTGCCAAGAAGCGGCCCTGTCAAATATCAAGAGTCCGTCAAACACTCTTAACGGACGTAGCAGTCGTGGAGGTCATTTTCTTCGCCTCCAAAACTCCCACCCAAAAAAAATAAATAACGTCGAAGACGCGGCAAAACTTTTTTTACTCTCACCCAAAGTTTGAGATCGACGCGAACGAAAATAAAATTCCGATGGCTAGGGACGTAGAAAACCACCTTCAACTTTCACCAAAGAGCAAAACGAATTTTAACGCAGAGCAAAACGAAGCAGCCAGCGAGCTGAGACTGAGTTTTGTACTTCATCCGTGCAGACAATACTTTGTTCCAGTCGATCGGTCACGTATCGATGTCAAAATTCAGATGAAATCTCAACTCACAGTAAACGAGTAGACTGTGGTTTTAACAGCTCTTGGAATGGCTTGGAGAAACCATCTTCGGCCGAACCGAATATAATTTTCAACTTTCCTTCCGATACATCTTTTAAACAACCCTCGCTATTTGTCCAGGCAGCCAAAAATCTGTCTGCCATCTCAGTAAACTGAAACGGAGTCGATGATGTTATCATGAGTGTTGACAGTAGCTTGTGTACCGTTGCCAGATTGTTGACAGGTATCCAAGAAAGAGCCAATCATAGTTTTGCGCTTGGAATGTACGCGCTTAATTCAAACTCCCTGGCTAAGTCTGTAGTCTCTAATTTTTGGCGCTCCCCTCGCATTGCGTTTCCTCAAAACTTCGCGCGCGCACGTGTGTGTATTGCGCCCGCCCCACAATCGCGATCGCCAAAATTAGAGACTACTCGCAGACTAGTTTTCCTGGCCATCACTCATATCTCTCCTGGAATCCTCCCACCCTAAACCTGTTTCCCTTTACTGAGTCACCTCATAATGTGACTTGTGGTCTCATAACAATATCTGATTTGTCGTGCCCATCACCCACACTCCCTCTCCCCACCTCCATACTCCATTCCCTTGTACTAAATTATCATCTCATATTGTCACCCTGAGCTTGGGCACTAGCACCCTTTTATAAGCAATAGTGGCATTAATTTTGTGCCCTCAAATTAAAGCTGGCTTGGCTTCAGGCTTTATGTTTGAAAGAGGGTAAGAAAAAAATCACATTGGTTGGTCTGAATTTGGGTTTTGAACCCTGGACCACACACCCTACCTAAAGTCTGGGTGCTTAGCCTAGCTTCAATCCTGTGTTCTTTCTTCCTTCACTGAGACCTTGAGACAGTCTGTCAGTCCCCATTTCAATTGCCAGGTGGTGATGTTGTGCTGTATTTTCCTTTTCTAGATAATGGTTTGCTGTGGCTGTGGGGTGCTAATCACACTGGCCAGATAGGATTAGAGAATGTGAGCTTTCAATCAAAGCCGTATCTTTTATCCACAGCAACGGATCTAAGGTACCAGTACTTCATGAATTCTTCCAAGATTGCCCTTCTTAGTGTTTGAGTAATGCCAGTTACAAAATTGTTGTTGGTGTGATCAGTCAAAAAATACAGTGGCTACATATCTGTGATTTTGTATATACATCATGTGTTTAACATAGTTTGCATTAATATTTTTGATGAGTTGAACTTCAATTTAACGGTTGCCAACCACAATTACTGGAACCGTAATAAACCGGATCTGCACCCTACTATCCCTAATGCCCCTCTTTTTCTATCCATCCCCCACTATTCCCCCATTCATTCCCCACTATTCCCCCATCTTCCTCACTATTTCCCCATTTATCCCCCACTATTCCCCCACCCCCCATTACTCCCCCATCTTCCCCACTATTCCCCCATCCTCCCCCACTATTTGCCCATGCTCCCCCACAATTCCCCCATCCACCCCCACTATTCCCCCATCCACCCCCACTATTCCCGCATCCTCTCCCACTAATCCTTCGTTCATCCCTACTATTCCCCCATCCATCTCCTACCAACATTCTGCTTAGTGGAACTTGTTGCCACGGGTGTCCACTAAAGGGAGTTTCAACTATAGTTTGCAACATGTATTATTTTATTTTCTCACCAGGAATCATTTGATCATTGATGTAAGCTGTGGGACAAATCACACTGTATTTTTGTCAAGTAAGTGCAGTGATCCCTTTTGTAGTGTTTTCCTGTCTGTGTTTTTGCTGCAAGTTAAGATTTTCAATTTCTGTTTCAGAAAAAGGGAAGCTGTTTGGAATGGGTGATAACGCAGAGAATCAGCTGGGGATAAACCAGCGAGGTAAATCTGAAGAACCGGTTACACAGGTCACATCTCCAACCCGTATACACCTGTCTGGGCACTCCAAAGCAGCTAAACCCGTTCAAGTGTCGTGTGGAGCTTATCACACTGCTGTTGTAACAGGTAAGTGAATGCCAAGTACCGAGACTGTAAACTGTGGCCCGGTTAATTTACAACTTTACAATCTGAGGTTCATGTCATACTGGTCTTCAAAGCACCACAAGATGGATGTGGCATGTACCATGTGTAAGCAACATCATCCATCCACCCATTTGTCCTTCCGTCCGTCCACCCTGTCAGTCAGTCACTCACTCACAAACTCAGTCATGCAGTCAGTCAGACACTAATTCATTCATTCGTTCGTTAGTTCGTTCATTCATTCATTCATATACTCCTGCATTCCTTCCTTCCTTCCTTGTTTCCTTCAATCATTTCAAATACAATAATGAAACATTACCAATTGTCGACAAACAAACATATTTAGGTATAGAAATGACTTCATCCGGTCGTTACACCTATGCAAGAGAAATTCTCAGCAAAAAAGCCACTAAAGTCCTCTCGATAATTAAACGATCGTTTTCTAACATCGATTCAGCAACTATTGCGATTAAGAACAAACTTCTTTAATGCCCTTGTTAAACCAGTGTCACTTTATGCGTGCGAAATTTGGGGACCAGAACTATTGTTATACAAAACGCACTTCGATAAAAGCATAATTGAAGAAGTCCACATTAAGTTCTGCAAACAAACATTAAACGTCCCATGGTATACAGAAAACATTGCTTGCAGGGCAGAGCTTGGGCGATATCCTTTAAGCATTGACATAGAAGCCTCAATCTTCAGCTACTGGCAAAGACTGATGCATTCTTGTAACAACGTTTTGTTAAGTGAAGCATTTCAATATGCAACAACATCTACAACTTTTTTCGATGTTGTAATTAACGAAGAGATCACTAGGGGGCATCAAGTAACAGAACCAATAACCCGGCAACACATCAAGAACGGACGATTAACTATAAGGAAAACTCTCAGAAATCAGTATTCACAAAACTGGCTTGAGACCCAGAATAGTTCATCATCAACTTCAAGAGAAAAATTTACACAAAAGGAAGTTAAAAAGAGTTATGAATTTGAAAATTACTTAAAAACAGTTACAAATCAAGCACATAGAATAAGCCTGACAAAGCTTAGATTAGGATGTCATGTATTACGAATACAGACTGGAAAATATGAAAATAGAGGAGTGTCAATACCTGAAGAGCAACGAACATGCTTGGTATGTAAACAAAATTGCGTATAAGACGAAAAGCATTTCTTGATGTATTTCCAGGGGTTTACCACCAGACGACATGAGCTATGTTCTAACATTTCAAAGATTGATGTAAGCTACATACATTTAAGTGAAAACGAGAGGACTAAGTATTTACTTAGAGCTGACAATAAAAATACATCAAAAATAGTAGGTAAATATGTACATTTAATGTTTAAAAAAAGAAAAGAGCTTCTTAATTTACAAGCACAATGAACATATATATAGAATCTAGTTTTTGTTATTTCTTACTTGTATTAGCTAAATCTCAAACCTTTATTGTAAACGGACCAATACCTCCCTTTGGAGAGTACGGTGCAATAAAGATTGCTGTTACTATTATTATTACTCACTCACTCACTCACTCACTCACTCACTCACTCACTCACTCACTCACTCACTCACTCACTCACTCACTCACTCACTCACTCACTCACTCACTCACTCACTCACTCACTCTCACTCACTCACTCACTCACTCACTCACTCACTCACTCACTCACTCTGCATGTAGTCTCGGTGTAGTTCTCGCTGTTGTTGTTTATTCTTGGTGTTCCTTTCCTTTTAACACCGTGTTGAGGAGTGAACAAAGTCGCATTGTTTCCTTTAATTCCTCTTTTAGAAGCTGGAGAAGTTTTCACGTGGGGAAAAGGCAAAGCTGGTCGCTTAGGTCATGGCGATACAAGAGACAGGTAAATCCTTCGTGACTGGTGTTGACCAGCATGTAATTTCTCATTACGGTATCATTACTTGACCAAAGAAATGGGTCATGAAAATAAAGGAAATGATCATCGTCTCGATGTGTATCAAAATTCTCTTAAGTTGAATCATAACAAATGTATGGAGAAAAGTGAGGAGAACATTTATGTTGATATTGAGGCTTGAAGGTTAACACAGTACCGGACCAGTCCAGATTCAGCGCATTTCTCGCACTGAATGTGTTGTTTCTAGTTGTTTCTACAGGTCACAAAGCCTGAATCATCTAGTTAAATTTTAACCCTGGTCCGAAGCCTTAGCAGTGCAGGAAGTGACTGGCGGCCTGCAAACCTAGAATTGAATGTTAGCGCCATGTGTTCAGTATGTGCTTTTCCTTGAGCACAGGCGGCCCAAGCGCAAGATAAGAGAATACGCGACAAAAGTGATTCTAGCAGCAAATACATGTACATGGAGGTGTTATGCAAGAACGGTCTGAATTATAAAGATTCGTTGTATTCTTTGTCGTTTGTATTCTTTGTCCCGTTTCTCAGGCCGACTTAAAGCGATATCGGCGAATTACCGTCTTTAATACAACAATGCAATTGGGAAAGTTGACTTTGACAAAACGACGTCAATTTCTACCTTTTCAACAAATCTGTTATGATCCCATACAAACCTTTATGTGTTTACCATTTAAACAGTTGTAACACAACACCTCCACGTATGCTGCTAGAAAAAAGTCACGTTTGTCGCATATGTTCTTGTCAGAAACTTGGTTCACCTGCGCCTCGAGCTCCCAAATAAAATTAGTGCCCTGGACCCGGTTGTTCAAAGAGTGGATAACGCTATCCGCCAGATAAATCGCTATCCTGCGGATAAATGTTAGCAAAACAAAGTACACTATCCACTGGATAGTGGTTTATCCGGCCGATAGAGTTATCCCCTCTCTAAACAATTGGGTCCTGGCGTGCGTTTCTCGAAAGCCCGAAGCTTTTCGGGCGGATTTCGGGACGATAATTCACACTGTATCTTGTAAACAAAGAAGTTTCTAAGCGTAAAACTTTGCTAGAAGTTAAATATTTCTCATCTTACAGGTATGTTAAAATAACAGGTTGGTAGAATGAGTTGTTCATATCTGTACAAATGGCTTCTCAGGGCCGAAATGTTTTTGGGACTTTCGAGAAACGCGTCCCAGGGCACTAAATCCAATCGTTACTAATCCAAAGATCTTAGAAACGACGTTGAATCATTACGGTACAGGAGGTAGCCAGGTTATCTCACCGGGGGTCCCGTATGAAGAGTGTGCTATATGTGGCTGTGCGATAAGCACTGTGCTAATTTGCAAGCCTACTATTTTGTACGGCAATGAATCACTGAACTTACAAATCCAAAAAGCGTGACTGGGTGTTCACGAGATAACTGATTTGCTTTGTTATTATTATAACCTTACCCCACCCCCCCAAGGGGGGTGGGGTAAGGGCACCCTAGGACGCCCCTGTGATACATGTAGTTTTAAGTTCCTGAACCTTTGCGTTTCAGGCCGGTACCCTGTGAGCTGGACATGGATGGTAAGAGAGTACGTGCTGTGGCGTGTGGCAGTACACACACAGCATGTCTGGTCACCAGGGCTTGGGTGTCAGATGACTTGATCAAGAACTGTATGGCGTGCAAGAGTAGGTTTTCACTGGTAAACAGAAAGGTGCGTGTGATAAAGCTGTTGTCTATTGACTCGCATGAAACAAGGGGGGTTACTCCCGTCATTTTAGGATCGGTGTGTGCGGCAAAGGTTCTTAAACTCTGACCCTATTTAGGAAAGAAAACAGAAAATTAACACCCTATTTAAGGCAAGTACCCGCCAAAATGACACCCCATTCAAGGGAAACACGATCAGTTATATTTGTGTAAACAGGTTGTTTTTATTTCCAAGTTTTCTGTGACATGGGAAGCTTAGCATTAAGCATAGAAGAATACTAGACTAAGCCTAACCATGGTGTACGTACTGTAATTTTAGTTAATAACAAAAAAATGACACCCTACCTAAGGATCACATCGGGATCATAATTCCAATAAGAGATAAAATGGAGACCCTATTTATGGACGGGGAACCTAAAAAACCATACCCTATTCCGCGGCACATACCTATATAGCTTATATATAGGTATGTGCCGCGGAATAGGGTGTGGTTTTTTAGGTTCCCCGTAACCCCTTCCCCCCCGCTGTAATACTTCAAAAGATCAAAGCAAGCGCCCATGATAGTTCCAGACATGTGTACCTCGATCGGAGTTTTGTAATCCCGAAGTAAGTAGCCACAGCACTCTTTTTGATCAGCGAAGGGCTTATGAAAAAAGTACCTCGGCAATTTGACACGATTTTAAACGTGTGTGTTAAAAACTTTTCTATCCGGTTTGTATGGCATCTTGTTAAGGTTTTTTTTTTACTAAATCTTCATTCCAAATTTCACTGGTCAAGTGTTATGACGAAGCAAAGGTACCTTTTAATTCTTTTTCTGGATTTCAATTGAGCACGTTGATTAGTACGATCGGTTGGATTTCTATTTTTACTTCGGTAACATAATTTTATTTGAGTGCTACCGGCCTCCGAAAACCGCTACTTCTTAGGAATTAATTAGTTAACTACATTGCTGACTTCTTTGAGTGTGTCAAGTTTCACTTCGGTAAAAGAACCACCTCGCGGTAAATTCACGCGGTAGAAAGTATGTTAGTAAATCGCCTTTACCACGGAATGGAACGCTTGTCAATGGAATGTCGACAGTAATTCGTGTTTGCTTTGATTTTCCTTTACCTCTGTGATTGGTTTAAAAAGCGTGTCTCTTCCTCAACCAATCAGAAGTCGTGGATTTCCCGCGCTTAACGCCATTAACATCTGTTGGCTTCACGATATGATTGGTTCGTTGTGTTGCCTGCATCTGTTATGATTGGCCAGAATGATTACTTTGGTTTTGGCTTTTGGACACTCAGTTGAGAACTGCTCTAAATTAAATTGTTTTCCTTATTATTTATGACGTTATTAATTGTATTATTTAATCCACAGCATCACTGCCGGAAGTGTGGAGGCGTTTTCTGTGCTTCGTGCACCTCTAAACGAACTCCCGTGCCTACTCTGCCGGGATATCCCGGGACGAGTTTACGACGAGTTTGCGACAAGTGTTACTCCGCCATTTTGGAAGAGACGTGACAACGCAGTTGATGAAACTCTTTATGTCGGCACGATGGCGTGACAGCTGTCAAACGTGACAACTCAATTGGTGAAACACCTTGTGCCGGCAAGATGGCGTGATGTCAGACGTGATAACTCAGCTGCCAGAACACTTTATGAAACATGATGATGTGACAACTTTCAAAACTTTTATAAGCCTACCTTTCTGATCTAGATTGTGACCAGTCTCTTCTTAAATTTTTAGAGCGAGAAGATGGAAAGCTCAAGCCACAAGTAGCGCGGGCGCTACTCGTGGTTCTTATTTCTTCACTCTCCCCAGTCTCTCTTCGTTTCTGCTTGCATTTGTGACCGTCTGTCAGCAGTAGCCTGCGTAGTAGGGCGCAAAAGTTAAGTATTAGACGTGGGTTTCTCGGCGTTGCCCGTGGGAGTATTAGGACTTCGTGCATGCTTCTCGCATGTCCTCAAAATCAAATCCCGCATTATCTTTGCTTCCTCTGCACAGGCTACTTATACAATGGAGCATCGCACAGTTTGTTTCAAAGAGTTACTTTAGCTCCCAAACAAGAGTTATGTAATGTGACTCCGCCGTTAGTAGTTACCCTAACTCCACTTCGGACACCTTAGTGGTAAGCCGAACTGTCTGTGTTAGAGAGGTGCATGAATTTTAGAGGCTACAGTCAAATTTTATTACCTATAGAAGCTAAAAGCAAAGATTACACCGACATTTAGATGTATCTAACATGAAAGATGAATGTAAATTAAAGGCCAAAAATAATTAAATGATTTGCATTTGTGGAGTTTTAAGTTATGCAAATAATTCAGCGCTGATGGAGAAGCCAGGACTAGAGAAGTACACGACGAATTCTCAATTTGTACTTCCAGTATTGCATCAGCCCATTCCAACCCATCATTTCTGGAAATTAATGGGGCATATCTGCTGACGCTATCCCGTGAGTACAGTCTGTTCACGTATCTTCTATTTTCTGTCTAAATAATATAAACGGGCAGGAACACAACCTCGTTCCCATGACTTTTCCCCTTTTTTTAAATTTAAAACAAGGAAAGACAGCCAGTCCTTTCCTTCTACGATCGGAAGCCAAAACTTTTAAACCCGCAGTATTCTCCACACCATGTGAAAATCCGTTCCGTGGTGAAAACGACTTTTGACCCCTGGCGAAGTCATCAGAGTAGAAAGCTGACCGAAAAGTCAAGAAGGCGGTCAAACTGCCGGAAGATCTCGATGGCAAACAACCCCTCAAAGAGTATTTGATGCATTCCGAGCGCTGGTCAATCGTGAGTTGTTGGGATGACGAAGAAAAGGCTATGTTTTTGACGGCTAGTCTTCGTGGAGACGGCAGGAAATTGTTAAGTGGACTGACAGACTCTTGGGTGTTGGCAGTATGGGACAATTGTGGAGAGGTAACAGCTGAGATTTGCTGTTGAGAAACAAGCGGAGTTGCGTCAGGCGAGGCTTCTAAATCGCCGTCAATTTGAAGGTGAGAGATTGCAATTGTTAGCTACAGATATTCCTTCCATGCCTCTGTTTGGTAGACATCGCACATCAAGATCTAGGTGCAGCCATACAGGAACGCCTTGCTGTACAGCATTTCATTGATGCATTAAGTGATAAAGGTGATAGGCGGCCCGGGTTGGATTCCCGGTCCCGGTGTCATATGTGGGTTGAGTTTGTTGTTGGTTCTCGTCCTTGCTCCCAGGGTTTTTCTCCGGGTACTCCGGTTTTCCTCCCTCCATAAAAACCAACATTTCCAAATTCCAATTCGACCTGGACGTCAAGTGTTTACTCATGAGCCCCTGGCTCGGGAGATTAGGCGACTACTCCCCACACTAGGACGTTAAATTTGATTTACCTTTTTTTTTTTTACCATGGGTTGTACCTTAGGAGGGAGACACCCAGCACTCGTTACCAAGCCCTTTCACTTGCAAGAGAATTGTAGATTGTGCTAGGCTACGAAGTAGCTGAAGTACAATCAGAATTCTATTATTGTTGCACGAAGAATTCACTAATTGGTCTTGGCCTCAATTATACTGAAATACCAGTCATTAAAAGCGAAAATTATGCAGCGCCAAAAAGGTTTCCTTAAAAGGTTATGCATACCATATATGGTCCGGGCAATCGCATAAGCCTAGGCGCCAGTACCTAGCCGGCGGCCATTGAACTTTGCCACAACAAAATAAATAGACTAAGGAAACTAATAACTAAGCATCTTTATTAACACAAAACTTGACACAAAACAAAATGACATGATGCGACAAGGATCTTGTTGAAGACAAAGCAGTAGGCAAAATGAGTCCAATCTGCAAAGAGATAAAAGGACATTGTTGGCACGGAAGTCATGTAAATAGGGAGGGTGGGAGGGAATTAGTGAATTCTTCGTGCAACAATAATAGAATTCTGATTGTACTTCAGCTACTTCGTAGCCTAGCACAATCTACAATTCTATAGCATGTTGCACTCATAATTCACTAATTGGTCTCGTTTAAAGCAACTGACCTAAGAAATGACTGCTGTGCCAAAGGAAACAGAGTGGCGAGGGCGGTAATAAAAACGATTGAAGGTAGTCTCCCTCGACCAGTCGGCTGCTGTCAGGATATCTTTCACTGATACACCGCTCTGTCTTGCTGCAGAGGAAGAGGCGCCTCTTGTTGAGTGAGCTTTAAAAACACTTATGTCTATCCCAGCATCCTGTAGAGTCAGTTTTAGCCATCTACCTATGGATGTTGAAGAAACGGGAGAATAAGGTCTTTGAGATGCTAGAAACAAGGGCTGACTATCACCACTACGGTTGCGGTGATTTTCTGTCTTCTTAATGTATTCCCTTAGACAGGCAACTGGGCACAACTGAACATTGCCTTTAAGAGCTGGGAAAAAGAAGGTGACATCTTTTCCCGGAAGTCTGGTCTTAGTTAACCCTGGAATCTTGAACTCCACACCCTTAGGTAGATACTGCATAAATGCCAAATCTAAGGCATGCAAATCAGACTGTCGCTTGGCACTTAATAGAGCAAGTAACATTGCACACTTCCTTGAGAGGCGTTTGATATCTAAGTTACTGTTATCTGGCCACTTCTCAAAAAGATTAGTAACCACAGAAACCTCCCAAGTGCCAGAGTAACGGGGTTTAGGTGGTCTCTTATTGAATACCCCCCTCATAAAGCTACACACAATTTTGTGTTGACCCAAGGGAGATCCATCCAAGGGTGGAACTGTGGAGCTAATAGCTGATCTATAAGTGTTTATTGTAGAATATTGTTTACCTTGCTCAAACAACTCCGTGAGAAAGTGAACTAAATCACTTACAGCTGGACAAAAGGGATCAATCTGTCGTTGGCGACTCCAGCTACACCACTTAGCCCAACAGGACTTGTACTGAGCATTTGTTGATCTACGTTGGGCAGAGAGGAGAATATCTGTAGCTTCTTTCGATATGCCCTCTGAAGAGAGGTGTTCCCTGCGAGTCTCCATCCTGCTAGAGGCAGGGAGTTGTTGACGATCATTGGATGTCTGTTCCCCAGTGGGTCTAACAGCAGGTCGCTGTGGGTTGGAAGCAAAACTGGGTTGTCTGTTAGCAACTGTAGTAGGTGGGGGTACCATGCCTGCGCTGGCCACACTGGGCATATGATCAACAAAGTTGCTCCTTCGAGGCTTATCTTCCTCAGACATTTGCTGATCAAGTTGAAAGGGGGGAAGGCTTAAGCATTCTCTTCCCTCCAAGGCTGAACCAGGGCATCGTACTGTTCTGCTAGGGGATCTGGCAGATAACTGTAGAATCTCTCCAACTGTGTGTTGTTCCTGTTGGCAAAAAGGTCTACAGTAAAGGGACCGAAACTGTGATTCAGAACTTTGAACACTTCCGAATCGAGCTTCCAGTCCGCTGCATCTGGTTTTGCTCGAGACTCTGCATCTGCTATGACATTCAGTCGACCTGGAATGTTCTCCGCTCGAAGAGTGATTTTCCTCGAGAGGCACCACTCCCATAGGGAACGAGCATGTTTGTCCAACACACCCTGCTTGGCTCCCCCCCTTTTGTTTACATAAGCTATAGCCGATGTATTGTCCATTTGTATCAGGACATGGACATTGTTCAAGCATTTGGTGAAGGCCTTGATTGCGAGAGTAGCGGCAAGCAGCTCCAAGCAATTTATGTGAAGTGAGGATTCGTGAAGAGACCAGGTTCCCCTTGTCTCGATCCTGTTGCACACAGCCCCCCAGCCTGACCCTGAAGCATCCGACTGGATTAGCAGGTCTGGAAGGAGAGGCTTCACTGGTCTGGAGTTGGCTGTGGCCAGGTTGGTTACCCACCATTCCAGGTCTAATATAGCTTCTATGTCTAGAATTACCTTCTGATGGAAGGGAACTCCCTGGTGGTCTAAGGAGTTCTTTTGGTGTTAAAGTGCCCTGTAATGGAGTGGAGCCTGGAAAACAGCTGCCTTCGCTGCTATCATTTTGCCAATTAAACGTGCTAGATCTGATTGTGAGGCAGTCCTGGAACTTAGAAGTCTCCTGCAGTCGTTCCGGAGGTTCAGGACTTTGCTTTCCGGAAGGGAAAAGCTCATGTGAATGGAGCTGACCAGAACACCTAGGAATTCCATTTCCTGTGAAGGGAATATAATAGATTTGTCCATATTCACAACGAAACCCAGATTTTCCAACAGGTGGAGCATTAGCGATGCATCTCTCATAGCTCCCTCCCTCTGAGAATTTAGGATTAGCATGTCGTCTAGGTAAATACATATCCTTAGACCCAGTCTCCTGACATAAACTATCAGGGGCTTCAGCACTTTTGTGAAGACCCGAGGTGCTGAAGTGAGACCGAAGGGAAGGCATTTGAACTGGTAAGTTACATTCTTGAACTGAAAGCAAAGTAGCTTTTGGTGTGCCGGATGGATGGGAATGGCAAAATACGCGTCCCTGAGGTCGATTTTGCACATGACGTCGAGAGGACGAAGGCTGTCCGCAACCACCTTCAAGTCCTCCATCTTGAAATGATGGTGGCACACAAATGAGTTTAGTGTGGACAAGTTTATCACCGGGCATTGCCCTCCCCCTTTCTTCTCGACTAGGAAAAGGTTGCTGCAAAAGAGATTGCTGTGGTAGGGAACTTGCTGTATTGCTCTCTTGTCTAAGAGGCTGGCAATCTCGTCCTCTACTAGGGCGAGCTGACTGGCATTCAAAGGATGTGGGGAGGGCAGCCGTGACTGCCTAGGAACCCCTGTGAGCTCTAGTTTGTAACCCTTCACAGTGTTGAGAGTCCACTGGTCTGATGTTAAGAGTTCCCAGTTCTGGAGAAAATACTTTAGCCTCCCGCCCTCGGGATGTTCTCTAAGTTGACGTAGACAAAGGGAAGGGGGGAAAGTGAATGAGTATGAGGAAGGCTTACCTTTGTTTCCCCTGTAAATAGTTTCTGTTGGGAGTTTGCGAGGGCTGCTTGTTGGACTTCTGTTCGAATGCAAGCCTTGGTCCACCCCTCCCAGGTAAGGCTTCCCTTGGGAGGGGGCCCTCCGAAAAGGCCGGTTGTTATTGAAAGACCTCTTCTTATTAAAGCTTTGACTGCTTTGATTTCCAGAAGGCGAATGGGCTTGGTGAGAAGAGTGGTCATTCTGCCCATGGGTGTTTGATGAACTATTGCCTATAGAAGATTTCTTTTTGAACTGGTTTTTCTTGCTTTCAGGCTGGATGGCTTTAGAGACTTTTTCAGCCAGTTCACCAACAAAGTTAAGTTCCTTGGCTTTAGATTCACCAAACAGGAACTTCTGCATAGAATCAGAGTGCTTACCGAGCTCAGTTATGTCGGTGATATGTGTGGACTTAACAATATCCTGACGTCTATGTTTGTTAACAGTAGCCACAGCATGTCCCAGCAAGCGAAGGCTTTTGAGAACCAGGTTGATTGCCTCACCGACCTGTACAGCCAGTGGGTCCGTTTCAAATGCTGGAGAAGGATGCAAAGTGGACCAGCTGCATCCATATAATTTCTCTCAGTCACTTGGAGATCCTGTTCCCAGCGAAGATTAGCTAGAGACTGCTTACCTTGAATAAGGACAAGCCATTTATCGAGCTCTGGAACATGGAGAGCGGGAACGTCGGGCTTAGGAAATTGTTTGACGAGTTCGTTATGAGCCTCCATGCACGATCGGAAATAAATATCAAGGATTTCCTTGAGATCTTTATCGATATTCCACATACAACATCGAGTATTTGTTGAGCCAGAAGGCGGAGGAATTTCATCAACTACTGTCACTTTAGAAGCGTGTTTCTTCGCTTCGTCTTTTGCCGCCAATAAGGCTGAGGCAAAGGGATCGGCAGAACCGCCTTCGGAGACCTTAGCAACTTTGCTCAAAGGTTCCAGATCCCTGACAGAAAGGCAGCTAGGAGCTGCAACGCTGAGCAGGCTTGCTGCGTAGGATCTCTTTCGGCCGGTTTGCTGTTGGTTCGAACTAGGCGGGAAACCGTTCATGGACAAACGGGTTTCTTGCAAGGCCGACTGATCCTGAGAGGCGCCGGTTAGTTCGCCCTCATCCAGCGTAGAATTGCCATTAAACGATCCCCTTGGGGATGCCGGCCACTTGTCATCATTTACCGAGCCCGTAGACCCGTGATGAGACACATTTTCATCATCCATAATGGCTAAAAACTTCCACAGAAAAAGGAAAAGGTCAAACATCAACTTGCAAAGTGAAAATGGCCGCCGGCTAGGTACTAGCGCCTAGGCTTATGGGATTGCCCGGACCATATATGGTATGCATAACCTTTTAAGGAAAACTTTTTCGCGCTGCATAATTTTCGCTTTTAATGACTTTGGTATTTCTGTATAATTGAGGCCAAGACCAATTAGTGAATTCTGAGTGCAACATGCTATAGAATTGGAATCCCTTCAACAACTAGACAGCAACAATGCATTTATACGTGCAGGCAGTAAGGTCCGAGCAATGGAGACAGAACGTATGCAGTTACAAATGCAAGTGGATAGGCTTAGGTTACAGATAGAACGACAACAACAGCAATTACAAGCTCACGAAAATATCATTAAGCAATTAAATGAGTTTGTGGTGAGACAAGAACAACTACAGGGTACCCAAAATGGCAAAAATCGGGGGCCACAGGAGAGACTGGCCTTGTAGATGTTAGGATTCTGAACGTCCCTGACAAAACAGAAATCATTGGTGCCCAAACCGTAGTAGCTGTAGCGAAACCAGTGAAGCAGAGTTAAGAGGTTCCTGGAGTGGATTCACAGTGCGCCCCAAGCGAAGTGGAACATACCCAGAGAAATGGAGGGTACAAGGGGGACACACTACCTGATCCACTCAGAACTCTGACAACGCAGCTCAGAAGAGTTAGCTGAGTGAGGAACGCGAGGAAGTCGCCGAACTGCTACACCAACGCAAAGACGTGTTCTCATTTTCAGAGCGGGATCTGGGAAGCACTAACTTGGTAACACACCATATAGACACAGGAAATGCAAGGCCCATAAAACTGCCGCCTCGACGAACGTCACCATCAAAGCATGCTGAAATTAAAGGGGCTTTGTCGCGGCAGTCCAGTCCAATTTGTTTAGTTTTTTCAATTACTCGCTCTAACTTGCTACGGAACTTAACGTCAGCGAAGAAATTACTTGTAAATGACAAAATAACAACTTCGTGACAAACAAAATATGTGTCCCAAGCGTTATATTTAAATAAACAAACAACAGAGATAAACTTTGCAAACTTTTCAGCCTAACAGGTTTTCAAAAACCCCAATTTCAATCCGTGTTAATCTTCTTCAATTTGGACCATCCGTGCCTTCTTTTGTGTTTGCTGTGTTATTTAAGCCTTTCGTCAATGTTTTAAGCAGTTATTTTTATGTTTCTCTTAATTTGGTGGCCAGGTCCTAGAAGCTGAGTTTCGCTAAATTCCGTGACACAGCTCCTTTAAGAGACAAGTAGAAGATCTATTGGGAAGAGGCATTGCGAAGAAACCTAATAGTCCTTGGTCGTCTTCAGTCGTATTAGTGACCAAGAAAGATGGTACCAAAAGGTTCCGTGTAGGTTCTGTGCAGTTACAGTTAAAGATGCCTACCCACTCCCACGTATTGATGATTCCCTGAGTGCACTGTCCGGAGCAAAGTGGTTCTCTACTCAAGATTGGCTTCCGGGTAAAGGCAGGTTCCAATGGAACCAGCGAGTAGTGGTAAAGCTGCCTTCATAACCACATCTGGTCTCTACGAATGCCTTTCGGTCTGACCTCCCCTTCAAGCACCTTTAAGTGATTGATGGAAGTGATCTTAGTGGGACTACAGTTTGAAACCTGCTTAATCTACTTGGATGACACAATTGTGTACGGTAGAACATTTCGAGAGGAACTGGAGCGTTTGGAGGAGGTATTCCGTTGGTGGTCTGACAATGGCGTTGAAAGTGATCCTGTGAAGGTTGAACGAGTTTGCGAGTGGCCAGTACCTGAGAATGCGACTAGGGTTAAAAGCTTCTTAGGACTTGCAGGTTATTATCGACGATTTGTTCCTAATTTTGCCAGCGTGGCCAGGCCCCTATATAAACTGACCGAAGCAAATGTTGACTTTTCTTGGACATCAGAGTGCCAGTCCTCATTTGACACATTAAAGAAGTTGCTGTCCACAGCTCCCAATCATGGAATTGGAGCTGTCTTAAGTCAGTTGAAGGATGGGATTGAGCACCCTTTCACCTTTGCAAGCCGAACGTTGACCAAATCTGAGAGAAACCATTGTGTCACACGGAAAGAATTGCTTGCCGTTGTGGAAATCGTCAAGCAGTTTCGTCATCATTAACAGGGACCAAAGATTCGAATCTGAACCGACCATGCACCGCTTCGCTCAATACTTAAAGTCAAGGAACCAGAGGGACAGTTGGCAAGATGGATAGAGCTCCTAAGTCCATTTAACTATGAGATTGAGTACCAGGAAGGTCGGCGGCATCAAAATGCTGACGCCATGTCACGAAGACCTTGTAGTGATGGCTGCAGATGGTGTAAGGAGTGGAAGAAGGCTGAACGAATTGTTAGTATTGCTGTGCAGACTGACGTTTTACTTGCTGGGAGTGATGAGGTTGTTGTGTGGCAGACAGAGAGTCCTCATGTTGAACAAAATGGAGCAGAATTGTCTTCCGCTGCTACTAAACATTTTGTGTCCATTGATGAACCCAGCACCAACTTGGACCCGAGAGTACCTTCGCAAGCAACAAGAAGCAGATCTTAGTCTCGAGATGATCCTCCAGTTTAAAAAGGCAAGTGCTGTCAGGCCGAAGTAGGAAGACGTGTCCCCATGTGACCGCACAGTCAAGTCACTTTGGGCTCAGTGGGATCAACTAGAAATTCGTGATCAGATGCTTTGCCGAAGATGGGAAGAAGGACGTGGTACTAAGCGCAGCTACCAGATTACTTCCGCGAGATTTGCAAGAGGTTGTTCATCACGATCACGCCACGGCAAGCCATCGAGGTGTTACCAAAACACTTGGAGCACATAAAGATCGTTACTACTGGCCAGGGTTGGCTTCACAAGTCAGGAGGTGGGTCAGGACCTGCCATGAGTGTAGTGCGAAGAAGAACTGGGGGAGAAAGAACTGGGGGACTTGCCACCTCTGACAACTGAGTATGCCCTGGCTCTCCAAAAGAGACTGGCTGGCGCCTACGAGGTAGCATGAAGACACCTCACAAAGCAGCGAACGTCAGAAGCGGAATTATGACAAGCGAGCTTCCAGCAAACCATTTTAGGTGCGAGACACTGTCTGGTTGCACAACATTCACCGGAAGAAGGGAAAGAACCCCAAATTGGATTGTCCCTGAGAAGGCCTTTAGTTAGTGGTGTCCGTGCTGTCACATGTTACCTATCGAATTCAGAGGAGCAAAAGAGCAAAACGTAAGGTGATCCACGTCGATCGGCTTAAGCTGTATCTTCGACCTGCATTAAGAAAGGGAAGAGAGACTGTTGTGCCTACTGTTGTGTCCCCAGTTGTGAGTGTTGAAAGAATTTACCCCGGGTGGCTCTGCGTCAGCTGAACTAAGGAAAGGCCGTGTGGATGGAAGCCCTTCAATCATTTCCATGGAGTCTCCAATCCCTGCTGCCGGTAGCATTCAGCCTATTGCAGCGGAGATGCCCGCGACGCCTGAATTAGATATGGAGAAGAGTGACACTGAATTTGACACGAGTAAGGTTACGGATGGTGATGCCTACTGGTGTCCTACCAGTTGTTGAACAACAGTGCATAACTACGAAGGGCCAAGACGCCCCTCCCAGTGCACGTGAGAGCCTTTAGCAGAACACGAGGAGCCGTCATGGAAGGGAACAGAGGCAACCAGAACGTCATGGTGAATGGGTGTAGCCCTTTCACAAGCTTGAACATTTCAAGAGTTTAATTATAGATTTGGGACGGATTAGCTGTCATTGAACTGTATTTTCGTTCTTTCATCGTTCTTTCATGTTTCAAGTTTTCAGTTATAACACTGGGACAGTGTAGCGGAAGCCCTACCACACCTCCGTAGGGATAGTTTTGTAAGACGCATCACCACTCCCTCGCGAAGTGGTTGTCCTGATTTACTTTTGGCCGCTTGATGTGAATCTGTCTGATCTGTGCAAGTGTTTCTGTTTTTGAACCCGAGATGCAGTCGTCACAGGCTGTACTCTCTTGTTGCCAGTTCCCTTGAAAAAGCATTATTGTCAAAGTATTAAGCTATAATATAATATTCCGAAACAGATGACAGTTTATTTGCCGTGTGCTCAATGATAAAGCATCATTTCTTTACATGAATAGCCACCTCTTGCTACTTGTGCTTTGAAATGTTTGCTTAGAATACTAGTGACGTTTAACTGAACACTGTTAGAAATCGACTGTGGTGAAGAGATGTGAGAAATAATTCAATTCCCTATCACGAGGTGCTAAAGGTTACCACAACAACGGAGTTCCGTTCGATATTCCTGGATACAATGTTAAAAAATATCTTCTAAGTCTATTGAATATCTTACCAACGCACAAATCAATATGATTCGTCGATGACAATTCCAGTGAGGCGAGCACTGTACTGGTGAAGGAGCGTTCTTGCCGGATATTAACTCGCATTTTTCCTGTAACTGATCAAGGCTCTCTGAGTTCACTTTGCACGCTTTCAAGCCCATCGATCCTTTCACAGGAGCTTATCCGACCTGCGATAAGCGAATTCAGCGGTGAGATTACGTCTACCATTGGGACGGTCTGGAAATGTTCCAATCCAAGAAAGGCAAGTTCTTTGAAAACAACAGGGCAAAGTTGATATATCAGCGGCTTGCCATGGCCGGTAGGTAAACAAACAAACGAATTTTTTGTGCCACACAGAAAATTAAGCCACCTCTTGCTACTTGTGCTAGAATACTAGTGGCGTTTAACTGAACACTGTTGGAAATCGACTGTGGTGAAGAGATGTAAGTGACTGGTATTGCACGAGACTGCTTACTCCACGACTACTAACTTTACCCAGAGCACAGTTTACGGCTATGCCAAAGACTTCTTTCGATAGAGAAACGACGGCCATTTTGTCGAATATACGAGTGTTTTGAACCGCGGGCACCTAATTAGTCAGCAATCCCTAACGTAGCGCATGCGTACTGGACTAAAACTGGTTTGACTGGCTCCAAACAAGACTGACCCATCCGTTTCAGTGGATGTGAAAAAAATCGAGGCGGCTGGCAGAGGTCCCGTCCTCTTCCCGACTTATGTAGGAAGATCAAAGAGCTTCTGATCGCAGGGTATAAGCTTATACATCTGCTATTCTCAGTACCGGAAATAAAACAAGAATATTTCCATAACAATAGATATCCCACAGTTCATAGCGTTGTATATATTACCACTATTCTTTGTATTGTGTGCATTTTGTTTAACAACATCTCAGAGCGTTCAGCGTTTTCTTTTTCCTTCGCACATCCGTCATACCAATGGCTGAACCTCCGCTGCATGTCCAGCGACCTGGTAATGTTCGTGCCCAAGACGGTCTTCAAGAGGTTCGAAGAGATATGCCTAAAGCAGTTCCAGTGCAAATTGCTCAGCCCGCTGAAGGACAAGCCGCGAATGGCGCGAATGACGCTCCATCGCCACCACTAGAGGTATTTTAGAGGTATTTTGTCTTGTTTTCCTTTTCTGTTTATTAGTCTTTACTCTGGTTTTGTGTTTCCGCGGTTTTTTATGCTCGCCGAGATAGGCTGTGTACTCAATGTGCGCGAGTGGTACGGCAACCGCAGGAAAATTTATTACCGAATGAGTGTGTACGTGAGTGGTTCGGCCACCGCACAAGAGATTTGTTACTGAATGAGTATGTGTGTGAGTGGCTCGGCCACCGCACAAGAGATTTGTTACTGAATGAGTATGTGCGTGAGTGGTTCGGCCACCGCACAAGAGATTTGTTACTGAATGAGTATGTGCGTGAGTGGTTCGGCCACCGTACAAGAGATTTGTCAGTGAATGAGTATGTGCGTGAGTGGCTCGGCCGCCGCACAAGAGATTTGTTACTGAATGAGTATGTGCGTGAGTGGTTCGGCCACCGTACAAGAGATTTGTCACTGAATGAGTATGTGCGTGAGTGGCTCGGCCACCGCACAAGAGATTTGTTACTGAATGAGTATGTGCGTGAGTGGTTCGGCCGCCGTACAAGAGATTTGTCAGTGAATGAGTATGTGCGTGAGTGGCTCGGCCACCGCACAAGAGATTTGTTACTGAATGAGTATGTGCGTGAGTGGCTCGGCCACCGCACAATAGATTTGTTACTGAATAAGTGTGTGCGTGAGTGGTTCGGCCACCGCACAAGAGATTTGTTACTGAATGAGTTTGTGCGTGAGCGGTTCGGCCACCGCACAAGAGATTTGTTACTGAATGAGTATGTGCGTGAGCGGTTCGGCCACCGCACAAGAGATTTGTTAATGAATGAGTATGTGCGTGAGTGGTTCGGCCACCGTACAAGATATTTGTCACTGAATGAGTATGTGCGTGAGTGGCTCGGCCACCGCACAAGAGATTTGTTACTGAATGAGTATGTGCGTGAGTGGTTCGGCCACCGTACAAGAGATTTGTCAGTGAATGAGTATGTGCGTGAGTGGCTCGGCCGCCGCACAAGAGATTTGTTACTGAATGAGTATGTGCATGAGTGGCTTGGCCACCGCACGATAGATTTGTTACTGAATAAGTGTGTGCGTGAGTGGTTCGGCCACCGCACAAGAGATTTGTTACTGAATGAGTATGTGTGTGAGTGGCTTGGCCACCGCACAATAGATTTGTTACTGAATATGTGCGTAAGTGGTTCGGCCACCGTACAAGAGATTTCTTACTTAATGAGTTTGTGCGTGAGAGGTACGGCCACTGCACAAAAGTTTTTGCTGTGTAAGGAGGTTCGTTGCAGTGCTGTTCTAATGTGTTTTAATATTGCGGCGGGTGTGTTAGAGGAACCCCGTCAAACTTTTACCCAAATTCATTTTTTTTTAAACTACCAGCCGATTTTTCGTTAATGGTAAGATTTAACCGCTCAAGACAGTTAAGGACCTCTTAGCCAACATGGCAAACATGAACGAAGGCACGGATGGGCGAAATTGAAGGAGATTTGGACGGTTTGCAATTTAAAACTAGTCAAAGTTTATCTCTCTTGCTTGTAAATTTGAACGATAACGTTTCAGGTTGCACGTTTTCTTTGTTCGGAGGCTGTGACCTTTTTTGTTTTTCAGATGCTAATTTCCTCGCTAACGTTCAGCCTCATTGCTAATAATAAGAAGCTGTTACGACTCAATTGTTTAGCATCTTTTATTTATATAACACCCGTCCTAATATTTCGAGATATGAGGTGTATTTACTATTTTTTAACAGGCTCGGGCAATTTGAATTGTAGTTTATGAACGGGCTTTGATTTTTATTCTACGGACAGGCGTTGTCTTTGTGTTTACCGCCCCAGCAGTAATTCCTAGCACCTCGAGTTAGTGGAGGGGTTCACGGGCTGTAGCCCCTTGGAATTTTGCTTGGAATGTTTTATCCATAATGACCAGGAGTCTTTTGTTTTCCTTGTTTTAAAGGCTCAGGCTAATTTGAGCGTTCAAGCCCTCGGGGAAAGACTTAAAAAACTGGAGGAGAAAAGCGAGTCCAACTCTGTGGATCTGGCCTTGCAAGGCCTACATAGGACCCTCGATAAGACTCGCTTTGATCCGGAAGACGTTATTTTTGGATCAGGAGTCCTTGGTAAAGGTGGCGAAGATCAACAATCACGCTAAAGTGCGGGAATATGAATGCGTTCTAGATGAGGTTCAGAAACACGCCAATTCCTTGCATCAGACGTCCCTGTGAGACCTGTTGATCGCACTAATTGGCGACCCGGTTAAGAGCAAGGTTTTCGAGAAAACCAACAAGCTTTTGAAACGTGTTGTCCCGGAGAATAGGCCAACGGTTCCTCAAAGTTGGAGGCGTTATAACAACCAGATGAGCTTTCAGGGAATCCCCCGAGAGAATTGGCGCCTTATTGGGTTTTTGGGCAACCGTTCCTCTGCCCCGTTTTCCAGTCGCCGCGCTCGTTCATCTTCATGTTATTTTTGCGGTTCGACTCAACATTTCGTTAGGGAATGTACTGAGTTTCAGGAATTGACGTCTGCCAGGGTGCACAATAAGGGCGCACGGTAGTGCTCACAAGGCTTTTGTTTTGCTGCGATTTCTTTTTGTTGTTACTTATTTAATAAAACGATTTTGCTTTATTTTTCTTCTATTTTGTTTCGTTCTCTCTTTTGTTTCTTTGTTTCTCTCTGCTGCCAGTTTAGGTTGAATGTTGCTTGAAACAGGAGTAGAAGAAGCCAAGAGTGCTTCCCCCTGATTCTAAATGCAGTTTTGATCCGACACCGTGTGTTCAAGTTTTCCGCTCCAGCGTTCCAACTGGGTAACCATGGATATGTGTCCACTGGATGGAGTGCGTAATCCAGATGTGTTCATCGCCGGCCAGCTCCATCAGTTTTTGGAGACCTGGGAAGAAGTCGCCACCTCTAGCTCTTATGACCGGGCGGATGAAGTTTTAGATTGGATAAAACATAGAGTTTCCCTCGCAAAATTTTTTAAACCCTTTAAGGACGGTGCCTCCTAATTCAGATGTATTATTGCAAAGGTTACGTCTACGGGGAAAAAGCAGACCTTTGCAAGAGTTATTGAAATCCAAAAAGAAAAATGTGGGTAGCCACGCATTTTTCCGCGTTAAAATAAAAAAAAATGTATGGCGATTTCTTTCCAAATTTAAGTTCAATTATCTCTGAAAAATGTTTGGTTACCCCCAATTTTCTTTTTGGATTCTGATAGCCCTTGCTAAGATCTGCTTTTTCCACTTAGTCATAAACCGCGCAAAAATATTGTTGTATTAGTGGACAAATTCCTTAAGAAACCCGAATATCCCGAGATGCGCAGAACGTATGCGCAGTAGCAAAAGGAGGCACCATCCTTAAGGGGAATTTCAAGGGAGTTACTTATAACTCTGATATTCCGCCGTCCGTGGTGTTTGACAATAATAAATCTTGTAATGGTTTTCAGGATTTTATAGATAAGACTCTACTTGAGAGAGTTTCTAGGGGCGTAATTTCAGCTTGGGGCCGCGTTGGTGCAGTAAGACCCCCACAGCTCGTCCTCTCTTTGACCGTTGAACCTACGAAGCCCCGTCTCTGCCATGATAACCGGTTTCTTAACCTATGGATGGATGGTTGATCGTCCGTTTAAGCTGGACAACCTTTCGCATTTGCCGAGGTACCTGACAAAATGGCTCTTACCAGACCACTCTGGATGACAAATCCGGGTACGACCACATTCTTCTTATTGAAGCCAGCAGCACTTTCTTCAGGCTTCAACGGAAAGGGTGGTATTTCGTTTCTAATGCTATTCCTTTTGGATGGAAGATTTCTGCATACGTTTACCATTCCACTGGTTTGTTGGTTTCGCACTACCTGCCTTCGATTGGTGTACCTTGTTCTTTGTACATTGATGACAGACACAATGGCGAGTTGCAAGTTCGGAATTTTCAAGCAGCGGAACAGCCGTCATCTACCTCTCCGACTTGTGATGCTCGTCTCAGCGCTGCTAAAGCTGCGGGTTTTCGATCTTGCTGCTTATACCCTAACCTGTTTGGGCTATACTCTTGGTCTAAAAATGTGTGTCTTTCATCCACAAAAAAAAGAACAGATACCTCGGTTTTGTCTGATGACAAGCAAAAGAAATTTCTTGAGTTAGTTAACTCGATCTTGTCGGGAAACACTGTCTCTGTTCACACCCTTCAACGTCACGTAGGGAAATGCTTTTGGTTTCGTCTTGCGGTGCAAGACTCGCCCCTTTTTACAAATGAAATCAACCTTGCTATTGGAAAGGGTTTAAAATTCTCTAAACCCATCCGTGTTTCCCCGTCTTTCAGAGATGAGATTCAGCATTGGGCTGATCCGTCGGTTGTTGCTAGGGTTGGAAAGTGTCGTAGTGAACGACATCATCAGTTCGTCGTTTACTCCGATGCGTCCTCCTTTGCATGGGGAGTTTTTTTGCTCAAGAGAGTCTCATTCCTATTTCTGATTATTGGTCGGCGTCTCTTGTTGATTTGGACATCAATGTTAAGGAAACCAGGGCCCTTTCCAATATCCTCCTTTCCTTTGGTAACAAGCTTCAGGATGCAAGAGTGGATGCGTATGTTGACAACCAAGCCCTTGTCCAGGTGTGGCAGTCCCAGGCATCCCGATCTAGTTGTTTTTCTGACGCTCTTAAAGAGTGATCTAATACGGTTTTAAGCCTTAAGCTGCACTTGTCAATTCTTTATATCCCTTCTCGGGAGAACCCCGCTGACCACCCTTCTTGGAGACTATCCCCAGCTGATAGCAAATTGGCTCAGCACCTGTGGTTTCGACTTCAAAATCATCCATCCTTCGGTGGCTTAGAGGACCATTCAGTGGATCTCATGGCTCTTGATTCGAATGCCCAGACGGACTGTCAGGGACGTCTTTTTCCCCATTTTACTCCATACCCTACCCCTTTCTCGTCAAGAGTATATTTCTTGGCTCAGGAGTTTAGTCAGTCAGTTTCCATCCCTCTCCTTTGCAACCCCTACATTTTCCGCCAATTTTATTGATTGACCAGGTTCTGAACCACTTGCGCACTACCCGTCTGTCTTGTTCTGTTGTTGTCCCTGATGTTCATCCTAGGTGGTATTGGTGGCCTTCTCTCTCTCGGTCAGCCCGTTTTTCTCTCAAGCTCTCCCATAAGGGTGAGGTGGGCGCTATTTTGATGCCGTCTAAGCATGGTTTTTCCAACACCTTTAAATTACCTTGGGACCTTTGGGCTTTCAGGGTGTGACTAGACTGATATGCCCCGTTGCTGTTCACTCGACAGGCTTGACAGTTATGTTTCTGTTTGTGACGCCTTTTGGGAACCACGCGAGTCATTTACGGCCCGATGCGCTCTTAGGATAATTTGCTTATGCATTGACTTTGCCTATGAACAATTTATGATTAATTTGTTTGAAAGTTTACAGAGGATTTGTTTAGTCAGATCTCTGGCGCTTTATTGCCTAAGAAAGACTGTCGCGTAGTGTGCTTGTAATTTGTTTCCATCAATAAATTGTTTTGACTGCCTTTCGTTTGTTTGTTTTAGCCGTTACCGGTGGTTTCAAAGCTCTTTATCTAGTCAGTATCATGCCCTTTATGTGCATACCCTAACGACGCTTCGTTTCGCTTCTGTCAGAGCTGTGGTTATACAAGGAAAGTCCTCGCAGATGCCCCAGCCTCGAGCTCCGGTGTCGCTCTGGATGTTTTTGCTCTCGACGACCGCTTATCGCGGATTCCCAAAAGTCCTCTCTTCAAAAAGAGCTTGAACTCTTTTTGTCTTCCCTCCCTTTTCCGAAGAATGTTTCTACAGCCATCCCCCGAGAGTTATGTCGTTTTCTTGTTTGGAAAGACAGGAAGGGGAAGACTAAAGTACACAAACCCACTTGTGCGTTTTTTTTTTCACTTCTTCGTGTCCTTGCCCAACGCACCTTGCCTATGGGACAGTGGACTCCCGAATAGGAAAACTACGTGCTTTGTTCAATGAATCAGGCAGGCGGGGGGAATGCGATCCCAGGCTTCTTGTGGGAAATACAGCCACCGATATATCTTTGAAGCAATACTTAAAGGATGTTACTGCAGAACAGCTCCAAGGCCAGGTTACACCCACACAGGCTACTATTTTTTTCGTTCATGACCTTGTGCGCCTTGTGCAGTGTTTGGATAAGAAGCTTCTACCCGATAAACTTTACCCAATAGAGATGTTTGTTCTCTTGAGGGACCAAGCCTTTTTTAAAACTCTGTTTTTCAGTGGGGATAGACCAAGTGATTTAGGGCAGGTGAGAACGCCAGAAATTTTCCGTTTTCCAGATGGTGATGGTCTGCTTTTCAACTATATTTGGGGGAAAACCCTGCGCGATGGATCAAGAAACCTTTTTGGTATACGCTGCAATCAGAACCCGGACATATGCCGGTTAGGGCCATCGACCTCTATGTGCCCTTTGCCAAGCGTATTGGCATTGATGATACCAGCAGTTTTCTGTTCCGTTCTACCCCCTTAGATGACGCCGTTATTGACAAGCCCCTTTCCTCCTCCGCTTCGGATGCCCGTCTAAAACTTTATTCTCGCGAGGCCGGACTTGATGGGTCTGTAAAAACTCCATGGCTTTAGGTCTGGCTGTGCAATAACCTTTGCTCTCTCGGGTACAGATCTTCAAGATATTATGGGTCATGTTGGTTGGCATAATCGTTCTACTGCATCTTAGGGACCGGTCATTATTTATCACCTGGGGGAGGGGGGGGGGGTCGGAATATTTTGGGCTAAACATGATAAAATTTAGCTGATCCCCCTTTAAATGTTATTTCATTGACGTGATCCCCCCTCATAACTATTGACAATTTTCGTGAGCCCGCCCATGTCTTCGCACCCATATTCACCTTTCAAAGTGCATATTTAGTGTTTTTAACGTTCATATACAGGTAGTATTTCTAACTTTGATGTACTTACAGTATAATGAAGCCGTTATGGCGAAGTCTTTAAAAGTGTCTCTTGTAATTCGGCCATCTGGAAGGGCTAGGATCGGCTATTGTTCCTGTTCTCTTTTTCATTTTGATCTGTAGCTTTGGTCACTTTTTTCGTTTTTTTTTTTCGCTTTTTTTGTTTGTTTTCTTTTGCTTTCCATTTTTTCTTTTCATTCAGTGTGTACTTGTACCGTGACTTCAGGTATTTGCTCATCTGGCGATGGCATTTGGATTGTCCGCAGAGATGGCGTTTTTTTCGTACAAGTCCTTCAGACATTTCCTGGGTTGATAATCGTCTGGAGTACGAGCTGTTGTTGGCGTTTCGTACACATCCATAAAGTGCCCGGGATTTTGTTTGTCTGGCACAGGCTGAGGGATTCTCTCTGTTACTGGTCCCACCCATCTGTTGTTGGTACACCAGGAACAGAGTGTGGAGCTTGCATCACTTTGCTCTTTACAGGCATCCCGACAAAATTCAAAAAAGAGCTCTCCTCGGACATAGTGGTCCTCAATAAAACTCTCTTTCTTACTAAAATATGCCGCACAGGGTATTTCGGCCTTACTGTTTTCTGAAGCATTTCGGTACGTATTAAGCTCAGAAGAATTAAAAAAGAATAACTCTTCGGGAGACTCGCTCACCTTACTGCTGATGTAATCCTTCACACCATACCTTGCGGTTTTTTCGGAGAGAGAGAAACAAGCAAATGCATGCAAATATCAACAAATTTTACCATGGGCGTCGCTTATACTGGGTTTCTGTCAAGGCTATGAATACATATTGTTTCGTTCAAAACATGGAATTAATAGAATGAAAACAAATTGGTGATTATTAGCAATCATTTAGTTAAGAACACTAATTGACATTTTGACACGGTTAGATTCTATGCTGTTTTTCATGTGGTCGGGTTTTAATCAGTAGTTGAATTTCAAGAAGTTAAGTCACGTTTTGCTAACCAGTATCAAGCTAACCAGTTTCAATATTAAGGCTAGCCAGTTTCAAGCTACGACCCTCCACAGAAGTGAGTAAATCGTGATTGTGAAATTAGAGTTTTGAATTGAGCCATTTTCCGTTGAAACCATTGTATGAGAAATTAGAAGCACGTTGCGTAGCAATAATTGTATTGCTCTATTTCAGATCGAATTACTAGTTAATAAATATGAAATGATTATGCGATATGTGGTGGTCGTTGGATATCGGATCATGATGCAGCGCAGAACTACACGAAACACATAACAATTTGGTGTTATTGATCTGTAGGTGACACGCCCCCTGTTGCTCCCAAGAAACGAAAGCTGGCGATTCTGTCATTCGGCTCCTCTGGGCAGCTGCAAGTTTTAAGAAATGAGTCGGCAGTATCAGATGTGGAGCCCTGGCAAAAATATCTCCTGCCAGACCCACACTCCAAGAAATTGAAGTTTTTCAACAGCACTGTCCAACAGATTTACGAGTCTGCGTTTCTTCACAAGCAGTCTGGGTTCAGGAACTACCTGCTTGAACAACAGCAAATCCGATGGGCGTTAAATAATAAGATAGAGGAGCTGTCAAACAAAGCGAATAATTTACTGAAGAATGAGAAATATGGAGTGTGCCAAAACATTAGTAAGTTCATTTCAGGCATAAACAGCTGCAACAGCAGTGACGTTGCCTTGAAGTGCGAGTCTTGCCTGAGCACTGTAAATGACACTTTGAACAGTGCGTCTGATTTACGGTCATCGATCGATAACAAACGGAAGGAGCTGTTTTTAGAGGACCACACCCTGAAGTCATTCGCAGGCGATGAGCTCGCCTATTTAGAAGAAACACAAAGGCGAATCACTACGCTGTCCGAGGAACTTCAGTATGCCTCTAACAAGTTGACAACAGCGCATATCAACCTGTCGAAGAAGTTTCCTTTATGCGCGAAAAAATTACCAACGTCAAGAAGAAAGAAGGAAAATAAAGGAAGGTCCGAAAAACCAAGGAGAAGCGACTCGAGCAGAGGGCACGTCAACTCCTAGGAAACTTGACTTCAATCGAGGTCGCGGGACAAATTTTCGGTTCAATTGACGAGGATGAAAGGGTTTCCCCTGTAGATAGCATCAATGCTGACTTTGCTAAGAAACTAACAAGGCGTTTTCATCTAACCCTTTGCTGTGGCTACTAGAAAAGGGTATTTTTAGCACAACCTTGGCAAAAAATCTACAACAAGTAGCAGCCATTTTAAGGGCACAGAGTCCAGGTTCAACCTGCCGTAGGGGACCTAATGTTGTTGTTGAATCGGATGATGAGGCTCAAGAGGCAAATGAAGTTGTCGAATCGGATGACAAGTCTCAAGAGGCAAATGAAGTCGTCGAATCGGATGATGAGGATGAAGCAGTTGCATCGGATTTAGTATAGAGCTGAGACAGGGAGTCCATTCCTGGAGAGGCCATTAAAATGCTTTATGTTTAAACAAACACGCTATTTCACAATGTTTCAGTTATCAGGAGTTATACTGAGTTCACAATTTAGAATTCACCTGTCATGTTCAAAGATCAATATTAGCTAAGGCATAAGCACGTTATAAAATGAAAAATTTCAAAAGTGTTAGCACAAAACGTTCTTAATATAATTGAAAGGGCACATTTGCCAGTATGACAGTCTTCCGTTTTTTAAATAAAGTTGTGTTTAGAACAAATTGAGACTGTAAACGCTATCATCTCCCAGTAGAATGGACGCATTTATTTTGTATGCTCTCAAACTTCCATTGTTCAAGCAGATTTGAGTGGTCCCCCCCACTGAATCCTTCCAAATTTTTCAATGATCCCCCCTTTTGGGCTCTCAGTTACGACTGATCCCCCTTCTGTTCACCTAAAAATCAAGGGATTCCCCCCCAAAATCCTCCACCCCCCCCCCCACCCCAGGCGATAAATAATGACCGATCTCTTATTATATGCAACTCTCAAAAGTTATATCTGCTAGTTCCCCTTCGTCTGTCCTTTCTGGGAAGACAACAAACATCGAGGAGCCTGGAATGTTTTACGACAACTGTAACAACCTCAGGCAATTCACTCTAGCTTTTCCGCGTTAATTTTTCTTTGGAGAATGGGAGAATAGTCCAGCATTTGGGCCAGTTTCTTTGGGGCAGGACTGATTAGGACTGATTTTCATCCTTCCATATCTCATTGTATATTCATGTGGATTGTAGGTTGTGAGAATATGTTACAATTTACTGCACGAATTTACTACACCCTCCGGAGTGTGTTACCTGCACTAGGGGGAGGGTGCTGGGGCGACTGTGGTAAAAGATGTTTTCCAAATTCCCACCCTGAGGCCCAAAGTATTGATCAAGTCAGGTTAATTCCTCCCTTCTTGGGCAATTTGTACCATTCACTTCAAGTAAGCATACATACTATTAACAATCGAATCCTTGAGGGTGATGATCAATCTGGCCTCCCCCCAATGTGTTCACAGGGCCGCAAACGTAGCTAGCATGAGGCAAGACGAGCCATTTGCCTCGTGTAGGTTTTATGCCAAACTGAAAAAAAAATTCTGTTCGAAAAAATAATCCCTACAAAGCATTTGCCACTAGGTGCTAAAGGATTACCAAGCCTGCCCAAGCAAGATGTGCGAAAAAGGCTTTGAAAAGACTAGTGGTTTGCAATACGGTTCTTGACATAACAGTGACAGGTTGTGTGACACCAATCCCCTGCCCATTGCTACGACCACAGAAAGATAAAACTTTTAGAGAATCAGCGTCCCACGTTTTCTTGAGCTACTTTGCCACACTTTCTGGCATACATTGCCTTAAAAACTATTAAATGGATTATTATTTCGCCTCGGTATTCTCTCTTGAAAGAAAGGCAAATCGACAGAGACATGGTCTGCATAAATCATGAATTCATATTTTGAAACAAAGATTACAAAGCCAATGCTGGTCAAGACTTCCACTTTTGTGATGGCTACTAAAAGAGCCCTTTGGCTGGCTCGGCAGAGCTAATTCAAAGCTTTTTACTGAGTTTCCGCAAAAGGTCTTCCTCTAGAACATCCATGCTGTTTACTAGTGCGATGACGTCTCTCAGGCCACAGTAGCCACTGAATTTGATAATCTTACAGCAGCACAGAGTTGATTAGAAATAGGAAACCAGCCATTGCCAGCGAGGGAGAAGGAAGGCGGGAGTGGGGGGGGGGGGAGGGTGTATAAGAGCAATACGAAATTTGAGATAGCCAGCTACTTGGTGCCAGTGTTACACGCCCTAGTAGCGGGGAGAAAATGTTAAGGAGGCTCGCAATAGTTTCTTTTTTGGTCTTTGACTTTATCTTTTATCTTTGTATCTAAAAAGTCACAGCCAACTAAGAAACTCAGTGTACATTTAGAATGTTTTCGTATCATAAAAGATCTTTGAACTGAAAGGAGAAACTGTTAATTCAAATTCTCCTTGACATATTGGAGAAAATGCGGGAATGATCAAAATCAAAATTTTTGTCTAGTGTAGGTTGAATAGTCCAAATCCTTCAAGTTTTGTCGTAAAGTGTGATTTCGAGATAATTGACATTATTTAAAATAAGAGGCTTTCTGGCATTGTTGCTATGGTGACAGCTGTTGCTAGGAAACCAACGAAAAATAAACGTTGATCATGAGTTGAAAAGATGGTGTACTACCAGGGAAATCGACGTTTGTCTTCTATGCGAAATTTTGATTTTAAAAGATACAGTCCAAGGCCAAAACAACTGTTGCAAGCCTCTTTGCAAGTTTGAAAGAAAAATCTCACGAAAAAATGATGAAAATAGCATTTCAGAGGAAGTATATTTAAAACATTTTCGGGTAGCACGCTCCAACCCCGCTAGAAGATCGCACTTTCGGCGGTCGCAACACTTGCCTCGTCTGTTCTCAAAGTCTGGCCATGGCCCTGGCGTTTTTAACGAACCACCATTATAACGAACACATTTTCTCCGTTTCTTGGCATTTTGTTACATCGCGTTCCCACTCTACGTAATTCTGGAATGTATGGATCAATAATGCAATGTTCACTTTATGAACGTTCACGTGTGAAGTGTCCTAACTGTGATTATACATTTGTAAGCAATCTGTCTTCGGCATGTGACAACAACAACTGTTTTATTTGAAACATTTTTTTCTTGCATGTAAATATATTGGTGTTAAATCTACAGGTGAGTACAGAAAAACATGCCAGCTATTCTTCATGGTTAATAACATATTTACAGCAATGGGGTCCAGTACTGGATACACAATCGAGGAGAAACAATACATACTATAGGCTAGGTACACCTACAAAATTAGTGAAACTCAGCTCGAAAATACTCTTACAAACTAAACATTTAGTAAATAGAAAATTCGAAAATAACAAAGATTCATCACCAATTAAAACTCTAGCGTGAAGAACAGGTACCATTTTTTATTTGAGCGTTTCCGTGGTGCGAGCTGATTGCGAGACTGAAAGGATAGGAAAGTCTCGTGTTTTGCGCTCGCGCTCTCCTGGCGCTTAATGCTCAGCGTTTAATAAAATTCTTTCTGCAGGTAAATGAAACTCCTTTTACATCTCCTAATTTATATTCCTTATTTTTCAGGTGCGCACTGGCACACCAATGAAGAAAACGTCCTACACTACGCAACTACGGCCTAGCTAGGCCCCCACAATACTCTTGCATTGTTTACAAAGAAAACGGAAAGCCCTTGTTGATTACATTCTATAAACCTAGTACAAGTGAAGCTTTTAAACCTCTCTTACAATACTGGCTATTTTTATGTCGTCCTTTAGGTCATTACGACTGTTGTTTACTCAGAAATTAACGTTGACGACAACGACCACAGAAATGAGTAAATACGTCACATGGAATATCAGTACGATACTACGTCGTAATACGAAAAAATTCTTTAATATTCCAATCATATTTCTAACCGAATATAAACCATTTGACGAGGAAATGATCCTTAACTGAAAAAGTCTGCATACAATGGCTTGTACTTTCTTCAAAGCATTAGGTTACACAAAATTCTTTCAAAAATCAAAAACGATTTCGGAAATAACGTTTGCCAACTTTTTAAGGCTTTTAAATATTTGCACTAAAAGCATATTAAACAACAGAGCAAAACGTTGACCAATCTTGGCTCCTTAAGTCCTCTCTTGACTTTATAATTCAGCATCTGTAAATAAGTAGACAAAGAAATGATGTGATGTGATTGACATGATACATAGTACTCTTGGTTTTAAAATGTCAATGGGTTTGATTGGCGAGTGAGACAAAGGTGACAGGAAAAAGGGCACAAAATAGCGTCTTCTGATTTGTCTGTGGAGGCATGCACACTACCGTAACATAAAGTAACATCCAAGAGAACATCATTAAGGAAGAAGCAATTTGAAACAACGCATCGAACAATTGAACATCAGCAACGGTAGTTTCATATTTTAGACGCAAATCATAGTAACCTCCCCGGCCGCCCTTCACAATGTGGTTTTTCGTGTTGACAAGTTATCTACTAATCTAGCTTGCACTTTGTGTGTGGGAGGGGGAAGATGGAGTAGGTACTTTTCAACTTAACTTTTAATCTGCAAACCTTACTTTGCATAGCGTGACATGACTCTCGTTTCACTTTCGTCTGTTTTCCTTTGCTGCATTTTGAGCACTTTAATTAGCATTAATTGTCTGGGGGGAATAACCGCGTAAGAAGCACACACAAAAAGGCTTCCCTTTAACCAAAAACATTATAAATAGGAAACGGTAAAGCCTCACCCTAACACCGTTCTTTTGTGGTAAGCTCTCGTTAAAGTGAAATTTGCTGCTTTTCCGTTGTTTAAGTTCCAAGGAACATTTTACTTACAATGCTCAGGATCTTGGTTTCCAAACTCAAGCCTGACGTCATCACCAATCAGTACAAATGGAGCCCAGTACTTCACGGCACAAAACTTCTCTGAATCTCGAAGAGTTTTCATAGCCTGATGAAGAGCCCCACTGGCTCTTTCTCCAGTTGTCAGGTGTTCGTAAAAACTCTTCATGAACTCCATAGTTGCCTCGTCAGAAATTGCCCAGAGTGACGCCAGAACAGAACGAGCACCTGCAGCCAAGAAGGCCCGCGCAATACCGACCACGCCCTCCGACTTTACCTCTCCGCGACCACTATGACAGCAACTCAGCACTACAAGCCTTGCTTGCAGACGAGCTGCTAGCACATCTGACATCTTTAAAATGTAATCCTCCTCTTTAGGAAACTTGATCTTTGTTCTTGTTCCTTGATCTTGATTACTTTCCCACCCTGTACTTGGAGCCAAAGCAATTTCCCCAGTTTCCTTTCGCCCATGGGCTGCAATGTGAACCAAGGAAACGGATGAGATTTGTTCCAGCACCTTGTTTTTGGTTGCTTCCCTTCCCGTAAGTGGTGCGATCTTTAGAATTTTTCCTATCAGCTCAACTTCCTCTTTGGCGCCTGGCAGCTGCCTTAACCTAGTTTTGACTTCCTTCAGACACGGATCTCCGACAAGCAACGCCCCCGTCGTTCTGTGATAGTCCTCTGGAGAATCTATGATTAGTTTTAAACTGGTAAGGGAGGGTACAGTGCGGATTCTTATAGATTTGCTCAAAGCAGAAAATGGCGCTAAGCATAAAGGACCATCTGGGACAATGATCAACTCGTCACCTTGACACAAGTCTGCAATGGGGCCAATAATTGCATCATGTAGTGGTTGTAACGAGTCTATGGTGCACAGTGAAGTCTGCGATGGATCCTCATGGCTTCCTCTACTGGACGGAGAGTCATCAGGGAGCTCATCTAGCGAACGATTCTCACATCTAACACCAACACCAGCTTTAATTTCCTTCAAAGTAGTTTCTAACAAGATAGTAACAGAATCTTCGTGCCCTCTTTTCCCTTTTATTTCTATTTTTCTTTCTCGAAAGTTAAAGTTGTTTCCCTTGTTGATTACCCAAAAGTTGATTATGTCGTGTTGAAGTCCTAAAACCAATGTTTGTGTAGAGAACTCGTTTGAGATATAAGAAATCGTTTCTTTAGGCTCAAGTGACGCTGATGGTAGTGTTGTTAAGCCGTACTGTATTTTTAAATTATCGACCAAAGCTTGTGCACGACCTCCTTCGAAAGCACACAGAGCCTCGTTACTCAGGTCGAGAAGTAAGAGGGTCTCCCACAAGCCAGTGTAAGCATCTCGATATAAGTCTCGAAAACTTATTTTCAAAGCATCTTCAAACTTAAGACTAGCCCTTACGATATCGTAAACCTCTACGCTAGATTGGAAACATTCCTTGGCATCTTGGAATCTTCTCAGAGGGCGATAACTGATGCCAAGATTGCAATAGGCCGTTCCTTCTCCAACCCTATCGCCCATTTGTTTGGCTATTGATAGGGATTTATTTTGGTACTCTATGGCTTCTTCGAATTTTCGTAGGCGGTGATAAGTGAAGCCAAGATTGCCATAGGCAAGTCCTTCTTGTTTCCTATCGCCCACTTCTTGGGCTATTGATAGGCTTTTATTGACGTACTCTATGGCGTCTTGGAATTTTCCTAAGAGCATAAAGGCTGTGCCGAGATTTCCATAGGCTATTCCTTCTTCAGCCCTATGGCCCACTTCTTTGGTTATTGATAAGCCTTTATTGAAGCACTCTACAGCTTCTTCGAAATTTCTTAGTTTTCTAAAACAGACGCCAAGATTAACATAGGCCTTTCCTTCTCCAGCCCTATCACCCACTTCTTTGGCTATTGATAGCTGTTTACTTTGGTACTCTAAGGCTTCTCGGAATTTTCCTACGCTCGTTAAGGCGATGCCGAGATTGGCATAGGCAGCTCCTTCTCCAGCCCTATCGCCCACTTCTTTGGCTATTGATAGCTCTTTATTGTGGTACTCTAAGGCTTCTCGGAATTTTCCTAGGCTCTTTGAAATGATGCCGAGATTGCCATAGGCCCTTCCTTCTCCAGCCCTATCGCCCACTTCTTTGGCTATTGATAGGTGTTTATTGTGGTACTCAATGGCTTCTCCGAATTTTCCCAGGCTCCTCAAGGCGCTGCCGAGATTGGTATAGACAACTCCTTCTCCAGCCCTATCGCCCACTTCTTTGGCTATTGATAGGTGTTTATTGTAGTACTCTATGGCTTCTCCGAATTTCCCTAGTCTTAATAAAGCGTTGCCGAGATTGGTATAGGCAACTCCTTCTCCAGCCCTATCGCTCACTTCTTTGGCTATTGATAGGTGTTTATTGTGGCACTCTAAGGCTTCTCGGAATTTTCCTAGGCTCCCTAAGGTGCTGCCCAGATTGGCATAGGCCCTTCCTTCTCCAGCCCTATCGCCCACTTCTTTGGCTATTGATAGGTCTTTATTGTGGTTCTCTATGGCTTCTTGGAATTTTCCTAGGCTCTTTAGAGCGTTGCCAAGACTGGAATAAGTTCTTCCTTCTCCAGCCCTATCGCCCACTTCTTTGGCTATTGATAGGTGTTTATTGTGGCACTCTAAGGCTTCTCGAAATTTTCCTAGGCTCTCTAAGGTGTTGCCCAGATTGGCATAGGCCCTTCCTTCTCCAGCCCTATCACCCACTTCTTTGGCTATTGATAGGTGTTTATTGTGGTACTCTAAGGCTTCTCGGAATTTTCCTAGGCTCCATAAGGCGTTGCCGAGATTGGCATAGGCCCTTCCTTCTCCATCCCTATCACCCACTTCTTTGGCTATTGATAAGTCTTTATTGTGGTACTCTAAGGCTTCTCGGAATTTTCCTAGGCTCCTTAAGGCGTTGCCGAGATTGGCATAGGCAGCTCCTTCTCCAGCCCTATCGCCCACTTCTTTGGCTATTGATAGCTCTTTATTGTGGTACTCTAAGGCTTCTCGGAATTTTCCTAGGCTCTTTGAAATGATGCCGAGATTGCCATAGGCCCTTCCTTCTCCAGCCCTATCGCCCACTTCTTTGGCTATTGATAGGTGTTTATTGTAGTACTCAATGGCTTCTCCGAATTTTCCCAGGCTCCTCAAGGCGCTGCCGAGATTGGTATAGTCAACTCCTTCTCCAGCCCTATCGCCCACTTCTTTGGCTATTGATAGGTGTTTATTGTAGTACTCTATGGCTTCTCCGAATTTCCCTAGTCTTGCTAAAGCGTTGCCGAGATTGGTATAGGCAACTCCTTCTCCAGCCCTATCGCCCACTTCTTTGGCTATTGATAGGTGTTTATTGTGGCACTCTAAGGCTTCTCGGAATTTTCCTAGGCTCCCTAAGGTGCTGCCCAGATTGGCATAGGCCCTTCCTTCTCCAGCCCTATCGCCCACTTCTTTGGCTATTGATAGGTGTTTATTGTGGTACTCTATGGCTTCTTGGAATTTTCCTAGGCTCTTTGAAAGGATGCCGAGATTGCCATAGGCCCTTCCTTCTCCAGCCCTATCGCCCACTTCTTTGGCTATTGATAGGTGTTTATTGTAGTACTCTATGGCTTCTCCGAATTTCCCTAGTCTTGCTAAAGCGTTGCCGAGATTGGTATAGGCAACTCCTTCTCCAGCCCTATTGCCCACTTCTTTGGCTATTGATAGGTGTTTATTGTGGCACTCTAAGGCTTCTCGGAATTTTCCTAGGCTCCCTAAGGTGCTGCCCAGATTGGCATAGGCCCTTCCTTCTCCAGCCCTATCGCCCACTTCTTTGGCTATTGATAGGTGTTTATTGTGGTACTCAATGGCTTCTCGGAATTTTCCCAGGCTCCTCAAGGCGATGCCGAGATTGAAATAGGCAACTCCTTCTCCAGCCCTATCGCCCACTTCTTTGTCTATTGATAGGTGTTTATTGTGGTACTCTATGGCTTCTTGGAATTTTCCTAGGCTCTTTGAAAGGACGCCGAGATTGCCATAGGCCCTTCCTTCTCCAGCCCTATCCCCCACTTCTTTGGCTATCGATAGGTGTTTATTGTGGTACTCAATGGCTTCTCCGACGTTTCCTAGGCTTATTAAAGCGTTGCCGAGATTGGCATAGGCCATTCCTTCTCCAGCCCTATCGCCCACTTCTTTGGCTATTGATAGGTGTTTATTGTGGTACTCTATGGCTTCTTGGAATTTTCCTAGGCTCATTAAAACGTTGCCGAGATTGGCATAGGCCCTTCCTTCTCCAGCCCTATCGCCCACTTCTTTGGCTATTGATAGGTCTTTATTGTGGTTCTCTATGGCTTCTTGGAATTTTCCTAGGCTCGTTAAGGCGTTGCCAAGACTGGAATAAGTCCTTCCTTCTCCAGCCCTATCGCCCATTCTTTTGGCTATTAATAGGTGTTCATTGAGGTACTCTATGGCTTCTTGGAATTCTCCTAGGCTAATTAAAGAGTTTGTGAGATTGGCATATGCCCTCTTTTCTCCAGCGCTCTCGCCCACCTCTTTGGCTTTTGATAGACGTTGTTTGAGGTCCTCTATAAGTTGTAACTTGCTTTCTGCCATTTTTATGTAGCCCTGTAAAGCATACGTTGAAGTTAGCCTAAAATAATAGTTTTCTATTCCAGAATTGTCGTTATTTTGGATGGACTTAAAAGACAGGGGGCTGAAGTTCTAGAGGGGTCTTTCTGGAAAAGGAATAGAGCATTTGCTTTAACATAAGGCTTTGGCGTTAAGAAAATACATTTTAGCAAGAGCCAAGGTAAACATAATAAAAAGGAAGAGAATATTGTCGCATGCATGTTGTTTTTAATGAACTGTAAGTATAGGTAGAAGTCTGCGGTGTAAATTTTAATTTACCATTCCGGAGGGTTGTCCAATACTGTCCACCTGACACGACCAGAAAGACAGTTTTCAACCTATAAGGACGGGCGACATCTTTCGTCCCGAAGGAGAGTTGTATTGATCCGAGAAATGCATCTTATTATGGCTCTGTCAATTCCAAGCCCGCTCTTCCCCCCCGGCATTTGTCGGGGATTTCCCTTTTTTTTAATAATGTTGCAATTGCCCCACGGTGGGGTCAGCTCATACGTACAAATCCCCACGGTGGGGCTTCTGGAAGAGTGCAAACGCCCGACCCATTAGACAAAATCAAAATTTTATTTTAATGATTAATGATGAAAGCGATAATTGGTTCGCTTACCCAAACGGAGTATCAAATAAATAAGGATCAATTACTTACTCGCAAAAGTTTCAATCAATCCTTCCAAGCCTTGATCGCGTAACCAAGAGCTTACGAATTCGATATCTTTTTCCACAAAGCTGTCAAAGCTTCTTACTGCCATCTTTTCGTTCGCACGTGGACTCTCGCTTTAAGGAGGCGGGAAGAGGAGGACCCTGGGAACGAGGGAACATGTAGGGGTGGGGGTGGGGGTAGGCTCTGGTTCACTTGAAAAGTAAATACGATAAAAAGCAATGCTGGTTCAACAGTAGGGAAACTGTATATATTTTACCAATATTTCAAAAGGCACAGCCTTTCTTCTTCAGGGTCTTACAGAGAATGACTCTAAGGGCAAAAACGTTACAATTTAAACCAAGGGTATAAAATGTTATACTAAAATAACAACTAAAACAGCTTATATTACAACGTTTAAAAACTGGCATAAAAACTAAAAATGTTACGATTTGAAATTTATATTTAAAGACGCTAATATTACAATGTTAAAAAACTGGCGAAAAAACTAAAAACGTTACGATTTAAAATTTGAAAAATATATGACATAAGCAGGATACGTGATACTATAATAACATAAGCTCAAGTGATAGGGATAACGTACCGCGATAAACTCTAAATATGTTACAATTCGAAAAAGAAAGTGGAATATACCAAACAAATACCCAAAAAAAATAAAACAGTAATAATATAAACATAAGAAAACATATTGAGGCTTAAAGTATTCCTCTTTAACCGTGGAAAACCTAGCCATAATGAAACAAGGCTTCAAATTCAAATGCAGGCTACTTGGTCACCAATTGAAAAACGGCGCTAACTATCCAAGCTGACTGAACGCGACGATTCCATTGTAGTCTCAGTTTCGCCATTTTTCACAGCTGTCAACCAAGAGGCTGAACAGAGAAAACGGTAAAATGTTGCCTTTTTTATTTTAGAGAAAAAGGTGAAAAGTTGAGAAAAATCGAGAAAATTCTGGTTTTGACTCTTTTTGCGATTAGTTAAATAAAACAATGACTTGAGAAAATAGGCAATAACTGAGACAAATCCCCAAAATACTCCACCATTTCTTAAAAAAAGAATGGGTTTTAGGTTTTATAAACCCAAGTAGAATCGATTAAAAAAAGGTATCATATTTTTTGTTTTGCGTGTAAATCACAAATCAGGACGTGATTTTTATCAGAGTTATGCACTTTCTAGATCCAGGTGTCTTGAAAAGTAGAATTGCCGGAAGCGATCACTGATTATAAACACAGCAAAATTATGGGTGGATTCATTTGCAGCATACGCGTATAGCAAAAAATGCGACAACCTGTTTGTTTGCATCACATTTAGGTTACGCGTATGGGGAGGGCGATAAATCAATGGCACGTTCCAGCGTGCGCTCGTACCTCATTGGCTATTTTGGCGCGGTCAACTCTGATTACTCTTCTCAAAGGAGGAAAATGCCTGCTCAAATACTTGCGAAAGGATTGCATTATCCCGTGCGGCTGAAATGCAAATATATCTTCTTTGAATGCGATAAATCGATACGCCATTGAGTAATCGCATACCCTACACGCGTATCGCGAATGCGATGCAAATAAACAGTCTGTCGAATTTCCCACCCTTCCAGCATTTTAATTATCATGGTGTTGCAGATAACCTTAATACGTTTGCTGGCACCACAGGTTAATCAGAAGTATCAATTGAACCTATCAGTTGAATATTTCCCTTTGGCAAAATAGCAAAAAAGTACGGCCAAGATTTTCGCACAGCCCCATACTTCATTATCCATACAGCTCTTTGTTTAAAGAAAACAATAGCGCGTATTTCTAATGCGCATCTCTAATGACTCCTTTTGTTCAACAAAGTTTATATTTTTTTTCTAAGTCCATATGGGCTTAGACAAAGTTTACCGATTTCGGGTCAAAAATACGGAAAATCGAGCAATTTTTTAAAAAAAATTTGCACTTTTCCCTTGTTTTTAAATCTGTTTCGAGCGTAAACTGTTTAAAAAAATGCGGATTTAAGTCGTAAGGTTAGCGATAAATGAGGTTATGGACAAGCGCGTATTTGGTAACGTAAACCACATAATATTTTAAAAATAAAAGGTTTTCTTACCCTTCTAGTGTCTTGTGTCGTTTTTTTTATTTTATTTACTTATTTCTTTATTTTTGCTTTCCTTGTTAACATGGAGACAATGCTTGTGAAGAAGGAATTTTTTGTATTTTATTCTTGCTTTCCCTGTTGAAATGTAGCGTGGCCGAATTACAAACGGTGCATAAAGTGGTACTCCGGGACCTGAACCATTTATGCGTCCTTGCGGACCTCACAAAGGTCGAAGATATGCTTGATAATGTTGCCAAAAGGATCCTTGTTATAATGCTGATGCTACATCCACTCCTGTAGGTAGCTTTCGTAGATTTCTTTGGACGTTCCTCTGCTGGGCAAACCTCGGCGCCTAAGTCTACGAAGTTTAAGCTGTACTAGTTCACTGTGAGATGAATATAGCCCTCGTTTTGTAGGTAATCATAAGCTTTCCACTTGTCGCTCATCACGTATGTTCCTGGCAATATGTGTGCGCGTATGATGGGCAAAAAGTGTATCTTTATCACTGCGCTCTACCGGAACAAGGAAGCAAGCCTTCGTTTCACGGCAAATGCCGCCGAAGACTGGATCGAGCAGAAGAGTGAAGTGCGTGGCCTTTTTGTTCGACTGAGAACCAATGGATGGACAAAAATAAATCATTTTTTCGTGCAGTAAGTCTAAAAGGTGAGGTGTCTTTGTAATAGAAGTAATTCAAATGTAAATTTCGTTGAATTTTAATAATGTTGATTGGTAGCCAAACATAAAAATAATTTATCGCCGGGAAAATGTCAACAAATCACCGTGGTGTAGTGGTATAGTAGATGGACAGCTAATCCAAAGGTAAGATGAAGAGTGAGAGTTCGAGGCCAGCCGAGGGTAAATCCAAAGGAAAAAAAGAAGAAGAAAACTGGTAAGGGACTGGGTAAGAGAAAAGGAGAAGAAAAGAGGAGGAACCGAAAAGAAGGAGTGAAAGAAGAGAGAAAAAGAAGGCAGACGCAACTAATTCCATTTTTATTGAAAAAGTAAGTAGTAATTATCGATGTATATATTCAAAGAGCCATTGTCTTCAAAGACAATAGAGCGCATGCATAATTGATTTATTCTGCATGCATAATAAAGTATGGGGCTGTGCGGAAATTTTTCCAAAAGTGCATCGTCATCTTCACTTTGTACCATTATTCCATCTTCCCCTCCACCTGTGCCTGCCACATTCTTATTTGTCACTGCTGCAGCGCAACGAAAACAGCGTTCATTCAATCCCATTCAGCCTTTCCGCAGTGTTCACTGCAGTCAAAGTTTTAGTCGCTAAAAGCAGCTCAGCGTAAACGTTATCGGTTTCGTAAGGTTGATTGTAAGGTTGAAAACTTTCAACTTTTTACGTTTACGTAAGCCGTTTATACATCGTCTCTAATTTTATTTACGCACGTACAGCCAGTTAAATTCACGCCCGTACGCACGTAAAATTTACGCAACAGTGGAAATCAACCTGTACGGGAGTGCTCCCTGTTGGTGAGACTCTGAAGAAAACAGCGTTGTGGTTGATATAATAGGGAGTTTAAGCAACCACGACGGCGACGACAACGACAACATGAAGAAACAATAGGCTTTAATGATCAATGGCTCTGCACGTGCGTTCTACATTTTAGTACATTTCTTTGCCGTCCTCTGCAAAACAACAACGTGAAATGGCTAGTTTTAAGGTTTAGGTAGAACGGGAACATACGACGGTGAATTTTTATTTCTCTAACTGAACTTGAGCGCCGTCCCTACGAAATCAGCTCCCAGATAGTTCGGCCACATTAGACAACTCCCACGAGTTGGAATAATTGCAAAGTAGAATAAAAGAACCGAAATACACAAATTTAATGACGTTCTCCTTTGCGTTGCCGTCGTCGTTGCTTAAAGTCCCTAATGTTGTTCTTGTTCCAGGAGCCAGTTTCAACTGATTGGTTTAAATTTGCCGTCATTTCCAACGCTCTTTTTCTAATGTAACTCGGTGGATATTATGTATTGAGGTAAAGTAATTTCTTAACTGTTAGAGCGGTTTTCAAATGAGTGTCGTAAAACCAAAACCAAAGTAATTACTCTGACCAATCACAACAAGAGCAAAACACAAAATGAACCAATCAGAAATCGAAGCAAATACAAGTAATTAACGTTAAGCGCGGGAAAACGCGTGCGAGCAAGTCACGATTGGTTTTGGTTTTACTTCTGATTGGTTGAGAAAGTGGCACGAGCTTTTAGAACCAATCAGAGATTGAAGTAAAGCAAAACCAAAGCAAACACAACATTACTTTCGACACTCAATTGAAAACTGCTCTATAAGCTAACAGACAGGAATCATAGGCCGCATATTTTCAATTAATAATTGCGGATCTTATCCTGAGTTCTGTCCACTATTCCAAAAGAATCCTTAAGAAAATGACAGCGAAAAAGCTTCTTGATACAAAATATTTTTTCCGAATACACTGTAGCTTCAGAAATCAAAGATCAAATGTTTCATGTTCGGACCGTCTAAATTTAGCCGCCAGATTCCGGTTCTGTGAGAAAAGTTTAAATCATGCATGGTCTGACAGAATACAGGGTAAAATTTCAATTTTCGGAGATTGATCAACTGAGTCCTGAGTATTAAAAAATTGTCTAGTCTGGTACCGATAGAGTTACAGTGTAACAGCATTTAAAACTAGTGGCCGGCATTGCCTGCAGACGGCCGTGTGTTTGGCCCTGATAGCTTTAATTTAATAATTTCACGTTTTACTTGACGCCGATAAGCAGATGAATGCAAAGCTTGGACGTCTGTCAGCCATAAACAATTTAATTCAAGACAGTTCGAGTTTAACTTCGCCTAAATAAAATTTAGCCACATTTAAACTCATCGTCAACAGATGAGCTTGGGCACTGGTGCCTTAAAAGTTAGTGGGGGCCCGATGCAATCCAGGCATAGCAGGGAGGTAACCATGGCAACCCTGGAAGCGGGAACCACCCAAATTATAGTAACTCCAAGTGCTTGGAGAACGGAGGCACCCGCGAACAGGGTAACATGGGACCTCCATATTTGCACATGAAAGGGAAAACATGCAAACTAAAAAAGGTAAAGTTTTTCACTGGTGACATTTTCATTTAGGGAAGGTGCAAGATAAAGGAGACTCTGTTGATTAGGGATTTACAACCTTCCCTAAATGAAAATGTCAGCAGTAAAAAACTTTACCTTTTTTAGTTTGCATGTTTTTCCTTTCATAGGCAAATTTTTCTACTATTTGTTGTCTTTTGTTTCTATAATTAGTTACTTATTATAAACTCAAATTTCTGTTGTTATTCAACGGTTTACTACTTCTGAAGATGTATGTTGGAACATACGAAACGCCAAGATAAAGCCTTTTTTCTTTCCAGAAATGCGTTTGTATTTCCTTATGTTTATCACCGCGGTTTGCTTTTTGTTTCTTGATAAGTGACTTAGTTTATTTATTTATTTATTTATTCATTTATTTATTTATAAAAAAATTGAATTCCGACTATTCCGACTATTCTGGATTCCGAATTCCGAATTCCGAATTCCGTCATTCCGACTTTTCCAACCTACCGCTCTTACGCCAGTTTTTAAACGTTGTAATATAAGCTGTTTTAGCTGTTATTTTAGTATCATATTTTATACCCTTAGTTTCAATTGTAACGTTTTTGCCCTTAGAGTCATTCTCTGTAAGACCCTGAAGAAGAAAGGCTGTGCCTTTTGAAATATTGGTAAAATATATACAGTTCCCCTACTGTTGAATCAGCATTGCTTTTTTATCGTATTTGGTTCTTTTTTTTTTGCTGGTTAGATCCTTTACTACAGGATCCTGTACTTTTATTTTGTTACGGTGGTCCATGCAAAGTTTATTGTTTCCACTTGAAAAGTGCGGGATCGACCCAAACGACGTTTATCAACTCAGTTTTTATATTTTTATATTGGGGGTAATCAGGAAATTTAAAATGAACAACGTGTTATGTACGACTTTTAAAATCCGAAATATAACGTTGCTTTGACAATGCCCCACCCCCGGGTTGACCTGTTTTAGCAAATGCCCCATCCTTGGGAAGGAAAAGTTAGAAAATGCCCGACAAATGCCCGGGGGGGAGTGGATGATCGGGCTTGGAATTGACGGAGCCATTAGAGACACTTAAAAATTGTGTAGTGTGCTCGCTGTTTGCCTCTACTATATCATTGTCGATTCATACGTCCCGTAAGAACAGAGAATATCATATTCGAGCCGAAAGAGAGAAATGTCTATCCGAAAAATGCATCTCATTAGAGACATCCAGAGTGTTTGCTGTATGTCTCTAGGACAAGGCTGTTTATTCTGACGACCCCTCAAATGAAGAAACCGAAAGAAAGAGTTTTCTATCGGAAAATGAACCTTATTAGGGAGACAATGAGACGTTTACGGTCACGTAAAACTTTCATTGAAATACCCAAATGATAACGTGGCGACGTAAATTGTCAATATTTTGTAAATGTACATTATACATTTATCCCTGTGCTATAAGTTTAACAGTTTCTTGGGTCGTTCTTGTTTACTGAGAAAGCAAATCGGAGCATTGCAATTGAAATGTGAACGAGATGGGACCTTGACTTAGTAAGTGCGTCGAGTGTAGCACTCGTGTGAAACGGAAAGGAATATAGTTGTGTGAGACTTTTTACTTTGAATTCGAGAAACAGTTTTCTGGGCTATTCCCCGAGTTCTACCTAATTTCTTTACCGACGAGGATCGAACATCGCGACTTTTCAATTGTTGCAAGAATGTAACTCTAATTATTTATCCTCTCATTTGACATGCGGTTCGTGGTATGTTTTTCATCGGCCATTTTGATTAGTTGGCTGAGGATAGTTGGTGTGAAATACAAAATGCTCTTGGCGAAAGATTTTCGGTGTTTGATATTGGCACGCGCAACCTTACGTGAACAGAGAACTTGGATCTTAAGGAGTTCTGGAAAGTGTAATTACTTGAACAAAACTCCTGCACATATTTGTCTTCAGTGATCCGGTTTTTGATTTAGGATTTTTTGATCTGGTGCTGAGAGAGTTAGGGTATTCAATTGTGTCCACGAAAATGTGATAGATTTAATTGCCTGTGAAGATAACTGCTAGCCCATTCGTGAGGGGTCTGACCGCTGACCATGCAACATTTCCATATTTTTGGTGTTCTGCGGTGTTCCCAGGTGTGTTCCGAGTTATTCTGAGGGTGTCCCTTGTGTTCCGGGAGTGTTCTGTTCTGGGGCTGTTCAGGGGATATTCCGGGTTTAAGAGACACCCCATCTAAAGCGTAAATTCTGTGGTCCCACGCTTAATAAAGAACGAGGCACAGTCATATTTGTATCGGTTTTGTTGTTGTTGTTGTTGTTGTTGTTTTTTTTTTTTTGTTTTTCACGTAAACACTGGCTACAGCCTATTTTGCATTTCGTCTAAGGCGTTATAGTTTGTGGTGTCACGGTAAAACAACTAGGCATAACCATTCGGCCACCAAATCGCGCTAGCTTGCTTCTTCCACGTAAACACTGGCTACAGCGTCTTTTGCGATTCGTGTAAGCCCTATATTGCGTTTAAAGAACGAAGTGTAGTCAGACTTCTATAGGTTTGCTTGTTTCGGCTGCTTGACAAGTATTTGTACGGTTCTTACCAATCGACCGTCTTATAGTAATGGCAGGTATCAAGTGTGCAGGAAAATTCATAAGCGCCCTTAATAAGACTCATTTTTCGGATCGACAACTCTTTCTTGCTTTCG
>OZ024893.1:42287325-42359825 GCA_964017195.1 Siderastrea radians | reverse complement strand
AAAAATATATTAAAAATTCTGTTTCTTCAACTATATTAAAATATAAAAATAAAAATTATGTTAAAAATAAAAATTATGTCATGTAAGGCCCTTTCCCAAAAGTTTGATGAAATGTGAAACCCTAACGTTTGATAAAATATCAAACCCTATACCAAAGGACTTATCTTAATTTTGATATTAATGACACAAACGCCAAGTTGAGTATGCCTCTTTGATTTTCCTCCGATTTTTTTAAACGCATGCAAGTTAAGCCAAACTACAATGAAACACCAGGCAACTTGCCTTTTCTTTATGTCTGTGTACTATAAGGGTTAGGCCAAGCAAACTACGAAACTTGCTACTTACAATTCAGGCTGAATTGTACGTAAAACGACGCCGATGCAAATTGCACATTTTAACAACAGCTTGTGAAATAGCATCATACGCAGCCATTTTGTGCCTCGTCACACAAACGATTAAAGCACTCGGTCTACGGCGCCATGCTTTAATCAGTTCTTCTTGACGCCGTAGACCGGTGTTCGGAAGTAGGGTATCCTGGTATTCTCAGAGTTAGCAACAACGGAAGTGTACAACAAAAAGAAAATTAAGAGAATTATTTTGAACGCTGAAATCGACTGAAAGAGTTAATTTAAAAGTGGAATAAACAGGCCATAAGTCCAAGCTCAGAGTAATTGAAATCGGACTTGAATGGTTCGGTGTTGTTATTGTTGTTGTTTTTTTTTTCAGCTGATGGGTTTTTGAACACCTGGATAAATTCGAAATTAGGCAGAAAAAGATCAGTCAGCTTCGTTTTTGAGCAGCAGACGAATCAGTTCCGGTTTACACACACGAATAAGAACACATAAGTAGCCTACGAAACTTTAAAGATTACAGACTTCGATTGTTCTCGAAACACTGAAGGCTGGTCTTTGCTTGAGACACAACACGAACCTCAGTGGCATGTAAACTGATAACCATAAAATAAGAGCCTTCCAAATAGAAACGAATAAAAGCAATTATAAGAACAAATCCATTCGTTGCTCTTTTCATATGTCTAAACATATACTAGAAATTACTACGACATAAGCCTAAGTGCGCGGAAAAGAAAATTTTTTGTCCCTTTTTTCAGCATACATACCTATTGCACACGTCCTCATTCGAGCCCGTTTCCTCGGTAAAGGTTATAACGTTATAATTAATTGCGCAATTTAACAAAACAGGCTCACTTCAACAACGCGAAAATACAATGCAATTTTTCAGATAAGAGAGATAGCTAATTTAAATGAATAAAAATAACCAGTAGCAGAAAGAAAATTAAGAGGAGAAAGTTTCTGACATATAAATAGGAGTGTCGTACTTAATTATGACTAATCGATTCTGTTCCACAATTATAAAAGTTGCAGACCTCATTTCTGCTCAGAAGGTGAAAAAGCAACATTTAACTGGACTTACCACTTGCCTTAAAAATAACAGTTAAAAACGAGTTGCTTTGATCCGAAGGAAAGCAATCACGCAGCAAGATCCGTTGCGAAAATGGACTGATCACTTGAGAAAAGCAGTTGGAGCTATATATAGGTAACCTTACAACCTATAGTAAAAATCTGATACAAAGGATTTTGCAGTCTTATAACAACCTTCCACGCTTAACTCTAAAAGAAATTTGATAATATTCTTAAATTTCCTTTTAGCTCACTCAATCTGGGGGTGTTTTAATTATTTAATGGGCAAATGTCTCCTGCACTGAACTGAACTGTACGTAAAACGACGCCGATGCAAATTGCACGTTTTAACAACAGCTTGTGGAATAGTATCAGACGCAGACGTTTTCTGCCTCGTCATACAAACAATAAAAGCACTCAGTCTACGGCGTCATGCTTTAATCAGTTTTTCTTGTACTTGCGGGAGACCCTGATGAAACACGCGCCCTAGTGTTTGAAATATTACATTTAAAAGGCCTGCCAAGGAAAAGGTGTTCGAAAGAAGGCCGGGGTATTCTCAGAGTTAACAATAACGGAAGTGTACAACAAAAAGAAAATTAAGAGAATTATTTTGAAAGCTAAAATCGACTGAAAGAATTAATTTAAAAATGGAATAAACAGGCCATAAGTCCAAGCTCAGAGTAATTGAAATCGGACTTGAATGGTTCGGTGTTGTTATTGTTGTTGTTTTTTTTTTTTCAGCTGATGGGTTTTTGAACACCTGGATAAATTCGAAATTAGGCAGAAAAAGATCAGTCAGCTTCGTTTTTGAGCAGCAGACGAATCAGTTCCGGTTTACACACACGAATAAGAACACATACGTAGCCTACGAAACTTTAAAGATTACAGACTTCGATTGTTCTCGAAACGCTGAAGGCTGGTCTTTGCTTGAGACACAACACGAACCACAGTGACCAGTAAACTGATCACCATAAAATAAGGGCTTTCCTAATAAAAACGAATGAAATTTAAGCAATTATAACAACAAATTCATTCGTTGCTCTTTTCACAAGTCTAACCATTTACTGCGACATAAGCCTAAGTACGCAGAAAAGAAAATTTTCTGTCCCTTTTCAGTCTTGAGTGTACATCCCTATTGCACACGTCCTCAATCGAGCTCGTTTCCTCGGTAAAGGTTATAACGTTCTAATTAATTGCGCAATTTAACGAAACAGGCTCACTTCAACAACGCGAAAATACAATACAATTTTTCAGATAAGAGAGATAGCTAATTTAAATGAATAAAAATAACCAGTAGCAGAAAGAAAATTAAGAGGACGTATGGAGAAAGTTTCTGACATATAAATAGGAGCGTCGTACTTTAAAATTATAACTAATCGATTCTGTCCCACAATTATAAAAGTTGCAGACCAAATTTCTGCTCAGAAGGGGACGAGCAACATTTGACTGGACTTACCACTTGCCTTAAAAACAACAGTTAAAAACGAGTTGGTTTGATCCGAAGGAAAGCAATCACGCAGCAAGATCCGTTGCAACATAGATTGATCACTTCAGAAATGCAGTTGGACCTATATATATGTAACCTTACAACCTATGCTAAAAACCTGATACAAAGGATTTTGCAGTCTTATAACAACCCTCCACGCTCAACTCGAAAAGAAATTTGATAATATTCTTAATTTTCCTTTTAGCTCGCTAAATCTGGGGATGTTTTAATTATTTAATGGGCAAATGTCTCGTAAAAGAATATCAACATCTCTGATCTGAGGTAACACTCATTAATAGAAATTGTCAACTTCCTATTAATGGTGTTGCAATTAAAATGCTTACGGATGTTGTGTGCTAATAATTACATCATCGTTAGTTTTAAGCGAATAGATTTTTAAAATTACGTACAAACCTTGATTGTCAACATTGACAACTTTACGATCCGAGCCTAAAACGCATTTGGCCGAAATGACTCAAATATTTATTTTTTGTGTTCATGAAAGTCACAGTTAATTTATTCGTCAAACTTAATCCTTCAAATATGTGAAAACAATGATATTTGGCATAAAGCATCATCGTGTTAGTAGTACCCCCAAAAAACTACTATCACAAGACTGGACAATTACAATTACGTCAGCCTTGTGGGCTTATTGGCCATAGCTGTTTTTGTCTCGTTGTTCCGTGACAGCAACGAGAGTAGCCTGTTCCAGGCTCTCAGATAGTAGAAAAGAGAACGCGAAAATAAAGACGCGTGGGATCTGGAGAAAAGGGTGGGGTGCGTGTTTTTCGCGCTCGTTTTCTCCATTTTCTCAATTCTCATGCAAGTGGAATGAATCGATAAGGCCGATAAGCACAAGCTCAGAGTAAGTGAAATCTGTCTTCAATGATTCGCTTTTCTTTTCCAGCTAACGGCTTTAATTAATACGTGGATAAAATTAAATTTAGGCAAAAAACGATCAGTCAGCCGCTTTTTTTTTAGCAGCAGACGAATATTTCGGTTTGCACACACGACTAATAAGACACATAGACAACGACATACTTGATTTGTTAAAGCAGTTTAAAGAAGGCAGCCAAAGGCTGATGTGGACCTGCGATATCAATTCATTATAAATTTTAAGATTAAAGCGTATAAAATATGTAAGAATCTGAAACAGTAAAATAGTAAAATTGCGAACGATGGAAGCTAGAATTGTTACATAAATACCCTACGAAAAATAAAGATTACAGACTTGGTTCAAGTCTGGTTTTAGTCTGAGACACAACACGAACCTGCAAACTGATCAAGGCCTTCCTGATAAAAACGAATAAAAATTATACCTTCGTTGCTCTTTTTATTTACCTAACTTTTTACTAGAATTACTACGACACAAGCGTAAGTGCGAGCCTGAAAGGAAAATTTAAAAACACACTCACTTCATCAGCGCGAGGATTCAATACAAGTTTTGAGGCAACAATGATAGCTACTTTAAATTTACAAAACATAACCAATAACAGAAAGAAAATTAAGAGAAAGAACGGAGAAGTTTCTAACATATCGACAAGAGTATCGCACATAACTGTTTAACTAATCCATTCTGTTCCACAACTATAAAAGTAATGTTACAGACCAAATTTCTGCTCAGAAATTGAAAAAGCAACATTTGACCGGACCACTTGCTTTTAAAGTAACGGTTTTAGAACGAGTTGCTTTGATCCGAAGGGAAGCAATCACGCAGCAAGATCCGCTGCCAAAATAGACTGATCACTTCAGAAAAGCAGTTTGGGCTATATATAGGTAACCTTTGGCAACATTTGCTGAAAATCTTATACAAAGATTTTGCAGTCTTATAAGAACCTTCCACACTCAACTGCAAAGAAATTTGAAAACATTCTTAAATTTCCTTTTAGTTCACTCAATCGGGAAATAAAATAATTATTAAATGGACAAACGCCCCCTAATGGAAACAAATAAATATCCCTGATGCAATATTTATTAATAGGGAGCTTTACTTAGTTTTGAGCGAATAAGGATTTATTTCCTTTTATACAATAACTGAAGATAATGCGCGCGCTGTGATTGGTCAATACCTATTGATTATTATACCAGTAAACCACATGGAAAATGCAGCAAAAAGCACTATACCACACATTTCTATGGTTAATTGGCTCAACAAACCACTTTGGATGTTAGAATAACACTTGAAAAGCTTGTTTAAAATCACTCGCCTTCGGCTCGTGACTTACAATCTCTTCCCGTGTTCTTCCAACATCCCACGTGGTTTATTGAGCCAATAAACCATAGAAACGTGTGGTATATTGCTTAAAAAACGTGGCTTATCCATCGAAAACTTTACATACATTGAGCGTAGAACTCATTTGGGGTGACTCAATGTTCATAAGCGTCTACCTTCAGTTAATCCTTTAAACTTAACTCCTCCAATATGTGAAAACATTTAATCGTTATTTTTTCGAAAATGTGTAAACGATGATATTGGCACATAGCGCACAGCTAGGTGTCAGTACTAGCATGGAAAAACTACAGTCAAAGCTCTCCTTGTGACCAGTCTCGTAAGCGACCAGCTCTAGTTACGACCAGAATTGTGAAAACCCCGTTTGACTTGTCAATCAAACTCTGGAATGAAAAGCTCTTGTAAGCAACCGCTCCCGTTAGCGACCGCGACCACTTTTGTGGATTACCAAAGGGCTTTTTCCTTTGTTTTAAAGTTCCCGTAAGCGACCACTCGGTCAACACTTTAATAAAGGCACTTTAAAATGGCGCGCATACGAATTTTTTCCCAGAGGACGCGAAGGTCCAGAGTAACCTTAAAACTGCTAGCCTTCTATCCAGAAATTTGTTTTTTGAAGTAACTGTTTTGTGATACAGTCGAAGCTCTCGTAAACGACCAACTCAGGAATTCAGAAAAGTGGTCGCAACTAAAGCTGGTCACTTACGAGAATGGGCTCTGGTAAGCGAACACATGAGACAATAGAGGTGGTCGCTTACAAAAGCTTTTAGCGTAAAGTTTGGCGTATGTTAATGGTTACTAACAGTTTTGTAGCAATAATATTGAATAGTTTTTTCTTGCCTATCACATGTTTTCCTTTAAAATGGCGCGCATACGAATTTTCCCCGAGGACATCCGCGAGGACATCCGCAGTAACCTTAAAGCAGTCTTATTGGCTACTTGTTGTTATTGTCCCGGTACAGTCAACTAGAACAATGTGATTCCATCGAAAAATTTTTTGCTTTAGAAGATTTCCTTAGATTTGTTGTTTCAAGGGTGAAATTTGGGATTTGAAGTTGTGACTTTGCAGCAGTGTGCGCAGTCTGCGCAATTTCGGTCTTTCGCGGACCAAACGGTTTATATTTCGCGTAGGAAGGCACAAGAGTTTTTAGCGTAAAGCTTGGTATATGTTAATGGTTACTAATAGTTTTGTAGTAATAATATTGAATAGTATTTTTTATTGCCTATCACAGAAGAGGTTCGCGTATGTACAAGTCAAGGAGCCATTAGCACTTGTGACAATACATGTACAAACGGGGTTTCATAATGCTGGTCGTAACTAGAGCTGGTCGCTTAAGAGAGTGATCGGAAGGAGAGCTTTGTCTGTATATATTTGAAATAAAACGATAAGTTACTTTTGCTGTTTTGTCGTTGCCTTTTTTTTTGTCTCAGACATAGCCTTTACATTTACACAATGGAATGTGTATATTTTATTTTCAGTCTTTTCGACATTTTCCCCGACAGGAGGTCACAGACACATTGCGTGACGACCCAAAGGTAGCTATCGCTGCTATGCAAGTGAACAGACTTTTTTAAAAGAAACTACGTGTTTCAAATAAAGTGTTAAATCACCCTTGTTGTTTTGTTCTTGTTGTATTTTTCAGACGCCCAGACTCCGTTCTTATCCTTTTGTTTTAGTTTGTTTTTGTTTTTGTTTTTTTTGCCGACCGGCGGACGCTTAATAATAATAATAATAATATTAAATAATAATAATAATAATAATAATAATTATGATAACAATAATAATAATAATAACAATAATAATAATAATAATAATAATAATAAGGTTCTTATAGACGCATTTGAGATTCGCAACGCGCTTACAGTATAAACTAAGAATAAAAATGTAACATAACTAGCCTGAAGATGTAACTATAAGTAAACTATGTGACTAACTAAGACATAAACCTAAGGTTTGAAATGGTCACAAAAAAGAAATGTTTTAAGTTTCTTTTTAAAAATGGCTACAGATTCAGCTTGTTTTCCCGGGGGGGGGGGTACTCTCGTCAATTTAGGCTAGGTGTGTGCCGCCAAGGTTCTCAAACCCTGACCCTATTTAAGGGTAGAAAATCGAGAATTGATACCCTTTTGAAGGCCCAAAACCAAGAAATGCAACCTATTTAAGGGAAACAAGATAACTCATAATTGTGTAACCGATAGGTCTTTTTATTTCAGTTTCCTTTTAAAATCGCTTTGTTAAACTTTATAACGTGTATTTGGGCGTGTAGTACCGTTTTAACGGACCATATCTTTTCGTTTTGCGCGTTGAGGTGGATACTGCAATTTAGTGACCCTATCTAAGGAACATCTAAGGATCACAATACCAGAAAATACCAAAAAGGATACCCTATTTCAAAAACCCTACCCTATCGGGAGGCACATACCTATATAGCGTGTGTAAGGGAGTACCCCCCCGGGCTTGTTTTATAGTTTGTGGTAGAGTGTTCCAAAGTTTTGGGGCGCAGAAAGAGAAAGTCCTTTGACCACAGGTGGCGATCAGAGGAGCGAAGCGAACGAACTGGCTTATAGCAGTTGATAAGCGAAGTTAGGTAGGTGGGCGATTGTCTATTCAGAATTTTGTAGGTTAAAAGTAAAATCTTAAAAACGATGAGAGATCTGACAGGAAGCCAATGTAAGTTCTTAAGCAATTGTTGTGTAGGTTCAATTCTGGTTGTTGCCATCCCCCCGGGAAAGTCCGGCCCTTCTTTTCTCGAGTAGTCCAGTACCTCTTGTGAACCTCTAATTTCAGAGGCATTCTAAAACAATATTGCTCATTGTCTTCAGGGATAGGGGCATTGTTTGTGCCGTTATCTTATTGTTCTTATGGCTAATCATGTGAGATGTTCAATGAGGTGCTGGTCGACTCCTTCTTTTCTGAATACCACAATTCTTTCACTCACCCCAGCCTTCCGCTCCCTTGGCCACTGTTTTGGTTGAGTTGCCTGTCGTATGACTGGTACCTTCTGTATTTTGTTAAAAAACAAACTATATTTCAGGATATATTGACAGTCTTTTCTTTCTGATTATTAATAAAATATTATCATGGACTTTTCTGTCACAATAATTGGAACTCTAACTTGAGTTAAGAGGATGCTTTTCAGTTTTTTATTGCAAAGTCTAGGTCTTCCTCGCCTAGCAAGAATTAACTCGATTCCAGCCCACGGTATTTTTTTTGTTTGTTTTTTGGTCTTACTCCAACACTGTATTTGTTCATACAAGAGCAGAAAGCAAGTTTATCGTTATGTATTTGCTAATCTACGTATAATACCACCAACAACCAGATTCAATAAAATCAAAGGAGGGAAAAGTGGCCTCACAATAGACGCTCAATGCCAGAACAATGGGTTCGAACCCGCGCCTTTGTGCGGTGACTTCAAAAAGACTTGCTCCGATTGGTCGTTTTGTTGCCACGGTTATTGGACAAAGAAGTTAGTTTCCCCGGCAAAGGATGCGGTGACTTCGCCATCTCCTGCTTCGCCGTTTAAAACTGACTGTTTACAGCATTTATTTTGTCTTTACGACAGGAACAGGACTTGTAGACGTTTATTAAGTTATTTTTTACGAAACACCGTTTTTCTTTTGACCGCAAGTATCCATCAACGATCGCTGTATTGAGAAGGCGCCATCCAAGATCAAATTGGCAACGATCGTTGTTGGTTTTGCAGCTGAACTAGCAACTCAGACCCTGGATTTTGATGGTAAAACGCTCCAATTGTTGTGACTAGCTTGGTGGAACCATTTCTAAGACTCCAGATACCTTTTAAGAGATAATTAGTGGATTAATTGAGAAAGGAATTATCACGTCAAATCATTTGTCGTGGAACGGAGATATCTACAACTTGGGTCGATCTCATTGCCTTGCGGATCCCTTCAACAAGAACGATTGATTTCAACCCGTGGCTTTTGGATCAACCAGTTCCCTATACTTGATATTTGGAGAATCTTGTTTAAAAAGAAAGTTCTCCGTCAAGAAAACTGAGTCACGAAGGCAGTGAAAAGTCAACAGACAGTTTAACTTTTACATTGTCAAACAACGTTAGAATGTACTAAATGAACCGCTTCGAATTACAATTTTAATCAGGATGGTTCCACTGCGTGAAATTGGATCACCGTGTAATTTGTTTTTATTGGAATAACATGGTCCTATTTTGTTATTCAATTTTTTAAACTGAAATTCAAAGTAAAGTAAATTGCTGTGTGTTGATGATGGATTTCAGAGCAACAACACGCATCTCATGATTTCAGTTTCAGAGATTTTCACATTTTATTGAAATATATTGAACCAGCCAGGAGAAAGAAATCATGAATTCAAGGTCGCATTTAGAAAAAACTTTGTCAGCCAAGCTCAGTGGTATGCAGATAACCCATCAATCAAGTGGACTATCCAGAGCAAAAGCTACTCCGCCTGTTCTTAAAACACATTCAATATCTCCGCAAAAGTCCTTCAAGTTTATACCACACCCTCCGCAAAACCACAGGCCAGTTGGAATTCAGTGGAGTTCAAGAGCTGAAGGGAAGGGTGTGAAGCCAGTACCACCTGGAGAACCAAAAGCAAAGAAGGGAGCGGTGAGGAAGTTTTATGATGTAAGAAAACAGGACAGTATAGTTGATGAGGGTAGAGTAAGTGGAGATGGAGAGTCTTTGGAAAATGAAGAGTATTACGAGAAGTCCAGATGTCCATCATGGGAGCGTATGCCAGGGGACGGCTGCATTTCTGACATTGCTGAGGAAGATGAAGATGCCGAAGATGAAAATTGTGACCTAGAAGAAAATGATAATGATGACGATGAAGAGTTTGTTGAAGGCAACGTAGATGATGAGTATGATGATTGTGATGAGTTGGATGAAGGTAAGGGGGCTCTAACTAAAACTGTACTCTTCAGAATTTTTGGTAGAGTGTGTCACCTGGTTCTCCAAGTTAACTGGACCCTGTTATTCGGGGCTGTCATTAAGGGCCATAGCCCACAACTCCTGTTATGGATGAGTATGCTAATAAGGACAGTGCATCCTTTTGTTACTGCGCATAAGTTCTGTGCATCTCGGGTCTGGTCCAAGATATTCGGGTTTCTTAAGGAATTTTCCTACTAATACAACAGTATTTTTGCACAGTTTATGACTATATGGAAAAAAGATGATATTGGCAAGGGCTATCAGAATTCAAAAAGAAAATTGGGGGTAAACAGACATTTTTTAGAGATAATTAAGCTACAATTAGGAAAGAAAATGCCATACACTCAGGGCTGTTCACTAAGTAGGCGGATAGTGATTATCGAGTGTCAAAGGTGATCCCTTCTAGGGGGGTCTGGGGGCATGCCCCCCCCCCCAGGAAATTTTTACAAGTCCCCAGAAACGGAATTTCCTTGATTCTGAGCACAAATTTGCAATAATGTCACTTCCAAAAGTAATCATAAACTCATGCCTTTAGTGGTTTTCTACATGTAATTCCCAGAACTCAACGTAAGGAACTACTAATCGTGTATCTCTGTGCCAACCAGATTGTATTTAAGTCAATAAACTGCAATGGGAAATAAGTTTGATTTTCATACATCTATGTCAGTAAAGGAACAAATAATTTGTCTTTAAAAATACATATACATCACGAAAGTAGCTGGCACAAACAACCCAAGTAGCCAGTTAATTCTGCCGGCTGCCGGCTGCTAGGGACAACCCTGACATTCTTTGTATTTTAAGCTTTTTTTAAAATTAATATTGGTTACTTATTTATCTCTGAAAAATGTTGCTTACCCACACTTTTCTTTTTAGATGCCAATAGGTCTTGGTAAGATCTGCTTTTTCCCCATAGTCGTAACCTTTCCAAAAATGCCGTGAGACCTGAGTGTAATGGGTGAACTTGCCTCTTGCTGATACAATTTACTTACATAGCAACAAGTTTGTTACGGGTGTAAAAATTGAGGCGAAAATATTATTGACTCAAAACCTAGCGACAGCCCTGTTTTGGACCAAAACATGTCATTTCCCAGTAACTGTTTTTGGGCCTCCCCCCCAAAATCCTTACCTACTTGACTGGAAATCCATAACAATATCAGACTTAGTGGTAGGCAGGATAACAGAGGTAGTAGGCAGTAAAGGCTAAAAAGTGGATTTATTATTAGTCAGCATCACTGAACTCCAGTGTGAACTAGGCAGCAAATAATTGACTGTAGGCGGCAAAATTGCTGGCTGCTGGCACATTTTGGCAGGGCTACATACCTATATCATTTATACAATGGAGTACCCCCAGCCCTCACTTACCCCCCTGCCCCCTACGTGTGGGGATCCATACAGACAAGGATCCCATCATCCCAATCTCATGGCATTAACTCGCAGTCAGCCCAGCACTCTGCTGTTATTGGGTTTGTATCTGACTTGATTTGAACCATAGAATTAACAATTATTGTTTATTAATATTCATATTCATATTATTAAAAAGACACTGACCCACTAAAATTTTTGGCTTAACTATAGAATATAGGGCCACTTATTTCCATGCCATTGCACAACAATACAAAAGGGGCTTATTGTAATATGCCTTGTTCTTCAACGTGTTTGACGTATGAAAGTGAGGTGGACTGAAGTGGCCCTGGATTCTACAATCACTCCCCAGTTTCCTTGTTATGTTTACATAGCAACAGGTCACCAAATAAACATTAAAATTTAAAACATTTTTATTGAATTAAGTGAAGAAAAGGTGTCTGCCTTTTCAGATCATCTTCTTCAGGTTCATACACTGTAGAATCTTATTAAATTCTTGACAGAATTACAGTATACTGGTCGTGCTGGATGGAAAAAATGATTATCAATTTTGGCGCTTATTGGTGCCGTATGGAGCTCTCAATGTTCTATCCTCAAGCCAAAATAATTATTTCCCCATCCAGCAATAAGTCACTTGGTCACTTGGTTGTTCCTTCAGGAATGTCCTTTATCCACTACAGAGTGTTGAATTGTTCACAAAATAAGCAGGTCATTTCATCAAACAAAATAAACTTCTCCATCAGGTGGTTTTGTGGTCATTTCAATACTTTTTGTCTTGTTTATATAGCTGGCTTCTCTGATAATGACGAAGATGAAGATGATGATGGTTCTCAGTCCGTAATAAGTACAGCTGCCTCCTCCCGTGTGTCTACTGCGAAGAGCAGAGCATCAAGTGCAAGATTAACAACCCTAAGCAGGACGTGGTCTGGGGCTGCAGTCTCGTCAAAGCCATCATCTTCTGTGTCCAGTAAGAAAACCAATGCTTGGGGATCATCAGCGGATGAAGAAAAACAGGAGAAGCTTCCAGCTTTGACACCAAGCTTATTTGCCCATGTGCCATCAACAGTATACTTTTTTGTAGAGGGTGAAAAAGGTACTTAGAGGCATGTTAATTTTATTTTCAAAAATTTTTTTGACCATTCTGTGTAGGGATGGTGAAGCCCATTTTAAGTCTCCCAGTAACTCAGTGGTTAGAGCTCCCAACCAGTATGCAAAAGCTCCTGTGTTCAACCACCAGGCATCAGGGACTCAGATGATTATTTTTATTGGCAAATCAGTTTTAATTAATTTCCATGCCCTTGTTATGCAGAAAATTGTGTCAAATTATCAAAGCGAGGAGAAAGCGATCCTGTTAAAGTTAACATTTTTTCAACATGATGTAACTGAGTCATGCTATGGTCAAAATAATGCATCAAGAAGTCGCAGTTTTCGTTATGCAGGCTGGAACTGGTGCTAGACCAGGGTCGGTGAAAAGGGGTGGGAAGTCACAATGCTATCACAGAGTCATCATCATGGCGAGAAAGGTAGGGAAAGGATGTAAGAAGGAATGACAGCGAATACATCTAAGGTGCAATGAGTCACTAAGTCATATAGGCTTGTATTTTGAGTGATGCTAACTTTTTTACCCTGGGGGTGGAATGGGGCACAACAGGCTGGATGTAATGACTCTAAGGCATTAATTCTTTCCTTACTGAAAGCTGAAAATTGAAAACAGTTGCTTGTTAAAAGGAGACGGGACACATGTAACAAATTTTGGGGAAGGGTTCAAGAATATTGATTACAGAAATGGAATGTAGGTTTCTTTTAATTAAGCTGTAATTTCTTTTATGTGAAAAAAAACACTGATTCAGCAAATGATTTTTTTTATTAATTTTTCAGTGGCTCAACTTCCTTCTGAATTACAGAAACTGCTCAGATGGAAAATGAGTTCCATAACACCAAATGTCATCAAACAGTGCATTGCAAGAGCAGGATTCAAACCAACCAAGAGTAAGCTCCTTTATCCCAGCTGGACCTATTAATTACAGAGTGACTGAAATCAATAATTGATCATTCAATAACAGTTGTGCACTACTTAATTGATGTTGATTGGTAAAGACCAACTGAGGATAAATCGATAGTGAAGTCAGTATGGCAAATTTCCTTGCTTGCTTATTAGTTGTTGATTGCTACCAAATATTGTCATAAATATCTGGTGTTGTACAGGCTTACCCAGAATACTCAGCTTTACTGGAAAGTACTGATAAGCATATATATTTACTGTCATAGACCACTGACAAGAAAATACAATGTAGCATCCCAGTTTTCTTAAGTCTTTTCCCTTGATTTTGTTAAGTCTGCTTTAAATCTTGAACGAAGTTGTGAATACTGAGATAAATTAATTGAGATAGATTAATATACCTGCTACCACTGTAGTTTTATGTATGTAGAAATCTAACATGCCTCCAAAGAAACTGTGTAAGTCAGCCATGAAAGCTGAGAAAATACAGAACAAGACAAAGTGAGGCATTAAGCCGAATGACAGAAATTTAAAACAAAATAGGTTTTCTTAAGCACCAAGAAGACTCCAACAGTTTTATCCTTACTCACAATGTCCGTCTAAATGCTTTTCTCCAATATCTGTGCTTTGTTGCTTGAAATCTTAGTAGATTCTGTCTTTGCCTCCACATGCTCTTCATGGCAAAAAACTCTGCTCACTTTCCCTTTACCTGCCCTTATCAATTTGAAATTTCTTATTTGGGCTCCAACATGGTTATCACTACTGACACCACTACACCTCAACTGATTTATATCCAGGATTACTGGTAGTTAATTTTCAGTATATATTAAACATTGTTGTTATTGATTTTATTTCGTTTTTTAATAACCTTACAGGAAATGACTGGTTGGGTTACTGGGGCAAGCACATGAAAGCAAATTGTTTCAAAAGTGTCAGGGAGTACCAAAAGGTGAGAGGACTTTTACCTGTTAAGTCCTGATATAAAAATGAATATTCTCCTTACTGTTCTCCATAAATTTTGTATGGAACTAGTAAGGCGAATGTGTCTAATTATCAAGACATCTTATCCTTGGTGATCACTTTCTTTATTCTCATCACTTGAATGTTTGAACAAGTATAGAATGATGATGTAAAGAGAAATTTCATTTCATATCTATCTATCTATCTATCTATCTATCTGTATGCGCATCAATCAGGATTCAGAGCTCTTCATTCTACCGTTACTGCTCTACTCGATATGACAAATGAGTGGTGTTGTAATATTGATAAGGGAATGGTAAGCGGAGTTCTCTTCCTGGATTTGAAAAAAGCTTTTGATACTGTTGACCACGAGATTCTCCTTAAGAAGTTAAGATGGTATGGAGTTGAAACTCCAGCAGTCAGTTGGTTCAGGTCCTATTTGGCAAACAGGAAACAAGTATGTTACGTTAATGGTGTCATGTCAGCAGCAGACTTCGTAACATGTGGGGTACCCCAAGGTTCAATCCTGGGCCCGTTACTCTTTCTGATTTACGTTAACGATATTCCTAAAAGTTTAAATTATGGAGAAGCGAGGTTATTTGCTGATGACACTAATTTAACGTTCTCAGGCTGCAGTTTGCCTTCACTACAAGATAAAATGACCAAAGATCTTAAGGGTATAGCTTCTTGGCTGTCCATCAATAAGCTAAATACCCTAAATGTGTTAAAAACTGATTTCATGGTCATAGGTTCAAGACAAAGAGTAGCTAGTCTCGAGGGTGAAATAAACCTTTCTTTGTTTCACACTGAATTAGAGAGAGTGCAATCTGTAAAATGCCTAGGTGTCAATATTGATGAATACTTAACGTGGGATAACCACATATTAAGTATAAGGCAGAAAGTCACCCGCAACTTAAGTATTCTAAAAAAAGTTAAACCTGTATTAAAAGTAGAAAACTTAATTGACATTTACCGGTCAATAATTGAACCTTATTTCACATATTGTTGTATTGTTTGGGACACTATAGGTGAAACACAAATGGCAAATTTGCAAAAACTCCAAAACCGAGCAGCACGCATCATAACTGGTGCCTCTTATCTGAAAAGATCTTGTGATCTTCTTGCAGAATTAGGGTGGTTGAATTTGGAGGTGATGAGACAGCGTCAAAAGGCTATCTTGATGTTTAAAGTATTAAACGGCCTGACCCCCCCGTATTTGTCTGAAATGTTTACACATAAGACCTCTTTTCAAAATTATGGACTGCGATCTTCCAAAATGAACCTTGAGCTTCCAAAATGTCGCACAAACTATTACAAAAATAGTTTTGCTTTTTCTGGAGCTAAGCTATGGAATGATTTGCCTCCAAGTGTTAAAGATGAAAGTTCCCTTAAAAGGTTTGTGTGTAAACTGGACTCCTACACTACCGGCACCAGCAATGCCTCAAAGTAATTTCATATCATACTTATATCGCAGTATATTGTAATTATTTAATTAACTGTAATTAGTCTTACTGAGATAATATCGTGTACGGATTTTATGTAAAACAAATTTTAATATGTTGTATATTTTAATTTGATGAAATTCCGTGGGTAAATAAAAGATTCTATCTATCTATCTATCTATCTATCTATCTATCTATCTATCTATCTATCTATCTATCTATCTATCTATCTATCTATCTATCTATCTATCTATCTATCTATCTATCTATCTATCTATCTATCTATCTATCGTATATCTATCTATCTATCTATCTCTCTCTCTCTCTCTCTCTATCTATCTATCTATCTATCTATCTATCTATCAATCTATCTATATCCATCCATCCGTCCGTCCGTCCGTCCGTCCGTCCGTCCGTCCATCCATCCATCCATCCATCTATCTATCTATCTATCTATCTACCAGCAATTAAGGTGAAATTGTTTGGTATGCACAAATTTATTTCCATCATTCTGTTTTCACAGGTTAATCATTTTCCTGGCACATTTCAAATTGGGAGAAAAGATCGATTGTGGAGGAACCTGTCCAGAATGCTAGTGCATCATGGAAAGAAGGTGAGTCCTTACAAACAAATTTGTGTTAACCAAAAACTAGATTATTGTTTGGTGGTCCACAGGGTTTTTAATTCCAGTCTCTCCCCGCCCCCCTCCCCAGGGGTACCCCCAGAATTTTGGCAGCATTCTCTAACCAGTCACCAGTTCTGTACACCTGAGCGGGGATCCACATTAGCAGTCGTCAGGTCGTCCGAGACAACTATAAAGTGTTACGGACGAGTATTGAGAATCACCAACTCGTCCGGTGGACGAGTAAGTTTCAAGGAGCAAATTTTCTTTAATTTCCACCAGCCATTTAGTGATTCCGTACTGTAGTGAACAGAAGATTAACATTCTGTAAACTTCGTTTCGTTGCGCATGTGACATCTTACTCTCACAAGTGAAAAGTATGCAGGCTCAATTTTTTGTTCTCCACCACTGACGTACTACAGCGATATGCAAACACAAAGACTCTCACTCTTGTTTCGCAAAATGTAGTGCTACTTTGACAAAGTGTTGCCACCACAGCAGAAGAAAGAAAAAGGTGAGTTTTCCGAGCAAAGTTTAAAATCATGGCAGCAAGACAGGCAGGTGGAGACTTGGATATCATTGACAAGGAAGAGGATATAGATGATAATGACAGCGGATAATGACAGATAATGAGGATGCAAGTGACCTGGACAGTGATGTTGATGATTGCCAAATTGAAAGTTTGGTCAATAAGCAGTCGTAATTTAGGTTAACGCAGCAAATCAATGCAAAGTAGGTCTATCTTTTAAGTCCGTGAAGTTGAATTTGTAAAATGAAAGTGACGCGAGCCTTAATGCGGTGCCCCTGCAGTAACATGGTGAAAATAAAATGCAACCTTTCCACTAACTTGTTGTTAACTTTCAGTTTTTAACTGTATTTTAATTATTACCCAATTTTGAATGGGCAAGTAAAATTTTGTCAGGGCAAGTATCTTTTCTGACATCCTTGCGCTTGCCCAGCTGACGAGTTTGAAAAAAAGCTAATATGGATCCCTGCTGAGAGAGACAATGTGCAAAGAGAGACTATATGAAGAAGAAGTTTCTTGTCTAAAGAAACAACACAATCTCCTGAGCAAAACTCTGATGTGTTAAGGACGGTACCTCCTTTTGTTACTGTGCATACGTTCTGCGCATCTCGGGATATTCAGGTTTCTTAAGGAATTATTGCCCACTTATGTAACAATATTTTTGCGTGGTTTATGACTATGTGGAAAAAGCAGATCTTAGCAAGGGATATCAAGAAATTTGAGGGTAACCACGCATTTTACAGAGATAGTTGAGCTTAATACAGGCCTTCTGACAGGGTGCGGGAGAAAAATTAAAATTTTGAGGGATTTTGGGGGCAAATTGTGCGGGAAAAAATGTCAATTGTGTGGGGAATTGTGCAGGATTGCATAATCTTGTGAGGAACCAAATATTCAGTCTCCAGTGTTCTAGTCAGACCCGACAGGGAGGAAATTCTGTATAAATGAAAAATGAAACTAAATTTCTTTCTTTGGTGATAGAAATATACCCAGCAGTTGCCAATTTGTGGCTTTTTTTTCTTACCAAAGTGTAGTTTGACTCAAACTAAAACTGTGTCTGTAGAAACAAAATCACGTTGTGTGACACGATAAACTCGATCAGGTTTTATTTACGTGCGTATGAAACCAAAATAAAACTTCGGTATAAAATATTTCCGATCTAAACGAGTTCCTTTATAAAAAAAATCCCTGCAGTTTGGCTGTCTTTAATTAATAATATGTAGTGTGAATTATTTCCTGTAAAGGTTCACAAATTCTTCGAAGTTAGCCGCAAAAACACAACCCGAGATGTATGCAAATTGTGTGCTTAATGTGATTTGATACAGTGTAGATCGTAGAACTTGCATTTTCTTGAATGAAAATGCCTTTCACATGAATGAAAAAAATCAAATCTAGTATGCAGATCAGAACTTAATGATTTTCTTCTGACCAAAGTTTGATGATTCAGTTTCTTGTCAATTCGCAAATTCAATCAGTCCCTTGCGAAAATAATTGAGAAACAGTGACAGTCACTTCGGCGCCACGGTTCATTTTTTTGGCATTTCTTCTTTGTTCCCTGGCATATTATTAACTGAACGAGGAAGCGATATGTTCGAAAACAAAACCCGATTATTGAAGTTGACTCAAAGTAGATCGAACTGAAACTAGTGCCCAGGCCGGTGCAGAGTGATGAAAGAACGCCTTGTCGTTTTTATATCCGCTCGAGCAACCGATCGAGGAAAGCGAGGGATTTCTCGATTGTTTTGGAAGGTGAATAGCCTGAAAATGGCCTAAAAGGAATCTTGGTAATCAATAGGATACCTGATTTAATTAAATGTTTAAGCAAATCTTTCAGTATTGCGCGGGATTTTGCAGGGTTTGGGAATTGTGCATTATTGTGCGGGTATGACCGATTTGTGCGGTCCTGCACCCGCGCACCCTGTCAGAAGGCCTTCTTTAATAGTTGCAAAGAAATTGCCATATATTCTTTGTATTTTAACTCTTTTTTAGAATTATGGTTGCTTAATTATCTCTGAAAAATGCGTGGTTACCCAGTGCCAGCACATTTTTCTTTTTGGATTCCAATAACCCTTGCTAAGATCTACTTTTTCCCCACGGCCATAACCTTTGCAAAAATACATCTATATTAGGAGACACGGTCCTTAACCACAGTGTAGTTCCACTCTCCTTTGGCAGTCTGCTACCATCTGGAATGTTTTTAAAACTTAAAAATGGCCATTAGTGAGTTTCTCAGTACCTTTTAAGGTTTATTAAGCCAGACAAAGATGTTACGAGAACTGCAATACTCTTTAGAAAGGAATGGTATCTTTTACAAGTAAAAATGAATTTGAGCCATGCCCACAAAAAATGAGACACCGATACCTTTCAAGGGTCCTTTTAAAACTTTTTAGTGATCACCCTTTTCAGTTTAAATAGGAGCCTCCCCCCTTTTCTTGTGTGATGTAAAAGCTACCAGTAACCATGTAGCAAGTGACCTGCTGTCTTTTAGAGTTCTCTTGTTTGTAACTGAGAATGCTCCAAGAGTTGTCTCATTGTTTTTGTATCACTTTGTATGCATGCTTTTTTTATTCTATTCATATATTGCTGTATTTAAATTTTTAGGATTACGGATTTGTGCCTCAAACCTACATTCTTCCCTATGATTTCAAACTGCTAAAGAGAGCGTGGGATGATGGCAACAACAGACAAAAATGGATTCTCAAGCCGGTGATTTGATTCAGCCATGCATGTTTTCTTTCTTTACACCTGCCGTGTTCCAATGATTTTTACATATTATTGTTTAGTTACTCATGGCACTGTTGTGACAGCCACACATGATGTATTTGTTGAAACATGTCTATCTGATAATCTGATTTAGTCTGATGGTCCTAATTTATTCTTCTTTATTACATTTGATATTATCACAATTAAGGGAATTATCTTGTGGTTCAGTTTTTATCGCTGCAGTGAATTAGTAACATATCTGTCATAATCTGTTTGCAGCCTGCATCAGCAAGAGGGATTGGAATCCGTGTCATTCACAAGTGGAATCAGATTCCAAGAAAGAGACCTGTTATTGTTCAAAGGTACTTTTTGTATACAATTTTATGCAGTATCTTTATTTCATGTGCTGCACTTACATGTAAATTTATATTTTTCATTGAAAAACAGAAAAAATCAAAAATTTTTCAAAACATTCCTGTCACACCAACTAATGTTGCTTGATAAATTAAGGAAAATTAAGTCACAAGGTTTCATGGCAATAACTACCATAATGATACGAAAAAATTAAAGTAATAAAATGTTTTAAGCCTGTCCAGTTACATTCAGGCCCCGTATGCATCAGCTATTATTAGTATTTTAAAAACGTTTGTTTTTCCTCTTCAACTTAAGGTATCTTGCCAAGCCATACCTCATCAACAGCAGCAAGTTTGACCTTCGTATCTACGTATATGTCACTTCTTATGATCCTCTCAGAATTTATGTTTTTGAAGATGGACTTGTGAGATTTGCAACATGCAAGTAAGCAGTGTATTGTAGAAGTTTATTTTCAAGATGTATCTCATGTTACACTGACCATTTTCATGTGTATGAAGTATTGGTTAATTAGTTTAGAGGTGCAGGTAGCATCTGGTCATCGGATAGTGGGGTCAAATATTTATCTGTGTCCTTTGGAACCCCAGCTGTAGTCAGATGTACATAATTTATTTTCTAGATATTAAACATTTGTTACACCAGTGACCATCTCCGAGCACATGACATGTGCTCCGACCCCGAGTCCGCGAATCGAACCTGGGCCACATTGGTGGGAGGCGAATGCTCTTGTCGAGGCGAGTTGTCCTTTCAAGAAAAAATTAATTGTAGCCATCTAATGTTTGATGTATCATTTTTGTGGCACAGTGGTAAGAACACTCGCTTCCCGCTAATGTGGCCCAAGTTCGATTCCCGGACGGGGCGTCAGATGTGGGTTGAGTTTGTTGTTGGTTCTCACTCTTTTTCTTTCTTTTTTTCTTTGTTTCTTTCTTTCTTTCTTTGTTTCTTTCTTTCTTTCTTTGTTTCTCTCTTTGTTTGTTTGTTTGTTTGTTTGTTTGTTTGTTTCTTTATTTCTTTCTTTATTTATTATAGTTTATTATTTTCCTCCAAGGTATTCCTCTTCCATGAAGAGTTTAAGCAACAAGTTCATGCATCTGACAAATTACAGCATCAACAAGAAGAATGAAGGAGCTTACCAGGCCAATTCCGATGAGACTGTCTGCCAGGGACACAAGTGGTATTTTGAACAGTTTCTATTATTCCAATTAGAAATTCAAGGGCTTGGTGAAAAAAGGGTGTAAACTAGGATTTGACCTTGAAATCTTAATTTGAGGAACAGAGTTTGTTTAGTTCAACTTAGGCACACAGGCTACCACTGGTGTTCATGTAAGAAACAGTCATAGTTGTGCGTTTATTTCTTGACCTGAGAGCTTAAATTCAAAGGATAAGCCTGTTACTTTTTCCGAAAAAACTGAACTCACTCAAGTGAAGCATAAATGATTTCTTAAAGTGCCACTGGGACGAAAATTCGTAGGTTTATTTCGGCCAAATTCTGTCGCAGAATATCGCGTTTTGTTCATACTTCTCCAGAAAACTGAACAACAAACCTTCCATCCTAATATTTTTTAGCTCCAAAGTCGCGTAAAATGTGTCCGCCATTACTGAAAACGTGTTCCTGGGTGATTGCGCAATTTAATAGCTTGTGACGTCAGAGGCTCACCTCAGTCGCATTTCCTTGTGTTTTGACTGAAGATGTCTACCGTCGACTGCGAAACCTCCGAAGAGTATTTCTACGATTCGGAACAGTCTTTAGCTTCCGAAGCCTCTGAGGATTCGTTTCATTCGGCAAATGAAGAATTTTTCTTACCGTACGACGTAAGAACTGATGTGAGGTTTCAACTAATAATCTTGTCAACAAACTGTTTAAAGTTTTTTTTCTTGCCATATTGTTTGAGTTATTTGGCGGGAGTTCAAAACATAAGCGAAATATGCTTAGACAATGATTGTAGTTCAGGCCCCAGTTGCTCAGAAAGTGGATAACTCTTTTTCAACGGATAAGTCGCTGTCCGGTGGATAAAATTTATCGTTTCATCTCAGTTGTTCAAAGCTTGGATAGCGCCGATCCAGCCAGCTGTTCAGACGCTATCCAGCGATCATAAAGTTGTCCATTCCAAGATAGGTTGTGTAACTTTTATCCACTGTAAACCTGTAGCAAAATAGACATGGCTATTCGAAGAATTGATCTTTTAAGCTGTGGAAATTTAAACAAAACACCTATGAAAACTTTAGACTTTGATGCTCGCGAATTCTCAACCATGGGTCGATCGATGTGACTGTTGGTGTGGGAGAAAATAAAAGAAGCGATACTTTGTCTGCCGTTGTTTATGTTCATTATATATTGTAAAAAAAAAGCATTGAAATTTTTGACCATTCTTGGCATAGTCTGGGAAACTTTCTTGAAAAACCGTAATTGTTGTAATCAGTTGGCAGGCAGCTTATCGTGTCTATCATAGTACAGTGGTCACTCAACACATTGAAACACAAGTGCTTGGCGCTGCTAAATATTTTAAACAGTTTTTATAGAATTCTTTTCTGAGCCGAAAGAAGTGAAATAAATCAAAACCTTTTTTTTTTCAAGAACTGGAGGCCTTGTGTGACCGGAATCTAAATATTTGTAGTCAAAATTAAAAGCCACAAGGAAAATTTTCCGCTGCTCAACAACAACATGCGGACCGCCGAGGAAACGAAGCTTTCGCTTGCCTTATTCGCTGCGTAAAAATAATAACTTGACATTTAATCATTTTTCTTAGTAGTTCATTTACTAAGATTGCTATGACAGGCAAAAATAAATAACACTGTTAAACCCTTAGGCAAATTGTGGCGTGTGATATTTTTTCCCAACTTCAATTTCCACGCACCGACGATCCGATCTATTAAAGCCTTTATCTCGAACAACAACAACAACATTTTATTTGCATTTCCAATCACAAATGCCATTGCACATAGAAAGGAGAAAGAAAAAAAGTTGCAAAATTGATTAATTTACAATTCCTGTGTCTATTGATCCATTTCTTAATGCAAAATTCGTAAATGAAGTAACCTAATTTTTTACAAGTGAAAGCGTCAATGCTATTTAAGAGAAATACAATTTTAAGAATCGAAATCGGAATATTTACTAATAATATCGTCCATTAAAGATTTTCTAATTGCATCATATCTATTGCAAGATAAGAGGAAGTGTACTTCGTTTTCAACTTCATTTGAGCTGCAGCATTGACAAATTCTCAGATGCTCAGGGAGTTTAGGGGTGGAATGTCTTCCATTTTCAATTCTTAGGTTGTAATTACCTAACCTAAGTTTTGCTACTGCCCGAACAATAATGTCAATCGACTGTTCACCGACAGGGAATAAAGAGAGAAAAGTTTCTCCACATTCAGGATGGTTTGTTATAAAATAAATGTCCATGCTTCTAAGCGATTACTGCTCTGAAATTAACACACGCGGAATTAAAAAAGGAAAAGATAAGCAGTACAAACTATATCAGCTTAATCACGGCGGTCAGGATTGCATTCGCCGAGGATCTTCGCGCTAGCAGACGGCAGAACTGAAAGGGTTTTCTACGACGATAATAAATTTCAAAATACGTTAAAAGAAAATCAGTTTTGCACAATGGTGGATGCGTTAAAGAAGAAACAAACTAAATTCACTTCAACTGCGTTATAAGATTAGATTATGTTTTATTTTCGGTCCTTTTTTCCATATAGTTGGAATGGGCAATGGAATAATCGACCTCTGAGATCTTGCGACATGAACAGCCTTCTGGAAAAACTCGTCGGTGAAGTGATCAAAATGCCTCTCCGGTTGAAATTCGCACTGTGTGTGAGTAAGAACATTGTCCTTTTTTCCATTGCGGGTCCGCTCGCGGGGCTTCAGTGAAGGAAAATACCAGCTCGGTGGTTGGATTTGGTTGGATTTGTTGTTGTGTTGTTACACAAGTACTACCTGTCATTACTGCTGCAGCAAGGAAGATTTCAAAGTCGTAGACAAACACTTGGCAAGAAATCTTTCCTCGAGGACAATTTACTTTCCAGTGGCAAGTAACCATGTGAAGGCACTAGGTTTGAGGTGAGCCTCTGACGTCACTTCCGCTCATTCGCAAGACAGCTTCCGGAACAAGGGCCAGTAATGGCGGCCGCAAAATCTCGACAAAAACCGTCCGAAAAAAGCGACTTCTAGTTGTCGTAATAAGTTAAAATTTGGCATGGTGACTACGAACCACAAACTATGTTCGAAAATGTAAAAATATGGAATACCAAAATTCTGGTCTCAGTGGCACTTTAAGTTCTGTGGTTTTGAATTAAAACAAAAAAGTCAACCAAGCCTCAGCTCCACTGCTGCTTTATTTGCTTCAGTTTTAAGCAAAAGTAAGAGGCTAGTTCTTCAAGTTTAAATCCTCAGTTCAAGAGATAAACACAGAACTATGTGTCTCACTTGATGAGCAGCCTGAATGTCAAAGAATGGTGAAATTAGTTCAATTTGGATTTCAAGGCCAAATTGTCACTTACGACCTTTTTCAACCAAGCCCTTCAATTAGACAACGAGGATGAGTTTTCTGTGAGCAAAAAGACAACAAGGTACAGCTGATTTGTCCTTTCACTGAGAAGACTCAGACAAGCATCCTGCTTGTTTCAGAGGATGATAAAATGATCAGAATCAGAAAACGTAAAAGATTATGTTGTATTTGCCAGCTTGCAATACTATGGCATGGTGTCTGTGAGAATAACTAGCAGGTGGTATTAAATGGTGACAAGTTGTAAATACACTTGTAAACTGTGTTGAATGTATCAGTTAATCTGCATGTTAAGGTTAAGCGATCATAGCAATCACAGTAATTATATGGAAACCAGCCTATATGGAAACTGCTCAGCGATCAAAGGCGCAACGACCGCTCAACTTTTTTGGTAGCGATCGTAGCGATCTTATGGAAACCAGCCTTTATACGACAGGGTAGTCATTGATTCCTTTTTGTTACATTGTTTGTTTCTTGCAGGAGTCTCAAGGCTCTGTGGGGGTACATGAAGCGTATCAACATCAACCACAACCACGTGTGGGAGACAATAAAAGATTTGGTGGTCAAAACAGTCATAGCGTAAGTACTTAATGTTGCGTAAGTACTTAATGTCATGGTCACTGATCAATTTTTATTAATTTAAAAGCAAACAAACTTTATTAATATTAAACGTTATGGTTCATGATTACTTTCAGGTCTGATTCAGCAGTGAACACTATGGTGAAACAGAATGTCAGGAAAAGGTAACCTACATGTACAGCTAGAATTTGCATAATCATAGAAAAATTTTATTTCTCCATGAAATTATAATTGTAAATTGCCATTAATTGAATTAAGTTCCAATAACTTTTTGGATCATCAATCTTTACAACACCACTTGCAAAGCTGTGGCTGTGGCACAGGTTACAAAAATATGCAAGAAATTTCACATATATTTCCTATAATGACGTTTGAGCGAATTCATAATTTTTGGTTCATTTTCAGGTCATGTTGTCATGAGCTGTTTGGTTTTGATGTCATGCTTGATGAAAATCTGAAACCATGGCTCTTAGAAGTGAATATTTCACCAAGGTACAACAATTTGAAGCTAATCTGTTGAGAGGATTTCCGCTCAACGTTCGAGCAGTAAGTGCAAAAATTAAGTTACCAAAGAAATACTTTCAGCACTGTCACATATTGAGAAGTTATCCATATTTCAATTAAAAAGACGCTTCATGTCAGTTCAAAACAAAATGGCGCCCGTTTTTAGCATACGTTTACGAGATTTGAAATTAATTTTCTTGAGAATGCTTGAGAATTTCATCGTGGGGTCACTTGGGCAAGTGAACTAGAGTGAGATGTTTCAAATAGCATTTAAAATGTTACCGTGCTATGAGTAGTTTTTTAGTAAATATTTTTTGCACTTATTGCTCGAACGTTGAGCGGAATCCGTCTTAAGTGTGTTCCTTCTATTGCATGTAAGTTTGATCATAAAAGCATCCTTTGCTACTCATGATATACACATACCAATCAAATGTTTTGCTAAAATTAGTTGCATTTCTGAAGTTCTCCACGTTGTTGAACTGATATTTGTAGTCATCATCATCATCGTCGTCGTCATCATCATCATCATCATCATCATCATCATCATCATCAATTTTAGCACACTTGTGCAGGTTTTATGAGGTTCTTCCAGATAGAACACTGTTCCGACGACCCTGGAAGTGGCACCCACAGCAACCCCATGTCAAGCCCTAGTTGGCCAGTTAGTGTAATAACTGTGGGATGTTTTCTCTGCAGCCTTCATTCTACTTCTCAGCTGGATCGTAACATCAAAGGACAAATGATCAAGGACCTGTTTAACCTTGCTGGTTTCCGTATTCCAGAAAACCTCATCACAACGTCTACATCAAGGTGCCTCCATGAATTGTGTCTGGAAATTAAATAAAATAGAATTTCCAGCACTTGAACCCCCAGCAACTCAAACATCTCGTTTGCTCAAACCAAAAGTAGTGTCTCCTAAATTTCTCCCTATGACTCGAAACTCTTGAAACCTCCAACAGTTTTGTTGTGCTTCCCCTGACTTAAAGTTACCAGGATTCTACTGTTATTGTGACCTTGTATTGTTAACAGGTGGAAATGTCCATCAAAGCTTTTCCTTAACGTATTACATTTATCTTGCTTTTTTGTACTCTGGACCTGTGCTGGTTAATTCCTTTGAATTCGTAATTTATAATGTATCACAAAGTACCTTGTCTAAAACAAGAAATGTTGTTTGATCATAGTATGAGTACCATGAACCAATTTGTTCAAGACAAGGGAGCCCCTGGTCTGTCAGCAGATGAGAGAGCAAAGGTAAGTTGTACATTCTTTAACAGAAGCATTTTGTGTTAAGCTCCTATGAGGCCAAATTGCCTCTGAGTGAATATTCAGGGAGGCGCAGCTGGCTTGATTCCCTGCTAGCAGAGGCCCCTTTTCCTTTGTATTCGCTGAGCTGACGGACGCGACGAAAAGCGACCTCTGCCATGGGTCGAAATGAACTGTGTTGAGCATGCGCCACGGTTACTTAGCGACCGAAACGTCACGTGATGCTTTTAGCACGTGATCAGCTGACGACTCGCACCTTTCTCAACTAGCGCGCCAAAAAACACCTGCACAGTTCGTCTAGAGATAGTTGTTGTCTAATCTACGTTATTAATTTCAAGTTATCTGGACAAGGAAGCTTTTTTAACATGACCACAACTCCAGGAATCAAAGACAATTTAACTTATTGAAGGCTGCGTGTTTTATGACCGCTTCACTAAATTAGCAGTTGGTAATAAACAACCCATGTGCAGTACGAAAGGACAATTTATAGGTTCGAAAAAACAACAATCACTTGATCTAGAATAGTTAAATTTTCTCACTTTTAAATAAAATACACCAGTTGTCAATTAAGAATTATCCAAAAATACAATCTCAAAGTCAAAATTTTAAAAATTTCCGCAAGAGATTTCTCATGTTGTCTCCCGCGTGAAATCAAACTACAACAGAGCATTTGTGTCTGTTTACGTCAGATTACTACTCTTCGAAATTTTTTGAATGAAGGTACACAGAAGAAGAGACAGTAAGCTTTTCTAAATAATACATTTATTAAAACACGCCTTCACTTGTTTCTGAAGACCAAACGCGTTCAATTCTTTCTTCGAGGGAAGCTACGCGCAAGCGATCGCTCGATGTGCAAGTTATTTTGAAGAGCATTTGGTGATGCGAACTGTGCACGTTTTTCAAAACTTCTACGAAAACTGTAAGGAATATGAAGAATCCCTCAATTAAAAAGCGATTTCGATACAAGCTTACAATCAAATGTGTAATTTACTCTACCGTAGACTCGTAGAAGTGCTGGAGCATTTCACAGAAAGTCCGTAGCTCGAAAAATCTTTGGAGGTGGAAGGTTGTCCTTCGCCTTGACAGATGTTTTCTTCGCTCTAAATTCCATTCCTTAACTTGTCGAGTGTTTCTTAGAGCTTCTTCTTTCGATTGTTTGTCTTTCCGAAACGAGAGAAAGTAGACTTTGTAACTCTTCACTATGCGGGCTCACTAAATGACAGCGGAATAACTGTGAAGGAATGCGCGAGACACAGTGGGCTCAAGTCACGGTCAGCAAACAATGCAGGGAGCATGCGTTTCGGAACCGCCGTCCAAGATCGTGGACGGCGGTTGGATCAAAGAGAGTTTCGACCCATGGCAGAGGTCGCTTTTCGTCGCATCCGTCAGCTCAGCGAATACAAAGGAAAAGGGGCCTCTGCTAGCAGGGAACTGGCTTGACCGTCGCTCAAATTTCATTGAAAACACCATAAAGGAATAATGCGTCCTACGCCCTGCGTCCTGCGTTTCCGACGCATAAAAGCGCGCGCCGCGCAAAGCTCGCCAAAGCCCGCCATTGCTATTTATGATAACAGGTGAAGCAAAAACCACGAAACAAAACAAAACAAAACAACAAAGTATGGGTTCGATCACTTGATAGATGGGACTCACTGGTTTTTCATGGGTACCTGGGACTCATTATTTTTCATGGGTTGAGTCCCAGGGACTCACTAATGGCAAATTGTATCAAAATCACTGCAAAACAACCATATTTATAAGGTCATGTTAAAAAAAGAATTTTTTCTTTTCAATGGTGATAAAGCTGTTCATATTCAGATATTCACACGAAGCAATTAATGGGCATTTACTAGCGTTATAATCTGTTTACTAATGGTTTTATTTGTCACTAATTTTATTTCAAATCTCTGTTATTACAGCATGCATTCTATGTTCAACGTCACCTTGATGAGGTATGAGTTCCCGAATACATAAAAACCTTTACCACTAGTTGATGCTAAGAATTCAGAGGCCACTGATTAGTAAAGCTTAACTTGTTGAGTACCGTTATATCTAATTTACAATCCAAGTCTGCACTCAGCTGTGAGTATTATAATAGGCGCGATTTTTTACCACCTGTTCTCATTCCGGATTCATTAGAATGGTAGTTTATGCCATTCCATGTATTCTGCTATCTGGGGCAGAATGAATATAGAATCAGCATAATGAAATAGTTGTCATTCAAATGGCAATTACAAAATGACTGACCAAAACAACAGCGCATCCGCGGTAAACTAAATTCTCCCACCGAGCCTGTGGGAAAAAACCCGCGGTCAGTTTTCAGTCCATTCTTGGTACGATTTTTTTTCTTGTTTCATGTTCCAATAGTTACTAATTATTCCCATTCTGTCTATTCTCATTTCAGAAGACACTAAGGGCGCGTTCTTTTAGGGCTATTCCGGAATAGGAATACTCGGAATAGACGGTATTTGTTAGCCTGAGAAAACAGCTGACGTTTCGCGAGGTCGCCACTTGAACCCTCGCAAAACGACGTCTGAGTAACGAGCGCAGAAATTCCATGCTGATGACGTGTCACTACCCAGATCTTGGTAGTGCTACTGATTGGTTGAAACGAAATTCCCTCGCGTTTCAACCAATCAGAAGCACTACCTAGATCTGGGTAGTGACACGTCATCAGTATGGAATTTCTGCGCTCGTTACTCAGACGTCGCTTCGCGAGGGCTCAAGTGGCCACCTCGCGAAAGGCTAGGTATTTATGTTCTTTTGGGAGCTATTCCGTTTTCGGAATGAACGGAATATCATTCCGTTCATTCTGCTCCCGACAGCAGAGTGGACAGAATGAAAGAAATACGGTTTACTCGGAAAAGACAGAATATGCGTTCTTTTGGGAAATTTTTGGTGGGAAATCCTACGCCGCCGCAGACATAGTAGTAGTTCTCAGGTCACCTCCGCCATGGGTATTCCGTTTTCAGAAGAACGTTCTTTTCGAAATTGAAATTCCGTGTATTCTGTTATTCCTAAACTGGAATAAGAATAGTCCCAAAAGAATGCACCCGTAGTTTTCTACATATCCTTCTTATTTTATTGCAGCGCACCAAGCAGTCTATCCTAGATACATTGACACCCGATGACATAAGAATGCTTATGGAGTCTGAAGACGAGGTAAACAAGAACATGTTTTCTAGTCTGCAAGCTTGCTGTCAATAGGAGTTAAGGTGCAACCATTCCTTGACTCGAATCTGGTCTTTCGGTGACGCTTACCAAGGGATGTTTAGTTGCAGTAAAAAAAAGTCGTCAGTGCATTCAGCTTGAGAAAGCTGAATGCACCGACTTTTAACAGAAAAGTTCATTTGCACTAAAAACAACAAATTACACCAATTTCACAGGAAATGGACAATAATTACTTTGTAGCTCAATGTGTAGCGGAAATATGTTGTGTGTTTTCCTATCAGTTATGTAATCAGTTAACTTTTTACACCCTTTTTTTCCTTTTCATATTGTAAAACTATTGTAATATTGTTTTAAGGTTTGTTAATTAATCGTATCCGTACTTCGTTTGCTGTATAATTTATCGTTAACATCGTTAAACTTGTAGCCGTGTGAATCAATAAAAAATAAAAAATAAAAATGCAGCTTGAGAAAGGCATGTTCTGCAATGGTTGATTCATGTGTGTTTTCTACTTAATTCTACAGAACAGCAGAAGAGGATGTTTTCAGAGAGTTTTTCCGTCAATGACATCCAATAAGTTCCTCAGATTCTTTGAATCACAGGTAAGGTTTCTTTATGATTATTCTACAAGTCTTTAAATTCAATCCAAAATACCACTCAGCTAATTCATTGAGCAATTTTTCCTCCAAAGTTACATGTACTGTATATTTTCGCCCGTGGATCTAAAGAAAGTTCAATAGCATTGTGTTTCTTGTTGCCTTTGATGTTGTTGTTGTTTGTTTGTTTGTTTGTTTGTTTGTTTTCTTAAACCACACTATTTTAACTGTAAAATGAATTGTGTGGTTGTAATTTCAGTCTTTTTTGGATCTGCAATTTGTAACTTTCATTTCTCCATATCTGTTCTATATTCTAGCGATACTACAACATCTTGTTGGATGAATGGACAAGGAAATACATGAGAGAAGGCCGTAGCACAGCGTTGGGTTTGTTAAAGTTCACAGCAGTTGTTCCCATTTAATATTTATTAGTCAACATACTTGTAGCTATAAGAAAAGATCATTATTGAAAGATTCACATACCTTGGTTACGTCCTCCGTAAAACACAGAATCAAGTCTTTTCAAGTTGTTGTTTTGCGGAGATGAGAAAGAAATGTGCCAAGATGTACTTTGCACGAGCAGAACATTTGTAGTGCTAATTAAAGTTGTTTAGCGATGTTTACGCCGGCGTCGCCACTGCCGCTTTTAAGGGATTTGAAGCAACTACGTGATTATTCCAAATTGTTCAATTTGCATAATGTGACCTTACTTTTCAAGGGATGAATTCGTAAAACAGCGTTCAAATTCAAATAGAAAAACAAAATTCACGTTCGTATATTAACGTAACATAATTCGTAAAACCTAAAAATTGGTCACTTTTCTTTGGTGCTCTGCACGTGCGTTGTTGTACAGGTATAGCACACGTGCAGAGCAAATTGTATACTCATTAGAGTTTATTTTTTTTGAAACGAGAATGTTGAGAGCTGGAGCAAATACTTGGAAAAAGGCAATCCATCATTATTTCCACTTTGAGTGAACACATCCTTTGTTGGACAACGTCTAAACAGATAATCCAAAAACAGATTGAGGCACTATAACACCAATTATTCAGGTCTCAGGTTTTGGTTTGTTCCAAAATGTAAACATGACACACTACTTTGTTTGTTTGAAGGCCTCTGGACTTGTTGCACTAATAGACATTTCAACCAGAATTTTTCTGCATTTATTTATGGTATTTAAATATTAATAAAGCACAAGAGAGTATTTATATTAAGAGTATGTTTCCTGGTACGTTATTCTAGGTGTAGCTGTTCTCCAGGGTTATGCTGAAAAGAAACTTCATCTGGGACCTACTTCAGATCCTAGTCACCAGGTGGGTCAAAAAGTAAAAACAAAATAACTGAATATATATGTCAGGTAATGATTAAATTGTGGTTGTCTATTAGAGAACCCCCAAATTGGCTCAATATCAGTTGTAGGGTCTGACGGATTATGCCAGCATAATTTCGAGCATAATACTATATCTGGAGCATCAGGCATAATGGCCTACCACTCATATTTTGCAGCATCATTGTTATGTTGCAGTTTTGAAAACCTTTGAATCGCCATAGTAACTGTGTTTTCCAGCAACTTAAATGTAAAAAGTTGATAAAAATGGAAAAATTTTGGGAACTGAGCACGCAATAAACGCACCCAGTGCGTTTTGGCATAGTCGCCTTAGTGGGAGGTCCGGCTACATTATTATTTTAGGCTGCCAAGGTGGCCATTTCAGTCTGGCATAATAAGGAGCATAACCTCCAGCCGAGCATAACTTTGAGCATAATACTCTGGTTTCATGGGTGACGCCCGCAAGCATAATACTCAACTTTACGAGCAAAATCCCGTCAGACCCTAGTCAGATGAGTGTTTGGAGATAGACTGGTTTTTAATCCCGTGAACCAATCAGAACACAAAGCAAATACGTGTAACCAGCGTCAAGCGCGGGAAATGCATGCGAGCCAATCACGATTGGTTTTCGGCGGTTTGAGAAATTGGCGCAAGAGTTTATAAAAAGTAGAAGCAAAGGAGCTTTACTTTCGATTCTCACCTGAAAAACGCTCAAGAACCTAGTTTCTAATTCACTTGCTGTTGCGTGTATTTTGTAACTGGGTGTTGATCAGTAGAGATCACGGTGACAAGAATCACGAAATGTGTGGCTGAATGTTGATTGAGTGTTAGACAGATTACTAGACACATAAGTCAGTAAATGACTGGTTTTTTTTTCCTGCTGCAGTGGGCCTGTCCACAGGGTATGACCTACAGATCATCTTCAGCCCCCGTTCTGGGTTTGGATCATGGTTTCGTCAAGTCAAGGTGAGAAAGTGTGACCTTCAATGGAAACAACATACACACACGTTTGTCTGTTAATCAGTTCAAAACGTTTGTTAACCGCTTGATTACCGTTAAAACGGTTTGGGAGATCGTTAGAAACGTTAGAACAGCCGTTAGAGTTTTCTTCCCTGCTGTTGGAAGCCTTAGAAAAGCTTTTAAAATATTTTTTAAGCCGTTCAAAACATGAGGAAAAATTGTTAGTATCTTCTTTCTAATGCTAGCTTGCGTAGCTGGCGGGATTGTCCGCGCGCGAAGGTTAAGTTTTGGCGGCGAAAGCCGCGATAACGATCGATCTTGCTGCTTGTGGCTTCGCCGTTCAAACTTCGCCTTCGGGCAAATAATCCCGGAAGCTACAAGGGCTATTCTAAGGCGTTTGAAGCGTCACAAAAATCATTCAAAACGTGAGCAAACCTTTGTAAACCAGAGCTATTTCCAGAGTATTGATAATTAACGGTATTATAAGGAACAATTTCATTTTGAAAAACTCTAACCCTGATGAACCGTCGATGTAAAAAATGGTAAATCAAATTTAACGTCATAGTGTGGGAGTAGTCGCCTAATCTCCCAAGCCAGGGGCTCATGAGTAAACACTTGACGTCCAAGTCAAATTGGAATTTGGAAATGTTGGTTTTTATGTGCCTAGTGACAAACAAAACAGAGTGAAATGCAAGTGAGAATCCCGACTTTGCTATACTATGGCCGGTCACTGTCAAAGCTACTTACCTTTTGATTAAACTAAAAGTTATGAGGTCATCCTGGCTGCTTTCAAGTCTAAACTGTGTTAAGGTATGAGAGCTAAGCTGCAACCTTTCTTTAGTTATGTTAAGACAGCTGAGCGTCGCCTTTTTGTTTTCAACCTTATATTTGTTTGTGACCTTTTGATGGATTTGTTGTATTTCTTTCTTTCTTCAAGCTCTAACCGTTCATATTTCTCCCTGACTGCCTTCAGTACCAGTTTTTCGAACAACCTCTGTCGTGGCTAATTTGGATTTTCTTTCTCTCTTTAAACTCTAACAACTGTTTCTTACAGGCTACGTTCAGCACTAGCCTCACGAACAAACCCGTGTCAGAACTCTAATAGTTCAACTTCATTTAGGTGCTGACGTCTTTGCCATGCATGGTCATTCACGACATTGACGTTCAGATGCATAATTCAGCTCACGTTGTTTCTTCTCCTCTGAAAATGCTTTGCTCACAATCTTAACTTGACGCGGATACTTAAACTATCAACAGTGACGGCTATGTTTTATTCACACTTCTTGGTCGAGTAAATGAAAGCATATTTCCTCTCTTTAGGTTTCAAAGCAAAGCGTCTCATTAAAGGAACGTTAACTCATTTGTCTAACTTCGCGTTTTTTCCCCTTTTTTTCTCTCTGCCACAGACCCTGCCTTCCTCTCTGCAAACCTAAACACTTTTCTTTTCATTTTTCTTCACACCGCGTCAATTTCGTTAACATTCAATTGAATTATTTATTTCTTTGACTGACAACGTTTTCAGGATTAAAAAAAAAAACGATTAAACAAATTTGTTGTGAGCTGACCAAACCAACTTAACATGTTTATTCTTGTTAATTTGTCCTTTTCTTTTCTAGACTATCTTCTGCTCCTTCTTCTGTGTTGAGACTTAATACTCCTTGCAAATCTGCTAAGAGGTGGTTTTCTTTTAATCAGTTGTGTTCTCAGTAAAAGACGTTCCGTTGGTGCGGACACAGAAAATCGTTTAACGCCTTTGTAGACTGCTGTTTGTTGCATGGTTTGCAGTTTAGCGTTACTTTTCAGGGAATGTATCTGCACCAGAATGGATATTGGCGCTCGGATACTTGGGTAGACGACCGTTGTACCTTTTTATTTAAACGGTCCACTTGATAATCTTATCCACTGACTCAAACGTTAGCACCAGTCCAGTTTGTACGACAAGACAAACACTACTACAGGAAAGTACTGCTCAGTAGCTTTCAAACTTTACGATTTCATCTACAGAATCAAAAGTTTACACCTTGTACAGCATAATAACAGCGCCACAGGAAAGTACTGATCAGTAGTGTCATTTGAATGGTCATACTTTAGGACTTCATCCACGAACTCAGAAGCTAGCAATCAACCATGTTACCCAAACTAAGGACAGACTGAGTCTATTTCAGGTGTGGTCTATTAATTGATGGTATTTTTTGATAAAATCTTGGTGGTTCAGTTGTATTTTCCTTGTCTTACCCTTGTGCTCTTTAGGGACACTCTAACTTCTGCCTTAAACGTTTCTTCAAGAAGCAAATCTGCATTTACCGACAGCAGGAGGTATTTATAGCCTCTCTGAGTCAAGTTGCCGTTCACCTGGATTACTTGTCGCCATTCGCTATTCTGTGATTTGCTGGATGCTCTTGTACGGTCTTCCATCTTAAAACAGTCTTATGAAAAGTTAATGCTACTCATAATCCCACTACTGGCGTCGTTTAGCGAGGGTAGTACTTAACAGTCCTGTGACTGCCAAGCCCGTGGCTCTTGGTTTTCAAAACGATGTTCGTCGGGGGTTACGAGCGGGGGGGGGGGGGGGGTGACTCGAAGCAAGAACGAGAACCAACTGCATACTCGACCCCTTATGACGCCGAGTCCGGGATTCGAACCCGGGTCATAAAGCAAACAACTTTTCATAACCGTGGTACTGCCTACCTTCAACCTATGAAGAAACTATTCCTTCATTCCTGTAGACAGAGTGCAACAGGACTTGAAATGACCTATCCTTGTTCAGTCTAAACTTGAGCCTGATCACTTACTGTTCTCTTGATTTTCTTTTTACTTCTCTCGTGTTCTCTCACTTATCAGGCGTACAAAGCAATGAATGCGTTAGACGTCTTTCTTAACTGTGGGTTCTTGTTTGAATTCTAGCCTTGTTCTTGTTCTTGTTCTTGTTGTTTTCTTTTCTTCACTGAGTAGCAAACCGCGCACCACACCCAGATCTAAGTCAGCTCCTGCTCGGAGACGTAAAAACACAGCGCGTCACGACAGATCTCAATCAGGGTAACGTACGTTCTGGTTTCCGCTATTCAGCTGCTTCTTATCTTTCGTGTGTTTTTCACTTCCCTTGGGTAGTTTTCTATGGGGATCAACCGTTTCCGAGTTCAACCACCGCTGAACCCAGTTAAAACGGTTGAACATAATTATTGTGCAATAGGTATCAATCGTTGGTTTTAACCAAGAACGGTGGAGAAAGTGCAACCAAAACCGGTTGAAGTTGAAACCATAATTCTGACTTATTCCTTATTTTGCGTTTTTAACTGCCGTTATCTCCCGAACATTTAGTTAGAGTCTGAAAAGTACAAACAACGAGAATCGACTAGTCTTTTGATATTTTTTTGTTGAAAATGTTTGGCGACAAGTGAAAGCGCATATGTGATAAAGGGATAATATTTGTCAATCAATCCAGTATGTTCTCACTTAATGTGCAAGGAGGGACTGGGAATAGCCTGTTTACCAGTTGGGATTACCGTTTAATTATGGTGAGAGTTTTCCAAAATCAGCACACAAACCGAAGGAGATGGCGCTTGACATCTCCAACTCTGCGCGACATTTCTTGGGAAATGTGACAAAATTAATTAGCAGATTAATGGTACGGAATTTTCTAACATTCCGTTCTTAACGGGAAAAGAGAACTTTCTCTAGAGGTAGTCCAACATTTTCGATTTTTTCCGGAAAACTTATGATCCATTTGACTTCCGACTGAAATTTCCGGATTTTTCTTGCACAGCAGATGAATGTTTAATACCGAAGGATACCTTGAGAGGAACTTCTGTTTTCTAAAAGAACCTCTTGAAAATTACTTAGGCATTTGCTTTCCAGCGCAAATGTCCTTATTAATGGCTGAATGGTAAGCACCCTGGTGATAGCGATAGTCTGTTTACAGTGGTTATATCTGGGGTGTATCATGGAACAAATTTGCTCATCTATTGTAATCACGCGAATTTTGCAGTGCCTCGGCACCAGTTCTCCTGCCGAAAATCAAGAAGAAGTCAACGAAGTCACACACATCCAAGGTAAGATGCCCCTTGAACTTCCTTTAAAGTTCTAATGAATCGCAGTGGACTTCCGTTGTCTCGTACTCACAAGGGAAAGTGAAAAAATGTTCAGAATTTCATTTTGTAAAATACTTGAATATAGGTAGTAACCATGTAAAATTACTGCTGACGAGGTTTCATTTCAATGGTCATGCCGTAGGATTTCATCCACAGACTCAGTAGTTAGAATCACCTTAGGTCTCCGTAACTGACTCTGGGAGTGAAAGGGTTAAATACATTGCAACATTCTCCAAGGGAGACCAGTTTCGGTTCGAGATAGCGGAAATGTACTCTATTATTAAAGGAACTATGTCACGGTATTTTCATTCACTTTGCTGATATGAAAAAAATTATTTCCTTATTGAAAAAAACCCTCACAATACTAGTTTCCTAAGGTAGAAAAACACCAAAGAAGTAATAATAAACCAAACCTAAACAAGGATGGTTACGAATGAGGGAGATTAAAATGGATTTCGGATGACCAACTTGAAAAAACTTGCCAGCTTTTTCAAGATGCAGTATCCGTGACGTAGCTCCTTTAAGTTGAGTATTTTTTTAATATGTGCAGTACCGAATAAGGTCCAGCTGGAGAGTGAAAGCCCCAGCAGGCGAATCACTGGTTCACTGCGGCTCAAAATTTAATGAATTTAAGTTGTTACTTTCATTGAAGGTAACTATCTTTTAACGTGTTTGTTGTTGGGCTTGAAATCGTCTTTATTCCTTCCTTGCTGCTATTGTTGGGTTTTTGATTTGTTGCTGTTGTTGTTGTTTTCATTCATTCTGGTTGCTGTTTTCACTTGTTTCGTACTAGCTTGGGTTCCGCCTGCGTTTGCATTTGTTTCCGTGATTATGAACATTGCAACGCAAACGCACACTTGCGAAGCGTGCGTTCTGCATGGTAACATGTGCGCTTCGTATGCTTTTGTCTGTATTTACCCTCGCTTTTTCTGCGCTTACATTCGCTTTTCGTTTGCTTTCGAGTTTTCATTAGTGTCTGTGTCCGCGTTTGTGCTTACATTTGTTTTTATTTGCGTTTTTATCCCATGTGTAAACCATTCCCATTTTTTCATGTAAATCGTATCCGCTGTAATCGATTGACCCAAAATAGTCACCTAACCCTTTAACTTCTAACAAGACGTTTGCCATAAACTCTAATTTTCACAGAGCAAAGAAATGGTGACCGTTGTTAATTGTTAGTACAATTGTTATTTCAACGCTTCCACTGATAACAACGATTGTCACTTTCATTGGGAAAAGGCATGACCTTGTGGTTTGTAAGGCTCTGGGACTTGTAAGCCGAAGTCCTGGTTTGTAGTCTCACATCCTGTCGTCGCTGTGGCCTCCAATCCAACTTATCCACACTTTTTAAACCCACCATGTTATTGATCAAGGAACAATTTATTTTAACACAAACACTCGCACAACCGCAGTTATGGGCGCAGTCCCTTCATCTACATCTGCATTGATACTTAGCAATAGTTTCCCATCTCACCAAGAGTGTTGGTGTAGGCGTGTTATTTAAAAAAAGAAACATTCTCAGTCTACAGTGGTGTGCTTGGTGCCCTTACATATGGACAAGAAAATAAGAAAAAGAACGATGATTTAAAATGAAAAGTGTGATGTGAAAGCACGTTCAAAACCCGTCCCTTTGTGGACCATAACCCACTGAAATTAACACGCGACAATCTTTTTTCGTTTCCTTCAGTTGTCCTCAAGCTCAGCGACTTCCTCTGAGAAAGCAAGACAGATGCTGAGATCCCGGGTAAAATCAAACATCTGACTAGTGCAGGACAGGGGAGCGGTCACAGTGACAACGACTATCCCTCCCCTCCCTCATCTTTATCAAGAGCCAGTGTGGGCCGAGACGGAGGAGTGCAGCGAGAATAAGCATGCTCATTGCACGATTGAGTCTTGTCATCAGAAGCGGTTTCTTCATGAGCTTTGGATTCATCTCAGTAGACTTAACTTGAGTGCCGACAGATACGTTTGATAATGACATTATTTATGTTTGATAGTTTTGTTATTTCTTTCGTTAATCTCCTGTTAAAGTACGATTTTTGTGATACGAGATTTGAGGCGTTGTTCTCCTTCGTTACAAAATACAACCGCATAATGGCGGCCAGCAATATGTTTGTATTACTTTCTTGGCAAGCGCAGCCGCATCAGAAAGAAAAATTTTCTCTTGCCTGCCAAATCGGAATGATCTGTTTTTTTCCCTGTAATTTTTTTTCCAAATTTGTCGCGACTTCATGAATTCAAGTTAGAGAAATGAACAAGAATCAAATTTGTAAAATTCTGTACAGTGCATTGTATAGCTTTGTGTGTACCGTAATTTGTAAACTTCTATATTTTTTATCTTTATCAATATATTTGTATATTATTTATGTATTAAACAGAAACAAAACTCAGGGAAAAAAACCTGTTTGATGCAATGAAAGATTAATGATCTAATGTATGTGAAAGGATTCTATGCCGTGTGAATGCTTAATATAATTTGTATTATTTCAACACGTAATAAATGATAAAGAAAGTACCGAATCTAAGTTGTTGTTGAGTAAAGAGAAAAAAAGCTAAACCATCACACTCGCAAGAGTTACCAAACCGAAATTAAAGAAAAATACATACCTAGGTCACTCTTGAACGAAATGAACGTCATCGTTTTTGTGATCCATACCAGATAATAGACTTCCACAAAGTCGTTCGTCGACGCGCGGTTTAGTTATGTCACGTACGAAGTCCCTCTCGCGACTCGCTTCGCTCGCCGATCCTAAGAGAGGGTGGAAGAGAGGGCGACTTGGTGCAAGTCTAACCAGATAACGTCGTAACTTTTTCCTTTCGTATTAAAACGTACGTATGATTGAACAAATCCTTTATTTTTTCAAATACTCGAAAATAGCAGATTGCAAGATTGCTGAATCGATTGCAAGAATGTTTGTTACTGTACGATGATAAGTTTTCAGGGCCCGGTTGCATAAAGATTTTGTGGGAATTCCTGCAATTTTTCCCTGTTTTCCGGTGGGTTTTTTCTCACCGTCATTGTGTTTCCTACTCTCTTTAATCCGCCTTCGGCCGATTTATCCATAACAGCGTGCAAGAAAATCCTCCGGAACACAGGGAATGGTTGCAGAAATTCCCACTTAATCTTAAGTTGCTTTATGCAACTGGGTCCTGCTCCCTTCCTAACTCAGTGATGTCCAATACACACGAACCGATACGATTTGTAAAAGCAGCATCACGATCCGTACCATTGGTAGCAATGGTAACTGGAGTAGTCGAGCCATTAACCATTGGTAAATTGCATCTCATTAGTAGTGTAACCAACTGTGAGAGGGCTGAGTCAGTTTGTCCATTGGTACAAATGGTAAAAAACATTAGTCGATTTCTTAACCGTTGGTAAACTGCATCTCATTAGTGGGACAAATGGTATCCGTTGGTGTGTATTGGACTAGTCGTAACTCTCACTAAGCATGAATGACCAAAGTGGAAATTAAAAAAATCCAAATTTGATTTTCGTAAGATATCGAAAAAAAAACAGCTAACTCAACAGGAAAATAGACCCACTTTTTATTTTTCAACTTTTGACGAGGACCAGTTGGCGAAAATTTATCGACACTACTAGAAACAGCGCCTTAAAATTAGTAAATTTGTCAAGCTTGAGAGTGATATGTCAGAAACGAGAAGACATAGCTCCGTTTGTATGTGCCCCCACCATACAAACGTCTATAACATTTTGCGACTTTGCAGAGCCCTATCTTTGTTATATTTCATCCTATCACTCTCAAACTTGGCAATTTTACTGATTTGAAGGCGCTCTTTCCAGCGGTGTCGATGGATTTTCGCTAACTGGTTCAAGTGAAAAGCTAGAAAACCATAGAAGGGTTCTTTCTATACTATTCTAGAGCTTCCAAGTGAACGGCACACTTTTTAATTAATCCACAAACAAAACGGCAAAGAAACACCTTTTACAAAATAAAATACAGCTCGTCCTGGAAGCACTGCTTTCACTTGTTGAGTGGACACGTAAGAATGTATTAACAAACTTTTTGCGCTCGTAGAATAATTTTTGAATATAATCTCAACCAATAGGCAACTAACAACCGAAAGTTCGAATTAATATTAATCTCAATCGTGATCTAACGTGTACATAAATCTTGTTTAAAAGAATCCTTTTTACTATCAAAATCACCACTTCTCATCGTTTCTTCCCCCAAGGGACAGCTTTCCACTCTGTTTTTTGGCTTTTTGTCCATTTCTGAATTTCACCCTCCTGTTTTGGAACCATACTTTAATCTGATGCTCCGTAAGTCCAAGATACAGAGACAAGTGATATCTTTCTCGTTTGCTCAAGTAGTGTTGAAGTTGAAAGCGGTTTTCCAGGGTCGTTCGTTGGTGGTCAGTGAAAACAGGACGGGACCAGGGAAGGCATTGACGTCGCCTGTTTGTACTGAGGGGAGTAGGGTGGGGAACATTAACGCGTCCACCGGGGAGCTCTGAAAAAAAAACAGTGGTAAGTATCGCGTATCGCGTTTGTACTGTACCAGATACTCTCAAGCGAGAATATTTTTGACCGCCACAATGCGCGCCATTTTTTATTTGTTGATTTAGCCTCGCTTGGACGAACTCTTTCATGGAAGCGAGTCTACCCGAAGTTGTATCTTAAAAAATAACTCTTTAAAGATATCCCAGGCACATCCCCTAGTCTCCCTCTCTGTTGTTTATGGTTCTTGTAACGAGCCTATGGGACAACCCAGTTCCCCGGGTCCTTTCTCTTCCTCCCTTCTCGGGAGAAGAAGAAAAGTGGGAGCGGATTTGCCTCAGTTGATGTAGCGAGACTCCGATTTTTCACACATGAGCAGAAAATCACTTAATGTTGCATTTTGTAAGTAAAGAGCGCTAGAGCAAGAGTCAAACCAAGGAGTGGGATCACGCCCCCAGCTGCCGGAATTCCAAACTTTTAAAGTATATGCTCTCTATTCCTAACTCCAACAAAGAGTTATCCTTTCTTACAGGATATAAGATATCACAAGATGTCACTACACGAGTGTCAAGAGATCTCACGTCATTAACTGAGTGCACTATAGTCAGTCACACGAGAGTCCATCGGTAGATTGGTGAGCTCATCCCCATCGACCTTACAGATCCACATCTACGCAAACGGTTTGCGCGTATCCTGCTGAGCCTGCAATGGCCAACACTCTATCCAGGGGGTACTAATTGTAAAATAATGCCTTCAATAGCCTGTGGTTAAATCACTGAAACCTCAAGTAGCTTGAAGTTCTTTCGTTGTCTCGATCTAAGTCAAACCCTCGACTCTATTAAAATAATTAGCATGCCAGCCTACTTCAAGTTGTGATTCTCAAATATCTTTCGTATATTAAGCTACATGTTACATGTGTGTATACAACCTTTAAACCTAACCGTGTACAAATAGTTCCTGATCTTTTTACCTTTTAACCTTTCCATTTTCCAGTTTTTCCTTGGAGGAAAATTTCAAAGTGGGAGTTAAGGAACAAAAGGTCAACAGAGATATGGCAGCTTACACTGTAAAACAAGCTAAAGAAAGTCTTACTGTGTGATAAAGTAAACTTATTTATTATAAATGCCTCGTATGGACGACAGTTCTATCGGAAGGCTTAAGGATTTAGTTGAAGTGCAGGAATTTTGCATATTTCGACTTCGAAGTACGAAAAGTGTTATCTCTTGTAGATAATACATTTTAGATGGATTAGATCATACATTTTTCTCGTTTTTGCTACTATAACATGATGAGGTTCAAACCTCGAAAAAGCTAGATTGAGTGCTTTCAGTTATGATCTGATGCGTAAAAAGTAAAATCCTAATAGAAAAATGCTGCAAGTTTATAAAAAGAAATAGAGGACGGTGAAAAGTTTTTTGTCATAAAAATGTATAACGTGACTGGGTAGTTCAAAATATTGGTTTTGATTCAAGCTGTTCAAGAGATTAATTTCCTGGCTATCTTGGCTATTCGCAAAAGATGAGAACCAGCCATTTTATGGTTTCACTAGGACAACCAAAAATCCTTTTGTGTTTTCTTTCCTAACATTTGCAGTGAGGTTTAGAAAGCAAACAAAACTAGAAAGAAAAAACAAAAAACAACAACAACTAAAGGAGTCTTATAGTGATATTAAAATGGCGCCATCGTGAAAATGGCCCATCAGCTTCAAAACTCTTTATCTTCAAATCAAAGCAGTGCATTACTAGATTTATATAAAAATAAGCGTAAAGATTAGCTTAAAATATTTCCCGTCACAAGTAGAGCTTTATATCTTTATAATTTTATTATAATAAATCCGTTTACTGAGCACACACCATTTATTCAAACAAGCTCTGAGGCCTGCAACATTGATTGACAGGTGCCAGTCAGTAGACCTGTGCTAATTAAAATCAGATAATCAAAAAGTTGGGAATACATTTGAAATCCCTACTCAAAAGTTCAAAGATGATGTATGGTGCTAAATCCTCACGCAAGTTTTGGAATGTTTTCTGCTATTTTCATTATTTTCTTTACAATGGCAGGACCTTGGGCTTGTCGTGAGGCCAGTTTTTGAATAACGGGCCTTGTCAATGAAAAACTTGCCAAACGTTGTCGTTCACACGGGAAAAAAAAAACTCGTTATTTAAAAACAAAACTTTAAAATAAATGCGAGAAGGAAAAATTGCTGCTCGTTTACACAAGCAATCAGTTCGCTACTTGACAAGTTCCCTTGTTCAAGAAATGCCTTACCAGTTTTTAAGAAGGAGCATTGTATAGGGGAAACTTTGCAAATGAAACGTTTTCAAGTGACACTGGCTTGTTTGCAACCAAAGTAAAAGACCAGCTTTGGCCCTGGCTTTCTTTCACACAGGATCAAAGGTGCAGAACATTTTCATAGCATCTTTGACAGCCCTTTGTCAAGCATCTCAGTAAAGCTTGGCGATATAATCGAAGTGTCTTTTAACCAAAACAACATTTCAGGGTCCCAAAGGGGTTTAGGGCTCCCGGGCTCCAACACAGAAAAATTGGGGCTCTGGGGCTCCATGGCCTTACCCTACGACTCCATTTAGCAAGAATCATCATTTTTGTCCGGGCTTCAAGTAGTAAAAAAGGCCGTTGGGCTTCGGGCTCCATGGCAAAACTTTCTGGGCTCCAGGGCTCCAAGGACCCCCCCCCCCCCCCCCTTTGATACCCTGACATTTCAGAGAGTTCAAAGGCACACCAAAAGCGCTTCAACTTTTTAAAAAAACAAGCAAGCTTAGCGTGACCTTTGATGCAGGTGTCAACCATTTTTCTAGCCAATCCCCCCGCAGTCGTTTTTATGGGAGTAGTATTATCGGCCATTTTTCATGGTTCTGACTGAGGAAAATTTTACAGAGACAGCGCGGGAAACAACTGATGCGTTCAGTACCATTTTGCCGATGGTTGTGTTAGCTGCAAAAAGTCGTCAAATACAAAATTTAAGTAGGTGGTTTTTGTCAAAAACTCAAAGCAAAACTTGTTTTTCCTTTTCATGTTGAGGGCGTAGGCGATCGTTATCAGCAAATAAGCAATGTCGATTGTGCCAATGAGATCCGCGGTATTTGCCTTGAACCACGGTGAAAGTAGCCTCTGAATAGTCGTCCCCACTCCAGCCTGGAGGAAAACAGGGGAGATTTCCTTCCTCCCGTATTTATTTTGGCTATGGCTGCACCTAGGCTACCGTAGAATGGGGAGTGCACATGCACTCAAACATTTTATAATAGAAGCCTTGCCTCGTAAATCGGAGGTTGTGTATAACAACCTTATTGTAAAATAGTACATAGAAAAGGAATTATATAACGCATGTGAGCAGTTCTTGGAAAGAGATACGGTTAGTTCGGTTTCATATTTCGCGCAGTTGGTGTTATCCTTCGATAAACGTCGACAATCCAAGTCCAATCTAAGTACAATCGTGTCTCTCTCCTTCTACGCCACAAGGAAATGTTGCAAAATCGATGCAAAAGTTTCAACCAAATAGGTAAAGACATGCGCTCACTCAACCTCGTTTCAACCTCGTTTCCAACCTGGCTTCAACCTCGTTTCCAAAATCGATGCAAAAGTTTCAACCAAATAGGTATAGTCATGCGCTCACTCAACCTCGTTTCCAGGGCGAGGTTGTCTCTCCAAGAGGGGGGAGGGGTACAACGTCTTGTGTCACTGATTGTATTACGATGTAAATGGTCAACCGGAATCCTTGGAGTCCTGTTAGACTACGAGCAGCTTCTCTTTCCGCTCTGGGATAGTCGAGCGAAAAGAAAACACGAGCGAGCGCAGGATAGGAGCCCATGTTTGCTCGTAGTCTAGAATAATCTCAAATCAGACAAGTATCAATCTTTCTAGATCCCAAATATGATCCCTCCACGTGCGCGCGCGTCTCGCGGACTACTCGCGTAGGATCCACTTCCTCTTTTTTCCATATTTTCAATTTTAGCGTACGCCTGTTTATGTCCTACGCCTGATAAGCATACCGGAAGTCCATGTGTCTTCTTGTCGGTTTTCTAATTATAAACAAACACACACACAGGAAAAATGCCACAACACTGACAAATGGACCCAAATACCATATTTTCCCGATTAAAATAAACGCCGGGTTCAAATAAACGCTGGGTCTACCAGGTCAAGTTTTGAATAAATTGTATAAACGTCCGTGGCGCCCGGCCCAGCGTTTGATCAAGGTACCGGCGTTTATTTGAGGTCCGGTTATCATTTGAATCCGACCTTTATAAAATTCTTATTGATACAGGGTGTACTGAATGCATTCATCAACCACTACGGTACAACTGTAATGACCAGTTCATGGTCAGATATATATGACAGACAACACAGTTATTGAAGCCAAGACTATGCACCATAGCCCATAGACATAGGGAACATAGACTTCCTTTTGTTAAGACTTTTAGCCACAAACGAAGTTAGTGTAATTTTGGTCTTGCTTTGTTGATGAAAAATTGGGGCTCTCAAAAACAGGCAAAAATGGCCATTGTTTGATAAACGCCAGGCCCCAACTAAACGCTGGGTCAAATGAAGTCACAATGCAAGGAAAAATTTTGGGTTTAATTGGAAAGTACATTTCAGAAAAGTTTTATACCATTTCCGTTTTAAAAAGCTAACAAACCAACAGGAAAACAATGCGCAGCTGCTTTCATTAAAAGGATGACACATGACTTAACCTTATGAAGAATAACAGAGTCACAGGAAAGGATCGAGCTGCCGCAGTAAAAATATCTTAAAATACATCTTTTATACCGCAGAGAAAAGACAGACTAACAAAACAAAACACGAATTTCAGAAAGTAACATTGATTTTGTCAATACACACGCTTTGAAATTTTTACATACCCTCTACAGGGACAGGATTATTTTGTTTTTCATGTTACTTTCCATTTTTCTTTTGTTTTTTCTTTTTCGTTTAGAGTAAATTCTGTTCAAACTTTGTTTAAGTCACACTGCTCCGTGTACTGAAGACATGTTGATTGGTGCTTGACAATTTCCAGTTCATTTTCCGTGTCTTCGTGGGTGTCTCAACTCGGTCGGCGTAGTCTGTTGTCTGAATGAACGGTTTTATAGCTAATTATAATCGAACTAAGAACACTTTAAGCCGTTAATGGCGATGAATCTTTGTGCAAACACCACCGTATAATGAAGAATAAATCTTTGATCTACTCTTATATGGAATCTACAATATCTAGACTATATCGGCACGACAGTCCGTAACGACATTTCTACCCTGTTATATGATGTTCCGATAATCAAATGCAGATTTTCAGTTTATTTTTAAATGCTACCATTATGCTCTATTGCACAATACTGTAAGACATCTTTGAAAACTGGGCAAGAGAGGATTAATTCTCTCGAGTGCAGTACATTAACGCTTTTGAGAACATCCGAAATTTAGTCGACCACGTGCCCACATGCATGCAAAACTGACCGGATTATAAGCCGGTAATAACACGTAACGAGTCGATGATGTATTGCAAAATAACTCGGCCTTTCAACTTTCTAAAATTTTAATATCAAAAAGTCTCTCTCTCACCTGTGTTTGAAGAACCGTAGAGAATGTTTTCGATTCCAAACTTGAGCTGCTCTGCCTTTCTCGGGCTAGCTTCTCTCACTACCGTTCCCGCTAGTTGCGGTTTATCCAACGCTTCATTTGAAGTAGTTGTGACTGTAGATGAACAAGATGAAACACTGGCACGTAAGGATAGAGAGGAGTATGATTCTGTCGTCGTCAAAAATCCGTTAATTGTAGTCGCTTGTTGAGTTGTTCCGCAGAAGCTACAAGAGCAATAAATCATCGATGAGCTCATACTCCTGTCTTTTGCAAATACACTCCCTGCGTAACAGACCTCCCACTCCTGCAGATATGAGTTATATTCAGCTCCTTGAAGTGTGAACTAACCGCGACCGGACACCTGTTGATACCTATCAACTTATCTCGCTATGCACCATGCAACAGTCTGAAACCACACTTACTACCCGACCTGGGTGTCAAAATGTCGGTGGATAGTTCTAGTTTTCGTGCAAGAACAACCTAAACAAAGTTTTAAACAGCTTTAAAATCCTATTCAGGAAGTGACCTCGCGACTTCAGTGTTGCTAATTTGGGGAAGTTATATCTTTTATGAAGTTCAGGTGCTTCTTGGGTAGCTTTCTGTCCTGTGTTCCGATCTGAACAAAAACCTATTGAAAGCAAATTACGTTCCTTCAGTTTTCCCAAGGTCAGGGGATGAAGCTTGAAAAGACGTCTGCAAAATGGGCGTCAATTCGTAAGCGGACTTTTTTCCGGATTTCGTGCAAGGAATCCTTTCATATCTGTTTGTTTTCACTTTGTATTCCTTTCACGAACAATGGTATTTTTCTTGCGATCCCAAATGAAGATAAGCCGAGGCAACGCCCTAGGGGTGAAAGTTCATGCTATTGTTCGTCACAAAAGGGGTGGTCCCTTCAGTAACTGGATTGGGTGATACTCTCCAGAATGTAAAACTTGTGGTCCCGCTAGTATTATTAAAATGCAAACAATTGAGGAATAATTTTGACCATCTCTGTACTCAAAGAAACAAAAAGGAAATAATTGTTGATATGTTCTTTGGCAAATTTCGGGATGATGTCATTTGACTGCAGCTACCAGAATTAATTTTGTTTTCCCTTTCAAACTAAGAAAGGAAAAACGAAATAAATTCCGGTAGTTGTAGCCCATCGTGAGAATTTTTTTTATAAGAGATATCAATCACAGGGAGCCCGCAAAAACTATGTGACCGTAGTTTTAAAATTAAGGAAATGATTTCGGAATACCGAAACGTGCCTGTTAACATCGTCGCGAGGAATATTAACACGGAGTTCAAAATAAACGTTAACTTCCTCAGTCGTTGTGTTTTGTCGTTCTTGTGGTCTAAACGAGGCCGTCTACTGTACGTAAGTAAAGAGGGAAGCAAACGTTCTCCTCTAAAAATGAGGGTCCCCAATAGGTTTTTCGAGATCCGGGATTTGGCTTCTTTGTAGATCGGGATTCGGGATTTTAGAGAAAGGGGGAGCGAGATTCGGGATTGAAATTATGACCGGGATACGAGATTTAGCGGTTTTACGATGCGAGATTCGGGAAATGCCGTTGTAAAGAACTGGTATCCGGTAACGAAAAGTAAAAAAAATCCTTTCATTTTGACAACACAAATTGCATACCCACATTTTCCTCGACCCTGTCACGTGCTGTGTCACGTACCGTACCATGTACCACTTTTCTTATCCCACCATCTTCCAGTGGTTCACCGAAAATGAGGGAATCTGTAACATCTGTAAGGCAGTTTTTAAAACGTATGTTCGCGATCGGGATAAGCCAATAGAAACTGTCGGGATTACGGGATTGAGGGAGAATTTTGGTCGGGATGAGGGGATTGAAGAACCTTCTTGGGGACCCTCAAAGATGGGCGTACAAAACCTAGTCTCTTACGCATCCGTTCTTAGGGGATTACCTCGGTGTAAGAACCTGACAAGATTTTCTTTGTTTGTTAGCTTTTGTTTTGCTGTACGGTATTGTTTAAAATGTTTTTGTTTCCTTTGTTTTACGTCATCCGTGAGTTTCACAGGTTCTTACACCGAGGTAAAGCCGTTCTTAGTGGCGTCACGCAACTGGAGCGTTGCGTGACGCCACTAAAAACGGCCGCGTAGGAGACTACACAAAACCCTACAAGGTACGGAATATTTAGATTAGCAAAATCAATTATCGGTTAATCACTTTAGAGAAACAATCAGAATATGAGGCCAAAATAACTAGGAAATTCTGTGAGTTTTATTTCATTTATCGAGTCGTTTGACTACTGAATTTAAAAAAGTAATTTAAAGTCAGTCTAATTACTATTTACATCATTCCACATCATCGTTTCTACACTTATTTACAGTACGCAAATTCGTCTTCATTTTTTATATCTACTGCTATCGCAAAATATTTACCTGTCATTCGTTTGTTAAAATTGACATGTGTAAACTAGTCATGACACTAGAAAACCTCGAACGCGAGATTGCTCGACCACGTTCCACGCAGTTTACGCGAGGAACGAGTGGAACGAAATTAAAGTGTGCGTGGAAAAGTTACATGCGTGGAAATGAGCTCTTCCTTCTTGTTATTCACAATTTTCCAATTCACACCACATTTTAAAACTCTATTTCCAGCTCTGTTGAGTAGTTGTGAGTGCCGGATTCAGAAGTAAGCCTGTTATTTGCTTTGTTTTCTTCGTCACCTTCTATAAATTCAAAAATAAATTTACCCTTTTTGCTGGTTACTGGAAAAGGTCGGGCTGGTTCAAGTGACGTTCAAGAACGTACCAAGTACTCCCTTACACAAGTTATATAGGGTAGTTGTGCCCTAAGTAAGGACAAAACGACCCAATTGTGGCCTGAATTGAAATAGGGTACCTTTTGTCTACTGGTATAAAACAGGGCATAGATTGTTGTGGTTGGCTATTTGAATTTTAGAGTTTCGCTGTGAACTCGAGGACGAAAAATGGTATATTTTGATCTGAAAAACGGTTATACTTAGAGCTATGGGCCACTCCCCTCTTCCCAGGGTGAGAACCAAACTCCAGGCTAACAGACAATCACATGTCATTAAACTGCGCATCCCGCCTTGGAAAGTTGATTTCCCAGAAGTTCTCGCACCGGTTGGTCCACTTCTAAAAGTTTGCCTTCCATCGGGAGTTATGAATTCCAACATTTTACTCAGATGTAGTGATACTGAATTACAGGAACATGGATTTATGTTCTCTTCACGTTTAATTTATTTTAAGAGATTCTTTCTCTTTTTTTAGTTTAGTCTGTCATGTCTAAATCGACTCGTCAACTGCAGATTCTTTGTTCGTCGGCGAACAAATCTCATCGTTCTCCTCGTTCTCTTCGTTCTGACTTTTTATTTCTTGTTCCTGGTTACTCTTCGCCTTTTTCAACGCTTGTTCTTTTTGTTTTTCCTCTCTTCTTGCCGCTTCGTGTCTCCACTTTGTCCTTCTGTTCTGAAACCAAACCTTAACCTGTGTTTCGGTCAATCCCAACATGGCGCCGATCTGGAGCCGCTCTCGTTTAGTGACGTATTTGGTTACCTGGAAACGCTTTTCTAGGCCTCTCCGCTGCAACTGCGTGAAGACTGGGCGACACCAAGGGCGAGTGGAAGTGCGCATGGGCGGGCTGAAGGGTTGATGGGCAATGAAACTCAGGTCTTGATTGGGTGGAAAATGATTGTGAACAACGCGGTGATCTGAAAGGATATAACATAAAAGGTTTGCTGTGGCCTGCAACATAAGATGTATCTAATGGCTTGCTTTTAGTGCTGTCGCCAATCTTTCACTCCCAGAGTCAAACCTTGGGACAAACGTGTTTTAGAGACTGTGGATAAAAACCTAACTTGATTAAGACCACTGAAATGAAATCCAATTAAGCCTTATTTTTCGGTCGCGCTGTTGGTTTAAAAAACGTTTCTAACTAACGTTGGAGACTCGCAGAGAGAGAAAGAATTGCCCCAAATCAAAGTCTTAAGTGTAAAGGAGATCCTCGCAGTTATTAACGCAACTTATGCAGTTGCGAAAAGAAAGCCTGAAAAAATCAGGCTTGCCGGGATTCGAACCCTGACCTCTGCGATACCGGTGCAGCGCTCTAACCAATTGAGCTAACAAGCCAACTGGGAGCTGGTCATTAAATTGGTTCGTAATATACCCGGGAAAGATGAAGATGAAATTATGAATATACACTTATTTCTTCATTCCGCAGTTCAATATAAGAGTTTCACATAAATCAAAGTCTCTTCTGGTCTATTACAACAAACGAAACAGGCATTGAAACAATCAGAACTCAGAGCTTAGCGGGCAACTTGCAACCGGTGCAAAGCGCGGGAAAAATGCAACGGTTGCCAAGCGAGGAAAAATGTGCAACGCTGCAACAGGTGGCAAGCGCGTGGCCACGCGCTTAAGGAAGGGCGTATGTTGGTTTTGTTTGCATCATTCACTGTCTTTGAGAGAGTGCAGTATCACTTTCCTCTGATTTGTTACATCAGGTTTAACAAGTTTTATTGGACAATTACAGAAGAGCTTAGCAACCGCAAAACCAAACAAACACAAATCGAAACCCGCTCTAGCCATATATCATTAGCTTTTAGTAGACTCCGGACGGCTTACATTAGGAATCCAAGAAAAGCTCAAGAAATTCCAGAGAATTAACTATTGAAATTAACTGTCCCCTTAATCAGCACTAAAAAGCCACGGTTGACATGTTCCACTGGAATGAATAACAATAAAACGCGATCAGTTGAATTTCATGGAGGAGATTTCTCTCAGTATAAAGCGACCTCCCTCTGAAGCGACCACCTTAATAAAATCCCGTTTGAATCGTGTTTTGGCCATCTTCCTTGTAAACAAGCACGACCGAAGTCATCCTAAAAGGTCATGGCCGCTTCCTTGGTTTTATAATCCGTACTGACATCATATAATGTCCAAGCTTGAAATAAAAAAAAATAATAACTTCGGCAAAACACTGAATTTAGAATTCCGTCAATTCATCCACTGCAGATTGAAACCTAGTACAGCGACCAGTACATGTGCATAAGTGAAGGTTTGAACCAAGTAGTAGAATAATCAGTTGAATAACATGACATCTCTGCAATAACTCGGCATTCAGTTGAAGCTTCTTTGTAAATTAATGTTCGCACGGTATTTAGAGGCCTTTTTCCATTTCAGAAGACCAACTCAGTGAATTTGCGAAAATCGCCTAAACATGGCGCGACCTTGCCTATGCCATTAACTGATTAAGCTGATTTTATTGATTTCCATGCAGTGCCTTTCAGTAGGTCACGGCTACTTCGATAGTTTTTTAAATCCGCCCTGATATCCAATTATGCCTAAGTTTAAAACAACCAATTTGGCAGAACCCTGAATTTTCGAATTTCAGTCAGAACACTGGACCTAGAATTTCATCATTTCACCCAGATTGAGAAATTAGAGCACAGTACATGTACGTGAGTAAAGATTTCAATTCAGGCCGACATTGTCAGTTGCATCTCTGCAATGATTCAGCGTTCAGTTCAAGCTTCTTTGTAATAAAAATGTTCGCACGGTAATTAGAGGTTTTTCTTTCATTTCAGATGACCAGTTTGAATTTAGTAAAACCTGTAAAAGCTCCTTAAAATGGCACGACCTCGCCTTTGTCACCAAAATAATCTACTTTTGAAGATTTCTTATTTCCTACACGGTCCAACTTTACCATTTCTATGGCGATTCTTTGCAACGATTTTTTTTTCAGATTAGCGACTGTTGCGAGTTAATCAGCTGTGGAAAAATTTATTAGTTATAAAAATTCTTTCGCGATAACCCCAGCTCTTTGTCGCGTCTAATTAGAAACCGTCCAATTTATCATTTTCTGTTCGCAAAATGGAAAAAGTTATTTGACCAAACTTGTAAGGAAGCGCTGGGAAATGGTTCCATTCAATCTAAACTAGGATTTAGTGATATTTAACACTCTTTATTTCTCCTTGTCTAAGCAAAAAATGATGGAAAGATTTGTGGGCGTAAAATTAAGGTCATGCGTAAACAATTATTGCGTTCTTTCTCTTGCTTATAATGTTACGATGTTGTTTATATCATTGTTGTTTATTGCTTTCAAAAAGACGCCCACAACTTCAATACCACAAAATTTACGAATTTCTATTGATATTCCAAAGGATCATGTAGCTATCGATATCAAAGGACAAAATTTATTTTCCCATGAGAGATTTAGATAAAGCTGGCTTTTTTAGTTGACAAGTCGCGTAGAATAACAATGGTTTCTTGGTAAGAGGGTCAAGGCCCTTTGCCAGCTCATTAATTCTTCAGTGAGGTCATCAGGGCACTTACAGGGATTATAGCACAGAGCGTAAGACTCGATTCATTTCTTCGGTTTCTCGTTGTTTTTGAAAGGGGCACAAGCCAGTTAGCCTGCCCTGTTTACTTAAGAAACATAACAAAATGTGCTATTTTTCAACGACAAACTTATTGATAAGAAAGGACATCTGTGTTCAATTTATTGATATCGTGAAGAAATCAATGACATGATATATATTGGCCCAAAAACCATGGATCTTTCCGATTACCATTAAATGTTTTAAACAGATTTCGCTTGAAAGACGGATTATATCAAGTATCACTTTGCAGTACATATTTAAACGTTTTTAACACGCAATTCTTGTTTCGGGGCGAGAAAGAGCTGTCGAAATAGGGGCGGGACTTAACGCAAAAGTCATTCACAAGAAGTGTACTGTTTCACGTTTTAGGCAAGTGATGTTCATCTTTAGTCTTTTATCTTGGTTATAAATCTATTTCGTGTCCATACCCAGATTCTTTTGCTGACGTTTGTTAAGTTTATTTACCATATCAGATAAAAACTCCATCGCGATGTCAATAATCTAAGGTAACTTCGCACTCAGTCACCAATCAACGTACAACAAAGTGTTTCAAATCAGCCGACGATATCATCGCAACAAAAAGCAACATTTCAACGTTCGATTGAAGAATAAGTCAACGTTTGAAGAAAAATAAAGCCATCGTGACCGTGTTATCGGAGAATCTCCGAATGTAGAACATTTTGAAACACAATAATAAACACGGGCGGGCGTGGTTGCGGATAGATGGAGAAAGGTCGAGTGCTATTAAACGTTGCAAGGGCTGGCTATCTAGTTGAGACAATAGCTGCTTTTTATTTTGTAATTGAACTGAAACTAAACCCAGTCAATAATTATGAAATGTTTTTCTTTCCACTTCGAAGCTGATGGCACTGGATTTCGGTTGATTAAGGCACATTATTTTTTGTTCTTTATGCGCATGATAAAATCGCATCTGACCAAGTATTCAATGAAAATTTTGTAGAAACTGCATGCGTTGATTGAAAACCAGTGTGTACCATATGATAAATCATCCCAAAATAGAACACTCTTTATGTTTCAGCCGACTTCAAAATATTGACCGAAGAACAATCTGAAACAGAGCTCAATAAAGTAAACTATAAAACATTCTTATGACAATTAGGTAGATTGAAATCGTCGCAATTATCCGGCCACACAATAAACCCCAAATCAATTCTACTCCTTTAAGTGTCATCATACCAAAGCGACGGATTGCCAAAGAATTAGCTGCTATCCGGTGTAGTTTTTCTTAGAACCTGTTTACTCGAAATCCTGTTTTGAAATACCAGAGATATAGTATTGAGACTGAGGCTGGAAGTTAAAGCACTTGGTTTAGTTGCTTTAGGAGACAATTCACATGCTTAGCCTAGTTTTACCTTTTTCGCGTTCGGCCTTTCGTCAGTTCATTCTGACGAAAGGTTGGTACTCTAAACATAAGCTGTTCTAAGCCCACAAAACAGAAATCAAATTTCATCTTCGTCTTTCGCGATTATTTTCCTGAAATCTAGTTCTCAACAAAGTTTTATCTGTAAAGTTGTCGGTAAATCGCTCGAACAATCATTTAGCAAAGAGAGGTTGCGGTTGTGGAGGGCCGATGTACATAAATAAGGAACAACAGTAAATTCTTTTGTCGTGATCTCTGCGTGGTTCCTTGGATTGAATTTCGTGGATACATAGTGTTTGTGATTTATAGCTATAATGCACTTAAAAATGCTAATACTATTAACACATTTTGTAGCTCAACATTATAAAACACTTAATGCATGCAGGGTATTTAGGTATAGTTACACGAAATGGCTGGCTTACAGTTCTTGCTTACTTTGAAATTCATTCGATATGGAATTTCACGAAATGTTCTTTTGTGCGTCGTCTTTAAACGGGATTGTCTTCATAAGTGTATAAAAACAAATAAAATGATCATGAAATTTCAAGCCTTGTTTATACAAGAAACCGCGATATTAGATATAGCAAACATGCCAGGAGCGAAAATTGTGTCTTCCACCCGGGGTGCTTTTTATCTTGTTTCAACGTAATTTGAATATAATTTATCTTCTACACTTTACACTCCGTCTTACAAAAGTGCCTATAAACAAGTCAAACAGGAAATGTCTACTTAGATTTCGGGAAAAGAAAACTGTAACGAACTGTCCAACTGCCAAGGAATTAAAGCTGTGCTTTTGAAACAGCTTGTAGGGAATTGGGGTTTCGTCAACAAAAGCTAGAACAACCATTTACAGTATAATAAACATCACCACAGGAAACTAAAGCTCCATAGTTTTCATTTTAAATGGTCACACTTTTGGTTTTAATCCGTCCACAGCGTTAAAAGTCGGGAAAACCACAACACATGACTCAATATTTGCCTCCATTACCCACAACTGTTACCTGCAAGAGCCGTTTAGTGGAGAATGACATTTAGTTCAGTGAACATAGTGCAAAGGTAACTCTAGATTAAAGGCAAATAAGCTAATGTTTTAAGAAGAAACTGAACTCGCAGGCTCCCCGACTTTCATTTGTACAACAAGGTAAAAACCTATAAAATAATAGTTCAGTTGTCAAGCTCTATAATGTGTGCAGGCAAACTGTATAAGTAAGGGAATATTTCTGCTCCTAGCAACAAGAACAAAAAAATGGGAAAGTTTAGTTACTCGCCCATGATAATGTGAGCTGGCTTGTTTTAAAGCGAGTGTGTATGAAAATGGCTCCTGGTCTAGAAAACAATCTTATCAAAACAAGTATCAGATACAAACGGTGGTAGGTTTTACAAGCTAAATATGCGAATCTCTGCAACTCACTGTTGACTCTAGTGAGCAGCAATTACTGATTTCTCTGGGCGTATGTCTGATCATGTCCATCTAGGAAAACAATATAGAGGGAGGACTTCATAGAGCAACATGTTTAGCTCGACAAGGAGCGCAGCGCAATTTCCTGAGCAAGGAGAGACAAGGCATATTTTGATGCACGTTTTGGCCCGAAGTGAAAGCTTGTCGAAGTGTCCTTGCACTCTGTGCAAAGATTACTGTCAACAACCGAATAACTTGCCAGCATTTCTTCAAAGGTTCCGAGAGCCAGGAGCCCAGCATGGTTTTGATTGCTAATCAAACTCCTCCAGATTTTATTTTACACCTTGTGATTCTTGTCAGCCACTCGAGGAATCAACACCTCTTGCGACCACAGATTGTGTTCAGTCTTAAGAGAATAGTTGACGCAGACCATTACCAGTAGATGTAAAAAAGCGCAGCGTAAAACCATCGAATATGGAGAATTCTTAATAACGCAATTTGCAGCTCTCAAAGGTAGGAAAGTTTTCTCTAAACTGTTGGGAGAAATAAGAAAAGTTTTTGCGACTTCAGTAAGGGGACAGGCTCTTCTTCTTAGAGTCCTCCCTGCATTGCGCGCGTCGTTGTCCCAAAGCCTGACCGTTTCTTGCCTTCGACGCTTTGTCCAACGAAGTCAACGCCATTTTTAAGTCCCTCAACCGCCTGAAGCAATCATCAAATACAGCAAGAAAAACATTTCATAGGAATGGTAAACAGAAGTTTATCTTATCTTATCAAAGCTATGAGTTGTACCGGTGGATAAAAGATCGCGAGGAACATTGTCGAGGAAACCGCAGAGTTAAAAGAGCAAACAATCAGTGAATTAACAACGCAAATTGAAGTGTGTATCCGTATTGTAATAAGGAAATGTTCATTAATGATTCCCTGTACAATCCCATTTAAATATAAAAAGGTACTTTGACAATAAACCATGCTGATCGGTCAATAGTTTAAATGAAATCGGCCGTGAGTCGTTTAGGAATTCCATCCGGTGTATATAAGATTCATTTGTCTGTGTTACTCTTTGAACAAAAGTCAATGAAACTGCGACTGATTTCCGCGACACAAATAGCAACAGGCACTGTGCACAACTTTAATAATGATAAGTCTTTGTTGGTTTGCAATCCACCTACCTGGTTGTGACGGTGCTCCATATAGTATATTTTCAATTCCGAACTTAAGCCTACGACTCGCGCTTGGTTCGCTGTTTTCTCCTTCGCTGGTAAGGGCGCCGTGTGTGGCCAGACCATCTATAGATGTCCTATGTCCGGACGCTGGGGTACTAACGGGACAATTCCATGGCGAGTAAGCACCCGAGTAGTGAAGTAAAGGCACTGAAACGCAGTTACAATATATCAAGTGCGGCGAGGTAAACATGCTGTGTTGGACGCACGGTTGCAACTCAATGACATGGCAACTCTGACACCACGTAAGCCTTATGTTGCTCTACTTACAGACCTCCCATATTACGAGATAATGCCATGGCAAGATTGGCACTAAATTGCTCTTATCTTTAGCATCAACGTCTGCTTGAGGATATTAAAGTCTTTATTATTATGTCACGGAATTCCAAATGCGGCCTCGATAACCGGATTTGACAAGCGTGTTGAAGGAAACACGCGCGACGGAAGCGGCCAGAAATAGACTCCTCCTCGCATTCAGTTTGCTTAAAGGTCCATTAAAAGAACTGTCAGAGGAAAAAGGTGATAAGATGTGGTTTCTGCGCGATCGATACTCCGTTCTTTGGGCACCTGTCGTATGTAAAACTCGGATTCCGCTATCAGGACCCGCCCTGCTCAATCAATCGATAGCCCTTATTTCCCTGGTAAATGTCACATCGCAACCACTTTATTCATGTTTTCAAAGGGTCATATTTAATGAGTATCATATTTAGGTGTTGAAGAATCACTCCTGACTGCAATAAACCCAAGGACATTTCATTTCTGCGAACTCGTGTAATCTAATTTGGCTTGAAATCATTGCTTGATAACAATCAATTGCAAAACATTGCTCGTAATTGGCGCGTCGGGATATTTTCATACTGAGATACTTAACGGTATTTCTGGCCATCGTTTAATACGTCATACATCGTATGTGCAAAACATGGCTAGCCGCTACATCTATTTTGATTTCAAGTTTGATAAACAAGGCGCCATCGTGACATCTAAGTCTCCTTCACATCTGACAAACACCATAGACCAGAATAAGTGCAAATCAAGAAGAAAGTTAACTCGCGGGTCTACGACCAGTCCATCTGAACAAAGAAAGGAACACAAGCGCAGCCCAAATTTCTTCCCCTTGCGAATTTGTTAAAAAATATCAAACAATAGCCCTTTTCACAGTTAACTTTTCTCATTTGCATTACAATGTATTTGAACGTGAATGTGAGGCAATTTCGGGCAGAAACTGCAAAATTGCCCGAAATTGCCTCACATCCACGTTCAAATACATTGTAATGCAAATAAGCAAAGGTAACCGCGAAAAGGGCAATTCGTCTTAAAATAAGCTTACAAAATTGTACAGAGTGCAGAACAAGATGCGCCAGACGATCCTCCCGTGATTTTTAACTTTTCAAGAACATTACAAACCCAGAAATGTGCCTAAATTCTTCTCGTGCCTTCAGAACCGCGACTATGTGTATGGTAATTGCGCGCAATTGAACTTATTGGATCATTCAAAGAAGTGTTTTCTCAAAAAATGAACGCATGACAACGCATGTGATCCCACTTGATTAGACTGAGAGGGAGAATTAAGACTGAACGGTTTTCTTAACCTACCGGACAGTATTTCCTTTTTTTATAAGGAATTTGTGTTAAACAAGTAGATTCCATTTTGCCACGCGTCCTTTCAAGTTAAAAATTCCTAATGACGATGCGTGTGGCGAAAGCAAGCAAGTAGCCCACAAGATGTTTCGCTGAGATGTTTTACCACATCTTATCGTGTCATGTGATTCTTAACTGGGCCGATCCACGGAGAAATAGATCCTCCGCTACTTTGTGTGGAATAAGACAGGAAAATATGCAGTTCATCTACAGCAACTGGAATGTTTTCATAAACTGTCAAGAGCTTGCTTAAAATATGAATAGCGGGATAAAAGTTATGGGAACAATTTTTCTGACTAATCTTTGTTGCATTTGAACATTTTTCGAAAACTATAATTGTCTCAAGTGGTTCTACTGCTAGCAATTCATGTTATTTATGAGCTTATGCCTTCCCTGAAAGAGAAAGATAAACTTTTAGTCATGTAATGTGTTCGTCATTTGTGAGTCCATGGCTGAAATCCTAAGGTGTGACCATTTAAATGAAAGCTACTGAGCAGTACTTTCCTATGGTGCTGTTTATTATGCTGTACAAGGTGATTTTAACTTTTGAGTCTGTGGATGAAATCCCAAAGTGTGACCATTCAAATGAAAGCTACTGAGCAGTACTTTCCTGTGGTGCTGTTTATTATGCTGTACAAGGTGATTTTAACTTTTGAGTCTGTGGATGAAAACCTACACTGAAATGAAAGCTGTTGAGAGGTGTTGTGCAAAGTGGTTCTACCTAAGTTTAAGCCAGTATGGATGAAATTCTTAAATGTGACCATTCAGATGAAAGCTACTGAGCTATGTTTTCTTGTGGTCTTGTGGTCTTGTGGCTATGTGTTCTTGCTAAGGTGGTTCTCACCGTTTAAGTCAGCAGAAAAAATCTTGAAGTGTGAGCATTTAAACGAGATCCACTGAACATTACCTTTTCCTGAGGTACTGTTTAATTTTTAACCCCCCAAATATATAACCATTTCAAAGCCTGTTACTTCAATGGCACTGCTAGGAGATAAGGGTATGAGAATGGAGGAAAATGAAGCTGATACTACAGCTTAAAAGCAGCCGCAAAGTCAAACCATTTATGACGGATGTTCAGAAATTATTGCAGATATAACCAGAATCAAGACAATTCCCAATAGTAACCACAAAGAGAATTCAACATAAACGCGCCTCGAGATTAAAAAACACTAAAATTTGTCTACGTGCTCTCTTAATTAAGTCTGGTCTCCTTCTTTAGACTGTAACAAGACAGCTTTGTGCTGTTTTAACTTACTAGTAGATAATGCTCTTTTAAGGTCAGGAAAACAGGAAAAAGATGTTAAATTGTTGTGAAAACTCAATTCTTGTATGAGCCGCACGCTGTGAGTTGGAAAAGTCTGCGTATATATTATCTGCCAAATTTTGTGCGGGGGCGGGGAACGCATGTTCACTGGTAGGGCATTGTCTTCGAGGGAATCTGATCTTTTCTCGGTTTGCTTTAGATTCACATACATGCTGCTGGGTTGGTCTGAATACAAGATGTTAATTAAAAGAAACAAAAAGTTTAAATGGTAGACTGATTAAATTTACAGCAGAGAAAAGACAGACAAAAACGGCGCCTAAAACAATATTTTTTATTTTGTTTTTGTCTGTCTTCTCTACGTTGTAAGGAGCGTTTATGCGGACGGAGTATCGGATTTAATTTATTATCATAAGGTTTTACCGATCTTAGACTGCAACAGATCCGACCAGCAACGTTAAGCCGGCACACTTCGTCGTTTTGTAACCTGGCTTGCTTTTATGGATTAGGACAAATGATACCTGGGACTTGGTCGATATCTTCCTCAATTTTTTCTACCTGAATCGCTTTACTTTTCTCAAATAAAGAAAAGTTAAATCACTGAGCTTAAAAGTTAGACATCGTAAACTTGCTTCATAACGATTCAGGAAATACTTATCGTTAATTAATCTACTGGTACGAGCTTCAACATTCACTCTAAGTTCCTGTCTGGAAGTCTCCCATACAGTGAAGTTGGAGACTGATCAGCGACGATGGACTACTGTTATTGAAGAGTCGTGTACACCAGCACCTCCATTCAGCACCATGATGTAGCAGTGGACTCTTTAACTCTTCCTCCTAATTAAGCTGCCATGAACCACCGATCAGCCCATGACGATCACTTTTATAGCACGGTGTGCCTACGTCGGTACATGGTATTGTCCGCACCTTGTGGACTTTTGTCCATAGCGTATGACAGTCAACTTTCACGCGCGTAATGCACTTTCTTTCTTTTCTTTTCTTTTCTTTTCATTTTAGGATTGCTACATGTCTTTTATTATGATCAAACCTGTCGTGTTTAAAAGAGAACTTATGTGGGCATTAATTTACTAAAAGTCGGTGTTCAGAGGCCATTCTTTCAATTTCTTCACGTGTGTAGACTCGACTCCAAGTCGCTAGTATTTTCTTGGGAACAAAAAAGGTTTCCCTTGGGTAGAAAAGAGAGTAGTGTGTTCGTGTGTAGAGCTCGATTATGGAAAATACGTGGGTGGGACATTGGATGTGTTGCGCGCGATACAAAACCAGAACCAGCCGCCATTTTGTTTCACGTGCGTGGACCGTGAGCAAGTCGATCACGCGTGCTGTATACCTATCGCGAAAACATCAAGATAAGTACAGTCACACGTGGGTTGTGCAGATCATACATAGGTCAAAAAAAGGCTTTTCACAGGCAAACTACCGACCATTACAGGAGAGATAACAAAAAAAGACAACTTGAAATATGCTGTACCGACTGGGGCGGCTGCATCGGTACAACAAGTGCACTAAAAAACCCAACAGTGAGCCAGGATCTATCTCGCTTTTGTCGCTCGTTTTTCTAGCAAGAGCATCGTATAGATATTTGCCGATTCATAATAATCCGTCTCTTTATTGCCAATCGACGAAACGATGCCAGTTCGAATTTGCACGTCATACAATGCTCACTATACTTTTCCATTTATCCCGTTTTCATCTCTAGTTTATCTACCAAGAGTATCCCATACTTTGCCGTTTCATTTATCCGTCTATTTACAGCCACTCGATTTCAAGAACCACGTTCGCATTCACACATACCGTGGACCTATATTAGAGTATGGAGAAATTTACAATCAACTATGCAAGGAACGTTTTTAACGATAATTTGTTTGATCTGGGTTACTACTAGATATTTCATGGTATCGTGCACATAGGCCTAGTTATTGAGAGTGATAATATAATACAAATATCATTGATCCCAGTGTCATTTTTTATTCAGCATTTTGTGGTCTGAAGAATGACCTCCAGATCCGTGAGCTAATTTTCAAGTATTATTGTCCTCTTCTTTAGCCTTGCCCTAGAGGATTACTACTAGTCACGTTTCACCCTTCAAGTTTGAGGAGTTGTCTGTCGTCTTGTGTAAATAAACAACTCCGTGCAAGAGAATCCCTTGCACTGGAAATGCACGCAATCTACCAGCTCTGGTCCTGTAGAAGACTGGCGTCTAGTTAAAATATTAGGCATAAAACCGAAGTTTTTTGCGTAATATCCCCGCTTCCCGGGAGGGACGGTAAGGGGGGGGGGGGGGAGTGCCGCTGGACAGGGTATGGTATTGACTTCTGTGCCCTACACAAGGTATATAATTTTATGCAAGTCTGTCCTAACAGGGACCGAAGATGTCCTAAGCAGGGTAGGGTTGCACGATTATCCTCGTAAATCCTCTACCGTATACAGTACTTAACAATCGGCTAGATTGGAGACGTTTGCACTTTAAAATTGTTTAAAGCAGGAAGGTGTATTTTGTCCTTTGTCCTAAACAGAGTCCTAAAAATAATTGGTGTTGTCAGGAGCCCATCCTGGTGTTGTCCTACACAGGGTAGGTACAAGTTCAGTTGTTTTGTTTCGTTTCTCCTTTTTTTAGCCCTAACCGGGTTCAGGATTTCAAACCCTCAGCGGCACCCCTGAACCCAAACATGGGTCAAATGCCCCCCCCCCCCTGATCTTTGCGCTAAACTACTTTATTTGCGCCTTGCGTTGAGTGAATGAGAGCATGTCTATCTACGACGTTCGGATCACAGTCATAGTTTAGGGTGTATGACCCTTTTACCCATAATAACGCCCTAATTTGATAAGACATTAAAAAAGATCAAATTTCTATTAGCAAACTATTAAAAATAAAACAGAACAACAGGACGGTACTGCTGACTATAGATTTCAAGATTTCATTCACAGACTCAATAGAGTTAGAACCATCTTATTTAGCATAACAAATAGCGCCATGAAAAATATTTGTTGATATTAGCTTTCATTTGAATGGTTACACTTAGGATTTCATCCATAATTCAAAAGCTAGAACCACCTTGTACAGCATAGTAAACATTGCAACAGGAATTTTCTGCTCAGTAGCTTTAGTTGAGTGGTCACACTTTATTACTTCACCCATAGACTCTAAAGTTAGAACAACCTTGCACATTCTAATGAATAACACCACGTCAAAAAGTAGTATTTTAGTAAAAGCTATTAGAATGGCTTTTGTCAGCTTGGCGGTCACATATAAGACTCCAATAGCCACAGATTTGCACTACCTTGTACAGATTAATAGACAGAGCTCCTGGCGTATAACCACAGGAAACAAATGCTCAGAAGCTTCATTGACTTTAGCCACTTTTGGAACTTAATCCGCAGACTCAAAGGCTAGAAACACAGCTCTTGACTCAAAGGTACTCTAAGGATAGGAACGTGCATTGTGTAGTCTTTGGCACTTAAGGCAAGTAAGCCTTAGGCAAACAAAGTAACTAATTTCCTCTGTGAAACAAAAGTTTCTTCATAATCCACTTGTATGGAAAAGTCAACTAAGCTGAAACGTCGCGACACTTGGAATTCAATTTCTCAGTCGTTAAAATTAAAAAAATGCCTCTAGATTAGCAGAACTGTCATGGCATGTATTGCGGTATTGAACTCGCCCTCAGCAAACTTAACATCTTTCGCAAGAGTAAAAAAGCTGGACAAATTCCAACCTGTAAGCGATGTTTAATCTGCGAATTTTTTTCCTTATAACTTTGCAAAACCTATTTGGGCGTCCTACACTTTAAACCGGTGTCTCAACATCGTTCTCAGACACGCAGGGCACTGACTAGCGTAAGATAACTAGGTTCAACTAGTGTCAATATGACGCCTGGACTGAAAAAGATGTAACTGCCACGTCAGACAGGATAAAAATGGCACACGGAACTAAAGATTCTTACGCCGAAAACTTGATCAATACCCTGCATAATTTTCGGAAGGAACAACTCTACTGTGACGCAACGTTTGTAGTGGAAGGGAAGAAATTTTATGCACATCGCAATATTCTCTCTTCCAGTAGCACCTACTTCCACAAACTTTTTTTACAGCGCGATTCCAAAAGAAAGAAATCGCACGTTTGCGTTGCGATTCCAGAAATCTCGCTGAGCGTCACTGAAGAACTTCTACAGTATCTGTATACGGGTTTTGTAAAATTAACGACAGCAAACGTCAAGGGATTGATTCAAGCGGCTAACACCTTGGAACTCGCTCGACTCAAGCATAAAGGCTGCGAGTTTTTACAAAACGAACTTAATCTAGAAAACTGCATCAGCACCTTTCAATTTGCGGATAAAAACGAGTGTCCAAGCTTGAGAAGAGCTTCCAAGGAATTCATCAACGAAAGCTTCAGACTTGTGTCAAAGAAGGACGCCTTTTTGACTCTCAGTTCTTTGCAAGTGGAAGAGTTTATTTCAGATGATAACATTGTGATCCAGAATGAGGAAGAAGTTTACGAAGCGACGCTTAACTGGGTTAAACACGACATCAAATCTCGCAGCATCCACTTCCCCAGGCTGTTCCAACACGTTCGATTAACATCAGTGTCTAAATATTACTTACATACAAATGTAGGTGGAGAAGAGCTTGTCAAGGTTAACCGGCCCTGCATTGAGATTCTTCTCAATACTATGAAGGTGGTTTCGTTAATGCCTCCAGAAAGTGTAGCAGCGAGCCCGCCTTTCAAGCCAAGGAAGTGCCTCCAACAAGAGATAGAAGTGGTTATAGCTTGTGGGGGACTCTATGAAGAAGAGACAATCTCTTCAACGCTATGCTTTGACACACTAAAACATATCTGGTATGAACTTGCGCCTGTTTCCACGGACGAACACCGTAAGCACTGGGGTCACGGCATGGCTGCGTGTAACGGCTTCATTTATGTTATGGGTGGTTTCTACGACGATTCAAAGCAAGTTTTCAGCGACGCAACGTCTGCTGTTAAGAGATATGACGCGAAAACAAACTCGTGGTCAAGTGTGAAGAGTTTAAAGAAAGCAACATCATTGGCAGGGGTTGCGGCTCACCATGAATGTCTGTACCTTGTTGGTGGAAGTAACAGTGGCGCGTTGAAAGACGTTCAAAAATACGACCCTGAAAATGATGCTTGGGAACTAGTTGCGGGGCTTAACACTACCCGCTGTGCGCCTTGCGCAGTCGCGAACGAAGATCACGTCTTCGCAATAGGCGGAATGCAGGAAAACGGCGAATTTCTTCACACAGCCGAGAGGTACGACCCCAAGAGAAACATATGGAGCGATATAGCTTCGATGAGCACCGCCAGAGCTTTCGCTTGCGGTGTTGCCATGGAAACTAAAGTATTCATTATCGGTGGGAGTACAGATGTTCTCGGGCAAAACGCACTAAACACATGTGAAATGTACGACACACGCACAGAGGTCTGGGCCCAGGTAGCCAGCATGTACGTCCCGAGATTCGCCGCGGGTGTAGCCAAGGTTCGCGACAAAGTTTTTGTGTTTGGAGGAGGTTTTGCCAGTGAGATTTACAAAAGTGTGGAAAGTTACTCAGTAGAAAGAAATGAGTGGAAAATGGAAGATGACATGCCACGAGCCGCTACACACATTCAGTGCTCAACTTTCAGGATCCCAATTGCCAGCGTTCAAAGTGAATAGGCGTAAAACCGTAAGGATCAGTTTCGCCACAAAATCGTTTGCATTAAGTAGGAAAATAAGTAAAAATTCGTGAAATGTCGCAACATTCTTCAGCACGAATAAACACAAAGTTTTTTTTTGCAAACAATGATCTCTAGTGAAGCCAACAAGAAAGATCACTGATGTAACATTACATAAACTGTAAACAAGTTTTAAAAGGAAAGAAGGTTCTGGATTAGTGTTTGATTGTGTAGAAATACACTGAGGACAGAGAATAAGAACAATAGATTACCTGGAACAAAGTCTTATTCATCAGCGTTCAAAAACAAAGATGACTAATATAGCCTTAAATCAGAATTGAACAGGAAAAGTCAGTGTGGAAGCAGTCGGTTAAAAGTTACGAGTTTTATACTACCTGCTATGACTAACCGAAACCATCAGATGCTAAACCTTAAAGGATATGTCATTTCTTGTTTATAGTCTTGCAATGTTCAGTTAGAAGTTATACTCATTAGAAACTCGAAATTTGGATTTAGGAATTAGTGATGCATCATAACGTAGAGGCTAATTATTTTGTGTACGTAATTTTGAACACATCCGAAAGTTTTATTTCTAAGATAATTTGTTGGGCGATTTTTACATTAGGGATTGGTGATTTTTGAGATTTTGCGCAGACAAATTTTTGCAAATTAAAATACACTTTATCATGAGATTCACGGCTAACTTAATTTCGCAAATTGTAACCGACTGAATCCCCGGTTCAAATTACGGTCTTGCTAAATGCAAAACTGATACAAGTTTAAATTTCCTGTCTCCAATATTTTCCTTATTAGCACAGTGTGACATTCGTCTCGCTACAGTGACGGTCATTTCTTGGGATTTTTCTTTTTCTGTTGAGGTCACCAAAGAAAGGCAACTTCGCACACTTTCCAAAACTTTAATATCCTTAAAAATTCCACGCCATTCGATTCGCAATTCGGTCAGGCATGACAACGATTTCGGGTCTGGTCCTTGGAGAGTAAATTTTCTTTTTCTTTTCTTTGTAGACTTCTTTGTTTTAGTTTTTGCCTTTTCCCTTTTAAGCTTTTTTTAAAATTTGTTTTTGTTTTTCGCCTTTTTTGGACTTGATCGTCGTCTTCCCGTTACAATCATGTTGTTCTTCACTACTCGTTGTCGTTTTCTGTGACAAACAGTCAACTTCGGTCGTAAGAAACGTAATTTCAACCAATCAAAGCGCGAGTTAGTGTCTATTCCCATCTTTCCTCGCGCACCGCGCAGTAGTTGCGTGACGTACCCGATCGTGTGACAAGCAGCATGGACAACAACAAAGATGGCGGAGGGCTTAAAAGTCCTATTCTGTTCTGCATTTCGTGAAGAATAAGGTTCTACTTAAAGTGTTCTAAAGAGTTATTTGGATGGTGAGTAAACCTTAAGTAAGTTAGGATAATCTGTGTTTGTTTTGTTGTTACCCTTTTCGAAAGAACAGAGCATTAAACGTTACGAGGAGAAAATGTTTTAAAAAGCTCCGACTGGTTAGTACCAGGTTAGTACATGAATGTTCTGCTTGAAAAAGTGCAAGCCATACTGCTCGAGATCTGTTAGAGTTTATTTGTTACGTTTGTTTTCATTTCTTGTCCTCTCCACAACTTTTTAATCCTGTTCTATCGAAAAAAGCAAACTTGAGTATGCGATGTTGTACCCAGTGTCTTTTTAGGAGAGGTGTCTTTTTGTGGATGAATCCATACTTACAAGATTGACCATGAAAGCTACAGAACAGTACTTTCCCATGGTGCTGTTTATTATGCTGTACAAGATTGTTATATAGCTTCAGAGTCTTTGGATGAAATCCCAAAGTGTGACAATTCAAAGGAAAGCTGTTGATGTGTACTTTCCTGTAGTACTGTACGACGTGGTTTCAACTTTTGTCTGTCGGTGGATTAAATTCGAAAGAGTGACCATTCAAATGAAACACAAAAACTTGGATCTATCAACTTAGTTGATAAGGTAAATTGGCCACTGTAGAAAAAGTGAAAGCTGACATTTCGAGTGTTAGCCCGACAAATTCGCTCTGACGAAGGGCTAACCCTCGAAACCTCAGCTTTAATTTTTCTATGGTGGCCAATTTGCCTTATCAACTCAGTCAAATTTTTGTTTTTCACTTTGCCACCGATGCAGTACCACAGTTTTTTTTAGAACCTAACCCCTCATTCAAGTGAAAGGTTGAGCAGTACTTTCCTGGAGTACTGTTTATTTTGCTGTACGAGGGGATTTTACCTTTTGTGTCTGTGGTATAAAATGCTGAAGTGTGAGCATTCAAATGAAAGCTATTGAGGAATATCTTTCTGTGGTGCTGTTTATTGTTCTGTACAAGATGGTTATATCTTTTGAGTCTCTGGATGAAAGCTGTGGAGCAATACTTTCTAGTGGCCCCATTGATTGTGCTTTGCCAAGTGTTTCTTGTTGAGTATGTGGATGAAATGGTTTCCTAAAGTTTGCACCATGACATGTAGTGAGGAATACGTGCATTTTTTCATCAGTATAGAATGACCTTAATGTTATAGTCAGTAGCGGTGTGATCATAAATCTGCTGCCATTTTGATTTTTACTAATGATGTCATGCTATGATGGAGGGGCCTAGAACTCAGATGCTCCCAATTGGAATGGGAGGTCTGGGACCAAGAAGTCATTGGTATCTCTCAGAACCTCTTCAGTTATTGGTTTGGTCGGTTGGGGGTGGGGGGGGGGGGGACCAATGGGACAGGAACCCGGGAGAAAAGAGGATGGGAGGATTGGAAGGGGTTGGAAGTGGGAAGTGGGAAGTGGGAAATGGTAAAAGCGAAAGTGGAGAAAGAGAAAGTGGGAAGCAGGGTGGTCACATGGTGGGACAAGGGAGGAAAATTGAAAATTGTAAAAGTTAAAATAGGACAAAGAGGCAGGAGTCTTGAAATGGAAAAAGGAAAGGGAACTGGGATTAGCAGGTACAGGTTGTGCTTGTAGAAACACCCAAAGGCTCCCAATCAGGAAATCTCTGGTAACCAGCCCTCGAGCTTTATGCAAAAGATAAGATTTTCTAGTCAATGAGAGATAAAAGCTAGGAGCCTGGGGCCCCTGGGAACTGCTTGAGCACAGGCCTGGTATGGGAATGGGAGGTTTGGATTCCATGTTCCCCCACTTATCAGTCACACAGACCTCACAGTTTCGTCGTTCCTGATCCTGGGCTTGCTGAACGCATAGTTGTAAAGTGTTGCTCCAGAAAATATCCAAACTCCCCCCATGGAGGGTGTTTTAGTTTGAACCCCCACACTCCTCTGGAAATTCCAGTTTAGCTTCATACTTTCCTTTAAAATTTTTGGTGTTAAACACCCCCCTCCCCCTTGGAATTTGCAATGACCCCCTTGGGGAGGGTATGGATATTTTCTGGAACCACACAAAAGATTTGCAATGACTGTCAATTGAGCAAAGACGTGCTTCATCAGCTTGACAATTTCAAGGGAGTCCCTTGGGCAGTTTAATCTTCAGATGTTGATGTTTGTTACTACGTTTTTTCAACCTTATCAGGGAAAAATGGCGGCACCTCCAAGACATAGCAAACAATATGGTCGCCCAGTGGCGGGATCTAAAACTGAGGCTCGGGGAAAATTTGCTGGTGCTCATATCAGCCAAGAAGTGAAAGATTTATGTAAGGTCATTCTACAAATGGGTGACGAGCAGCCAGACGGCACTGTTGCAGTCACTTTTGGTCGCTTGTTTGAAAGGTACACAAGAATTTCCAACAAAGTTGTTGGAATGCTACTCAGGGCTCGAAAGCAGAATTTAGTTGATTTTGAGGGTGAAATGTTGTTCCAAAGAAGAGATGACGATGTTGTTATTACTCTACTGCGCATGCCTGAAGATGTTCAAAATGACAGTGATGAATACTGGAACATCCGTGCGAAGTGAATAATTTATGTGATAATATATTTGAAAAATTAATACACTGCAGTGCTATAGCTGTACTGTTGCCACTCGACAAAGTACTTTGTTAGTTTCTGACAACTTTGTAACATGTAACTGAATACTTAAGACGGATTCCGCTCAACGTTCGAGCAATAAGTGTAAACGATATTTCCTAAAAACTACCCTTAGCACGGTAACATTTTCAATGCTATTTGAAACATCTCATTCTAATTCACTTCTCCAAGCGACCCCGCGATGAAATTCTGAAGCGTTCTCGAGAAAATTAATGTCAAATCTCGTAAAAATATGCTGAAAACGGGCGCCATTTTGTTTTGAACTGACATGAAGCGTCTTTTTAAATAAAAAATGGATAACTTCAAATCCAATTTTCTCTTGCGAGGTCAGCCTGGGAGCAAAAGTATCGATGACTTTTTCTTATCTGTTCTGCAAGTGTTTGTTTGGTAACTTAATTTTTGCACTTTCTGCTCGAATGTTGAGCGGAAATCGTCTTAATAGTGTTGCCACGGTCAGGGAAAGCTCAAGGAAAAAATAATTTTCAAGGAAGAAGCGTCAGGAAATTTTGCAACAAGTCAGGGAAATTCTTAATTATACCTCAAATTTATTGAAAATTCGGGAATTTTATTTTGGATTGTCACTAGGTTTCAACTTTGGTAAGCTGATAACGATTTTTTGTTGTTCAGTTGGCAAGGTAACGTTGTTTCAAGGTAAGTCCAAACATTAGACAGAAATCACTCAAACCTTCAGTCGTTTTTGCACTCAAATCTTCAGTGTTGTTCTAAATCCCTGTTCCTTTGCCAGTCAGACTTAGAATGCAAGATATTCTGATGGAATTGATAGAGCACCGTTGACACAGTCCGCAGATAAGCATAGGTAAAATGGCCGGGGACTGAGGTTATGTTTTGGGAGTTAGTATTACTGACCGGACCGGTTGGGCCTAAACGGTCGTGTATTGGGGGATATTTTCAACAGTAAAGTAACATATTTTCAGTGTTAATAGTTTTGTGAAACTATAGATTGATTGATTAAGAAATCGTTAGTGTAAAGGCTGATTTTCTCCGTTGCGTCATTTTTACTTGCGAAGTTCAACTTTTTTGCTTTTACGCAAGTCACTCTTCGTCTCTATTTTTATTTGCACACGTCAAGGCCAAGTAACCGTGGCAACATTTTCCTACAACTCTTCGCGCAAAAAATGTTGCGTTGCAGCAAGTCAATGTTGTTTGTTGCGCTTATTACCCCCTCCTCGCGCAACAAATTTTCATGCTGCAGAAAGAGGACGTGCCTTCTACTTTTGAAACATGAAAATTTTGTTGAGGGTGAATGTGGTAACTACGCACACAAGCAATCTCAAATTGCAGCGCAACATCGTTGCGCGACTAATGCGCGAAAATGTTGCCTGTATTACTTGGCCTTGAAGCAATTTAAATTTACCTCCATAAAGACCTAAAAATTACTAACAGTATAGAAGTCTATGATGCATAAACGGCCTCTGTAAATGTGAAAAAATGTGAAGGAAGATTTCAAAAACCGCGTAAATTTACGTGCGTACGGACTGAATTGCGCAAATAAACTTTAGACGATGTATGAACGGATTTTGAAATGATAAAGTTGGCACGGACGTGAAATTAAGTGGCTTTACCAATTTTAGTCAGGCGCTTCCAAGTGCGTGAATAAAATTGGAATCGATGTAAAACGGCTCCCATGAACGTAAAAAGTTGAGCGCTGTTCAAGTTTTGACGTTTAATACTAAAGCTGCCTTGACAAAATTACGCCCATATGCCCATGTAAAAACGTCAGCCTACCCAAATTAAAATTCGTGGGAAAATTTCTATCTATATAATTAAATTGAAAACGCCAGTACACTCTTCCCAGCAAAGCTAAATCTTTTGCGGCCAGTATCCTATAAAAGACTGTAAATAGTTCAGAGATCATATAATTGTGGAAATTGTTGGTTTTTCCATACAAACCGCTGTGTTTTGCTCAATGTTCCCTTTCTTATCTAAATATCTGAAAAGGGGAATCTGATCCATTTGTTATACTTGAGCGTCTGACTGGTGGATAAAAGAACTCCCATGACAAGATAAGGAAAAAAATCAGAAGTACGTCTTTAACATTAAAGGCCAATTTTATGGTAGTGTTGTATTGTAGTGTCTTTCGAAACCTGCCGCAAACCTTTACTTTTACTGGTTTTCTCCTCATTGTCTTTTCAATTACCTGTTTTTAATGGACGAAATGCTACAGGTACTGAATTTAAACCAATTCGAGCGGCAAAACGCGTGTTGTTTTAGACTGTTACCTTTGTGTAGCATCTCGTATTTCTATTTGATATTTTTGCTTGCTGTTTGCCGTGACCTCAAATTCTTTCGTCGTCTTTTGCTCCAATTCAAGTGCATCGGAGGAAAAAAGATTGAAACCCTCAAACGATCGAAGGCTAAAAAGAGCAATCATCGAAAGCAAATTTGCACGTGAGGTACTCGACGGTTAAACAATGAAACGAAAAGAAGATTATTAACTGTAGCTGCCAGCTCTTTCAGATTATTTGAAGGT
>OZ024893.1:41999825-42282325 GCA_964017195.1 Siderastrea radians | reverse complement strand
TTCGAGAAACGTATCCCAGAACCGAGATGCGAAGAAGGTATGTGCAGTAACAAAAGAGGCACAAGTCCTTAATTGGTTGTAATAGACAGTCAGTTATTAAAACAGGCCTTTGATCAGTCAATCCTTCGGTCTTTCAATCTGTCTTTAGCCGGGTAGGCATTTAACTAATCCGGTTGGTTAGTCATGTCGATGATTCGGTCATTTACTTCGTCAGCTGCATGGTCAGTCAGTGCGACTAAGACGTCGAAGGGGTTGGGCGATCGCGATTGGTGAGTCAGCCAGTTAGTCATTCAGTCCGTCAGTCAGTCAGTCAGTCAGTCAGTCAGTCAGCGAGTCAGTCTGTCAGTCAGTCAGTCAGCCAGCCAGCCAGTCAATCAGTCAGTCAGTCAGTCAGTCAGTCAGTCAGTCAGTCAGTCAGTCAGCCAGTCAGTCAATCAGTTAATCTCAATCGGTCAAGTAGTTAATTATTTTACGAAAGCTCACATTTGATACGTTTTTCCCCTTAGAGAAAAATTGACATTTTGAAAATGGATATCGAGTCAGATGAATGGAAGTGCTTACGTCACATGCTGGCCGACGGAACTTTAAAAAGTTACGTGAGACAACTTGATGTAGAGTATCACGTGATCATAGAAACGCCAGAGGCTCTAAGACAGTACTATAGCATAGCACGGTGGCTTGAAAGACAGGGCTTCAGGATATTTCATGCCAGGAGAAATCCATACTGTCCACAGTGTTGGGAAATGTCGTATATTAACTCCAACCTAGTGGATTTACCTTTAAATTGAGAGTTTCACAAGAGCACAGGATCAAAAGTGGAGCCACGGTATTTCAACCAAAGCGAAAGTTATATTTTCTTCGAAAAATCTTAGTGTCTATGTTTTACAGTTTGTCTTTTTCTTTTGTTGAAAACTTCACTGGCCTGGATCCTCTAGTTTGTTTTGTTTGCGGCTCGTATTCAAATATAGCCTGATTCTCAGACGGTACGAGGTCATTATTCTATTTTGCAGGTTGCATAAAAAAAATAGAAAATAAAAAATAAAAAACAGAAGAAGGAGAATGTTGTATCCTAGCATATGAAAACGTGTATAAGTTCAATTTGAGTCGCAAATATTTTTAATAACTAATTTTGAAGAAGAAACATTCCTTGCTTTGTAATTGTGTTCTTGCGTTACACTTCTTCTATCTCGTTTTCCTTTAATCAAGAATAAGGATATAATTCAATAAAGAAATTTGTTGTTTATCTCTGTTTCTTTTTATTTCCCGATTATGCTCATTTTCTCACGTGCAGAAATCTGCTGTTTTTTGCCTTAGAAAAATCTTTGCAAAATCGTGAAGATGAAATGCTCACGAAATACACCTTTTCCAAAGTCACAAAATCCAAGCCCATAGTTGCCTAAGGTAAATATTTTATGGGAATGAAGGCACCTCTTACGCTCGTGGCCTCTAGAGGCGTTGCCGGTATTGCTGAATAGTACGTATATGATATATGTACATTTTTGGTTGTAAGATCCCGCCAAAGTTTGCATTTTTACTGTCGCCTCCCATGATTACGATGACAGTCAAGTGACCGTGGGAAAAAGAAACCGACAAATTTTAAAAGTATGAAAATCCGCCAATCATGGATTCTCTCATGATAGATTCCTGCTTTGTTATACTGACTTATTTCTAAGCAGAAGTACGCAAGACCTTCCCAAAATGTTTTCCTGTTGTGAACTTCTGTTCTAACTGAGGTAACCGCCTTGGTGATCGCTCTTTTACATACGCAGCATGAAAACGGTGGAATGATTTTACGTTGGATGTTAGGAATGAGAACCGCTGTTTTCCTTTCTAGGCCAAACTTTAAACGTCTTCGCTATTTTATCAAAGCCTGAGCAACTATGTGTATTTTCTTTTAGAATTTTACTCGTGAACTTTATTGTCTTGGTATTTTATTTGTCTCTGTCAGTTCTTGCTTTTTTGCTCAGCAGTTATCAGCCTGTGAACAGGAAGGATTGTAATTGGCTAGCCTGTGAATAGGCTCCTTATTGGGAGAATAAAGGGTGTAGGAAAAATTTGCGAGTGTAGACAGTAGTTCGAGGCCTGGGAAAAGGGCGACGCTTTCTCGTCCCCAGAGCCTCCTTTTCCTCTTAGCCGGTAGGGCCTTCGCACTAGGACCAGGACCAGAGACAGGAGATTCTGGGAAGGAGAATGAGGGCGAAGACAATTGTACCTCGCCCCAGTCTGCACTCGACTTACTCTCCCCGCTGTTGTTGTTGTTGTTGTTGTTGTTGTTGTTGTCGTTGTTGCTTTTTTTGCGCCGTATTTCTAATTAAGTAGCCTATTTACAGGCTAGCCAATAACTGCAGAGATATTTATTGTGTCCCTAGTCCCTTCTTAACCTTCCATTACACCTCTGTTAGCCTCAATTATCCTTTATGACCTCCACTACGTGACCAAGCTATGCACGTGTAAAATACGTGACAAAAATCCCCCGGCCGATATTCTTAAAAATTAGCTAGTTTTGAAGGATCATTCTTTCTCGGGGAAAGAAATGTTACTCGGCACACAATGTGCTGCTTTCAATAGCTCCGCCGGGTAGTTTGGCTCTATTTATCTTTTTGGCTTCTGAAATGGTTCAACGTTGATCTTCAATAGCATCTCCTATTCAGTTATCAGTCCTGTAGTGCTGCTTTGGTGAAGGAGTGAAAAAAAACGTTAATATGAAATCCACTGAGTTGATATAAAGTAAATTGGCTACCGTAAAGAGATTCAAAAGTCGACATTGAGAGTTATCACCTCCTCAGACCGCTCTGAAAGAAGGGTCCACGCTCTGACGAAGCGCGAAACGTCGATCGGCTTTTGAAGCTCGCCTTTATGGTTGGCTTGCCTAGAGCGGCAATTGAGCGATATTTTTGGTTTGGATATAAGATGTCGCAGTAAGTGCATTGTCAACAATAGTCTCCCTTTATGTAAAATCACCAGTCATCTCTAGCCGAAATCTGTTTCCTATGGATGTTGTTTGTAAGAGGGTCGCGGCTTTCTACACGTGGCCATAAGATCAGAGGCTTGTTTAGGAACGTTATGTTTGCCGGTGATCTCGACTTACCGGCGGTATTCAGTTACAGGCAGAAGAAGTATTTCGACAATTCAAGATTTTCTTATTCGGTCAGCTAGGAGGTATCAAAGATGTTATTTTTCGCACTTTTACAAACTAAAGCTCATTTTATATTCCAAAGGTTTTGTCCTAACGACAGGTGTTGATACCTATACGGCTTTCTTTTCGGGTACGAAAAGTGCGATTACAATCGATCTTTTGAGTCCAAACTGACTGAAATCTACTTTTTACTGAGATAAGTTCCGTATCACATACTACATTTTACATCAAACAAACAGCTTGTTTTGTTACCTGTAATTATTTGAGTAGCATAGTGAGAGTTAATCGTACTTCAGTACTTCAGTCACTAGTGGGTCAGAGCAAAACATAGCGAACATCGAAAGTGATCCCTCACCGTGTGGCCAACACAATGAAAAGAAGGTTGTAAACTACATCCCTGCTGTCTAGCTTTGTTTTTGAAGGTAAGTGGCCGAATTACTATTGAGTTTGAAGTACGTACTGAAGACAAAGTTGGGGAAACAAATAAGCAAAGTTAACGCTGCAAGTGGCGAGTTCTGAAGTAACCACCGCCATCTTGAACCCCGGCCATTTCTGATTCAATCTGTTTCTCTTGGAGGATGTTGCGAAGTTGTTTCTTATAGGGTTTCTAGAACCTCTGTTATCTCGAACAATTTGTTTCCCTTACATGATCGAGATAACGGAAGTTTACTATATTTTATAGAAACCTTCAGATCGCACTACGAGTGCGAGTTTGAATACGAGTACCGAGTACCGACTTTTCCATATCTCATCGAAGGCTTTAGACTGTGTCTGCAACACACCAATATCTTTCCTACCTCTTTACTGGTCAGTAACAGAGAAGGACGAGGTCTCTAACGTCTAACGTGGTTAGCATGAAATTCCAAAGTTGTACTCGTACTCAACTTCGTATTTGTAGTCTGATTCTTACTGTCAGAATGGTCATTTACGCGACAGAACTGGAGCAAAGGTGTTTGTTTCTTTCGTGTAAGCGATATCTTCCCAAGGTTTCCCGTGCCGTTCGTGGACTTTAGGCTTTCCATCAAATAACGGCGGACATACACCACAGGAAAATTGGGCTAGAACATGACGGATCATGACGTCAAATCGGTAAAATTAGCAAATGTGGATGGTGATACGCCAAATGTGCGAATAAATTTGGCTGATATTTCAAAAAATTTCGGCCCTTCGAGGATATTTTTTGATAATTAACAATTATTCTACGAGGGCGCGCTGGATATCGAAGGATAGATAACCAACGAGGCGCGTAGCGCCGAGTTGGTTATAATCACTTGATATCCAGCAAGCCCGAGTAGAATAATTGTTTTATTAAAAACTTAACCACTATTGAAAAAAACAAGAAAGAAAGGGAAAAATGAGAAAAGAAATTTAAACGGAACAAGACTGAATCGATCACATGACTGAACGAAAAGGCGCCAAAACCTTGCAAAGTGTTGCAGCGTTTCATTGCAAAGCTGAATGGATCAATGAAAACTGTTCGAGAGGAAACAAAGTAGCACAAGTTTTGGAAAAACATCGTCTAATTATTGGCTCTGAAATATGGTACGTGTTTGATTTTTCCTGAAACATTGTTGAAATCATCGTTCAAAGCGGATTGAAGCTGTACAGTCTCACCATATTTAACAGCTGCTGGAGTTGAAACTGAACAAGTCTGTAGTCGGTTCACACAACGGAGCCATCGTGTGCGTGTTTGATCGAACTGAAGACAGAACAAATTTGAACTTGAAGAGGTAATTTCTATGCATCTCAGAAGCAAGATTACTGTAACGAGGAACATTAGAATTCACCATCATAGTTTGTTAAACGCAAAGCGCAAAATGCAGTTGTTCTCGGTTTAGAGGTTGCGGACGGAATGGTAAAAACAACTGGAAAAGCGATTCAACTCCGTTTACATGGCATCCGATTTCTATCTGAGCATTTGGACCTGTTGGAACACAGAGCTACAACGAGTGCAGGTAAACCAGTGTCAATTTTGCGTGTTAAAGCCGAAAAAAGAACCTGGCCCTTCCTTCCTTCTTGGTAGTTTGCAGCTGTATTTTTTAGTACTTGTTTAGACTGCTTCATGATTTTCGCACTGACTCGCCATGAATGTGTGATAGTTTTTATTAACTGCTTCTGCCCCATTTCACCGATTTTTCTTTTACGTCTTGTCTTGATATTTTGAAGTGGAATGCCTTCCTGATAAAACCTACCCTTTGTTAAATTTCAATGATCGACGTGACGATAGATGAAAGAAATTAATTGTAAACACACCACTTAATGCTTAAATTTCTATTTCTGCACAGTTTCTTCAAACACAGTTTCTTCAAACAATGACGACGCTATTGGTGATGCTTGTTGGTGACGCTGTTGGAATTTCTGCTTAATTTAAATTCGCTCCAAAGTGATTTTTCTCGTCCATTTTTCTCACTGGGTGACTCGCGAGGAAAAAACTTTTCAGCTCACTTTGTAGTTGAGTGTTCATTGACCATATTTGGTCGCAGCAGGTATATGAGCTGATAGCCTAGTTTCGTTCAGCCAATCAAAATGCTAGAAATCCAATATACCTAGTCCAGTTAGTATATGTAATCGCATGAGGCCGAGTAGAATTAAGGATAAATTTTCACGCGTATTTTCAAAGTTTTCGCAAAATTGCCCGAGTCGCGTAGCGACGAGGGCAATTTGTGAAAACTTTGAAAATACAAGTGAAAATTTATCCTTAATTCTACGAGGACTCCATGCGATTACTTGTTTATAACATAGAGGGCAAAATTTTCTGAAAACTTTCTATGCACATCAAAACACAATCCGCAGCCGGCCCTCAGAATAAACAATTCTCCACACAAGCAGTTTATTAAACTGCCACTCAGCGTCCAGAACAAAAAGAAAGCTGTCTTTTATGCATATGTTCATCTTTTGAGATAATTACAGTTCTAGTTCATTGACAAACCCACACTCAAAACTCAAACTAAGTAAGACTTAATTTATTTAAGCTTACCTGAGTTGCGAAGCGACCTCTCGCTCGCTGAATTGACCAAGGTTTTCGGTAGTTTTAAAACAAATAACCATTTGCTGTTTCCCGTAAAACATTCAGGTTCACCTTCTGGAATTTCTCTTTGAGCTATCACCTGATTTCCAACCATTTTTGCCAACCAAAATTTAAACTCTGAAACGATATTCTTGTGTTGAACAACTCAAAATCCAATTCAAAATCTACTTTTCGTTTCTAGACGCTTACAAAATGCAAATGGCGCGCTCTCGCGCTCAGCCAATCAAATGGGAGTATTTTTGGCGCTTGGCCAATCAGGAGTCAGTAATTTTGCCCTCGTTGGAAAGAAAATTAAGAAAAAATGCCCTCCGTCTGAACCAATCAGCAATCAGTAATTTTGCCCTCTATGTTATAAACAAATAAAAAAGCCAAAACCGTGCTTTGTTCTGTGATAAAGCACGCAAGGAAGTGACGAGAGCACGAAAGAAGTGTAGGGTGAACACGAGCCGCAGGCGAGTGCTTCTCCCTACTTCTTGAGTGCTCTCGTCACTTCCTTGAGTGTTTTATCACAGAACAAAGCACGGTTTTGCCTTTTTTATTTGTTTTATAATATAGCTTTGCTCACATTTGTAAAGAAACTGGCTTTTAATTGCAAGAAATCAAGTTTTTTCATAGCTTGCAAGCGCGCGCAAGAAAGGTTTTCAGCTTGCCAGCGCGCGCAGAATGGCGTCACGGGCTACTCCGTGCATCTGTACTCTGATAAAGCACGCTGTTTCAACCAATCAGAGCGCGCGTTATATCGAAACTTTATTATAATTTTTAATAATTAGACAACAACAAAAACAGCGTCCTCGCCAGCATCCCTCTCCAGGTCTGCTATTACTGAAGGACCTTTCAAAAGTTACCATAGGAACGGGAGGGCCCATGTTAGCTATTTTAGTAACACTTTAAAAAGCCAAAAATTGCATTTACGTTAATGAAAACCTAACAATGACGGTCCAGGTTTTTTTTTTTCGGAGACACAGTGCTAGTGCAGTTAAATTATTAATAGGTTTCAATGGCACGGATGGCCAAGATGAAATGGACTACGGCAGACAATTCCAAATTCTGTGGTTGTGTCTCCAAAAATCGTTTAAAAATTACAAGGGTTTGCTCTCTTTTCGAAAATTCACTGACCGTTTGTGTTGTCATTCTCGATATTTCGTGTAGAGGCGAAAGCACTTAAATATAAGATGGGAATTTCAGCACAGTTTTGGCAAAACGCCAGCAAAGTCCTCTTGGCATATCGTCCCTTTACCGTAAGCAGACAGTAGAAAGAGTGTCGTTAGTTTGACTGAATTCAGAAACTTACATAATGTATTTTGGCATAGCTGTAACGCCACACTGATTTTTAATTAATTAGTCAATTTAATGACATATTGTTTGCTCGATTCATTGATTGACTGATTGATTGGTTGGTTGATTAAGTAACATTAGTGAAATAGAAAAATATGACTACCACTACCACTACCGCTACCGCTACTACTACTACTACTACTAATACTTCTTCTTCTCCTACTACTACTACTACTACTACTACTACTACTACTACTACTACTACTACTACTACTACTACTACTACTGCTGCTGCTGCTGCTGCTGCTGCTGCTACTACTACTGCTACTACTGCTACTACTGCTACTACTGCTACTACTGCTACTACTACTACTACTACTACTACTACTACTACTGCTGCTGCTGCTGCTACTACTACTACGACGACGACGACTACTACTACTACTACTGCTACTACCACTACTGCTGCTACTACTACTACTACTACTACTACTACTACTACTACTACGACGACGACGACGACGACGACGACGACGACGACGACGACGACGACGACGACGACGACGACGACGACGACGACTACTACGACGACGACGACGACTACTACTACTACTAGTACTACTGCTGCTGCTGCTGCGGCTGCTACTACTACAATGTACTACTGCTGCTGCTGCTATTGCTACTACTATAATATTAACAAATAACACCGCCTTAGAAAACTCATAATTCTGATTTTTATACAATATATAAAATGGACATCGTTCAGTCACTCAATGTCATACTTTTGCGACCTTGCTGCTGTTACGCCAACGTTCTTTGTTACAATTTCTTGTTAAAAATTCCCGGCATTTCAGAAATCATGCCTTCACCGAATTTTTTTCGTAATACTCTTACGTTTCTTCGCTCAGCGAACATTGTATCGCTTACTTCAACAACCCCAAAATTTCTTCGACGCTGAGCGGCGTTTTTCATCATTCCTTGATCGAAGGCATTTTTGGCTGGACAAGTAAAGCGCCGTTCCATTTCTTTAGTATTGCCATTACTGTTTGAACTGCTTTCTCCTTGCCTTGCCTTCGGATCTTCCAAAGAGGAAACGTCATCCATTAGGCAAATTTCTATACCTTCAAGATTCAATAAAGGAACTGCATTCGAAGGGCACATCTCAATAAAACTACTGTCATTTTTGCCCTCGTTTTTTTCTTCTGTCATCTGCTGATTTTGAGCGGTGAGACTCGAAGCCGACCCCATTTGGTTTGAATCTGTGCTTTAAACTCATGCAATTCTCCAAAGCAAAAAAGTCTGACCATAAGATCTGACCAAAGTATGCAAAAACTTCCTTTTAATAGTTTTGAAGGTAAAAATTATGACGCAATTTGTGGAAGGTTAAAAGAAGGGTATTTTGCCCCACCAATTAGTGAACAGTAGTCGCATTCTTATACTAATACCTTAATTGGCCGGTTGTTTTTTCTCGGCTTCTGAAATCTGAATGTAAAATGTAATTTTGAGTTTGAACGTTAAGTGACAAGAATTACGTAGCAAAATACTACTCTGAATCAAGCAGAGTAAAAAGAGAAGAAAAATTTAAATCAACCAACAATGCAAAAAAAAAATCGAGTGGGAAAAAATGAAAATGAAAATGAAAAATGGGAAAAAATTAATCCCGAGCGGGACACTAGAAACAGCGAGGAACCAGTGAAAACAGAAAACAAAACAAACAAACATACAAATAACACTCCGAATATAGTGGTCAAAGGAAACACCAAAATAAAAGAAAAGAAGAGATTGCCCAAAAGAAAGATCGAGAACCAAGATGGTCGAAAATGAAAACTCATGCACACAGCAAAACAAATAACAATAGTTCTGCACTATTACAAAAAACAACAACAACAACAACAACAACAACAACATAACTTAACCATTTAGAAGACAGCAACTACAACAACTTTGAAACATTTGAAAAATAAGAACAAGTTTGCTCTGAAATATTCAATAAGAAAAAAAATAACAACTCTGCATCATAAAGAAAAAGGAAAACAAACAAAAACCATAGATAAAGAGGCCAAAAGGAACAGCAAAAGAAGATCCAATATGGTAAAAAATAAATTAATTAAAAATAGTTTATCCGTACAACAAAACAGACAACAACAACTCTGAACTGATTTAAACACAACACAAATTCTGAACCAATCAGAAGGAAGCAAAAACAATAAAAAACTTTGAGTAATTTGATAAACAAAAACAAGATAGCTCTGAACCATTTAGAAAAATTACAACAGCAACTTCGCGTCACCAAGGAAACAACAAAAAACATAACTTATGACGATACCAGCTCCTGCTTTGATCCTTTCAGAACAAACACCCAAATCTTTAAGCCAATTTTGACATTTGGGAAACACAACACTACTAACATTGAAACACTCAGGAAAAACAACGATTACAGTAACAGTAACACAAATAACAAAAACAATCATTCGAGAAAAGCAAACGCGACAACAATAACAAAAAAAACTGATTCGGGAAAACAACAAAATAAGGCTGTGAACTACTTAGGCCCCGTTCAAAAAACGTCGCACTTTACACCGCCGAACCTAATGCAAAGGAGCAAAATCTATTGTTTTGCTTATTTTCATCAGATTCGGCACATGCACAGTGCATGCAAAGTTCGACGTTTGAACCGGGCCTTTGCGCCTTGGAAAGACGATATAGCAACATGTTTCAGAAAATATTCTGAGCCATGTACAAAAAAACTCACAAATTCCGGACTTGTCCGAAAACAACAACAACAACAACACCTTTGAATAATTCAGCTCGAAAATCGAAAAACAACAAATAATTCTGGCATCTAGAAAAACTTACAACTGACAGCAACAATAACTCGAAACCGTTTGGCCAAATTAACAATTCTGAAACTAGACTACGAAATTAGTAATTTTAACTTAACCACGACTAATAAGCAACAAAACAAAAATTCATTGCCAAACGTTCCTCACAGGGTACATGAACTCGAAAACAAGAGGCAAGAAGCAAACTCGATTTGAACCAAGGCGATAAAAAAAATACAGTTGACTTCCGATAACTAGAGCCTTTAAGGGAAATCAAAAGACGTTCGAGTTATCGGGAGTTCGAATTATCGAGGGTAAAATTATAAAGAAAAATAAACTGAAGGGCAAAAACAAACATTCACTCCGAGTTACCGGGAGTCAACAGTACCTTGAATCCTAACCATACGACATGATGCGATTCTTTAACGTAAAACGGTCGACTTCTTTCAGGTGCAAGTAAATTAAGATTGAATGACTTTTGTAGATTACAGTCCAGTTTTCGAACCGAAATGTTAATGAACTTAAGCGTCAATTTCCCATATAAATTAGAAAGTAGGAAAGGAGAGATCATAATTAAGGACACGGTTACAATATGTTTTTGTTTTCATCTTGTTATTTATCTTGCAGAATGTGTAGAGCGCGATGTCGTCGCCTCCGTTGGATTGTGGGAAGCGTCGTGTTGACCATAGCAGTGGTCATTATGATCCATTATACAACTGTTCTTACTATAGGATCCAGACCTTTTCTGCCAACACCAAGCATATTTACCTATGTTGAAGAACCTCAAACTAGGAACGAATTTAAAAGGCTCATAAGGGCTCTTTCAACCAAGGGGGTCGTTTGCTCGGACTTACGCCCTATAGGGGGCTCGACAAGAGAACTCCGCCGGAACCCTCCTCTTTTTGGCCCTGATGGCATGTGGTATGTCTGTTTTGACCAGGAGGTCCAGTTAAATCCGGGATCTTGCGTCGTCTATTCTTTTGGGTGAGAAAACAAGCAAATAAAGTGTTCGGTTGATAATAGTCATACACTGTGTTTAGAGTTGTACAGGCTATCGTATACAACAGTAACGGAAGTAGCCACAGTCAAATTATCGATAATGCAATTAATATAATCAAACCAGACAACCATTGCTAAACGGGGGACAACACACAACCGACCTTAAGTGCGGAAAAAGATATTAACGGGGCCAAGGGCGGTAAAACCTGGCGCCAAGCGCAAAAAACATGCAAACAGTTGCACCTTTTTCCGCGCATGACGGAAGACGCAACTGTTTGGAAATAGTCCAGGAGCTCCAAAAACATACAATCGGTGCCAAACACAAATGCTGACAAGTTTTTGATGAAAATCGAATATCTGCTTTAATTTAGAGCTCTATTTCAATAAATGCTCAAGGTGCTCTAATTTCGGGTGTCAGGGGGAATACTCTTTCAAGCTTCAAACGGGGAGCATCGGCCCAAGGTTCAAACCCTCACCCTTTTCAAAAACTAATTTTATTGCAATGGTATGGGTTCCCTACTCGTACGCTAGAAAAAACTCAGCAAAACCCATGTGATATACCTAAAAGATAAGGTAAAAACAGTAGACTATGCGCCGTATCAGTACGGCTCGGCTCCTGTCCAGACTTTACGAGTACACACGCGTTTTGCCCGAATATTTAACCACTCAAAGGTTTTAAGCTTTCTTTCATTTTTGCGCAATTATTTTTCTGCCAAAATCCTTGCAACACTTTTTTGTACTTTATATATCTATAGCATTTATAGCAGATCTATAGCTCAGCTTTTAAGTACGTTTGGGCTACCGTCTAAATTTGTTTCCCTACCCTTTCGTATAATGTGAGCGTAAAAAGGCATCCCCGCTCCCCCCCCCCCCCCCCCCCCCCGAGAGAAGCCTTCGGCTGATAATCTACTATATGGAGTACCCCGAGGTTCTAAACAACAACCCTCCAAGTAGAGGTATCTTGGTCACTTTATTTGCTCAACGATATACGTTGTATATGGCGGTAAAAAAGAAAACAAAAAAAAAACGAGGCAAGAGCAACTGGTTAGTTTTCCCGGCTAGGTACCGGCCGCTTCGGTTTGTCCCGGTTCGATATATTCACCATGCGTTTTGATTTGTTCATTGCGTTTGTTTCGTTTATGGTTGCCTGCCGTGTAATAACTTTGGTCATAGGCTTGAGCTCTGCCCTGTTGCCGACGTGTTGCGTTTTATTATAGGATCGGTGATGACTTCTCATTTGACGACAAGATGGCGGAATACGGTTGCACAGTGTTTGCATTTGATCCTACCATGGACAAAGAAGACCACATTCACAGTGAAAGAGTGATGTTCTATAATCTTGGTCTGTCAGACGTGAATCAGGAGCGACCTCGACATCCTCGTCCTTGGGATAAGTTTGTCAAAAACAGATGGAAAACAAGGACACTGGAGACGATTATAAGGGAGCTGGGACATTCTGAGGTGATGCGCTTGTATCTTCTTCTTTGGTTTAGCAGAAGTTAGTTCGCAGTCAGTCAGTCAGTCAGTCAGTTGAGTCAGTCAGCCAGTCAGTCAGTCAGTCAGTCAGTCAGTCAGTCAGTCAAAGAGTCAGTCAGTCACCGAGTTGACCCAGTTGAGTCACTCAGTCAGTAAGTCACTCAGCCAGACAATCAGTCAGTCAGTCAGTCAGTCAGTCAGTCAGTCCGTCAGTCAGTCAGTCAGTCAGTCAGTCAGTTAGTCAGTCAGCCAGTTAAGTCAGTCAGTCAGATCAGGTACTCAGACACTCAGTTAGTCAGTTAGTCAGTCGTTCATTGAAAGGGTCAGTCTGTTGGTCGGTGGAAAGGAGTAAGTCAGTCAGTCAGACAAAACTGAGAAAGTCATTTGGCCAGCTGGTCACTCTGACGATCAGTTACTTGGACACCCAGTCAATCAGGCAGTAAATCAGTCGACCAGTCAGTAAAACAGTCCAGCAGCCAGTCTATCAAACGGACGGTGAACCAATCCATCGATCAGAGACTTGGTAAATCCGTCAACTAGTCACTCGGTTGTAAGTTGCTCAGTCATCAGTTAGCCACTTTGTTAACAGCTGCGAAAGTCAGTTGAAATACAAGGCCTTGATTGATTTATAACTTTCGTAGTTCTTTACCCTTCCGCATATTTTTTCTTCTGCAGAGAGAAATTGACATTTTAAAAATGGATATCGAGTCAGATGAATGGAAGTGCTTACGTCACATGCTGGCCGAAGGAACTTTAAAAAGTCACGTGAGGCAGCTGAATGTAGAGTATCACGTGACCAAAACACCAGAAGCTCTCAGACAGTACTACAGCACAGCAAAGTGGCTTGAAAGACAGGGCTTTAGGAGTTTTCACTCCAGAAAAAATCCCTACTGTAAAAAATGCTGGGAAATGTCTTACATCAACTCAAATCTAGTGAACTTATCTTTAATTTAAAAATAAGTTTTCACAAACATTTCTGGTGAAAATAGTATTCTTCCATTCTTTTTAGTCAGCAGCTGAAAATGTACGTAATAAGTTGAAGCAGCACCGTTACCGATCGCTAAGCAATAAATTTTCACGAACTTATTCTGATTACACTTAAGTATTTCATTTCCATGCAGATGTTTCATAAATACGTCACGTTGTCCACTTTCAACTTTCAAGATAAAATTGCACTTACATCTATTGTATAATCTAACGTTCTTCCGTTTGTGATATTATTTATTGCATTTATTGATATTAAGTGCTGAAGTTGAGTTTTTTTTAATCTTTTATATACAGTAGTTTTAAATTGTTCTTATTCTACTGTAAATTTTAATTGTAACGCCCTCGGCACCCGGCCACTGTACACCGTACACTGTAAGGTTCAACTTCAACCTTGACCAGTCAATAAAAAAAATTAATAATAATGATAATAATAATAATAATAATAATAATAATAACAATAATAATAATGTTTCTCAAAATGAATAATAATAATAATAATAATAATAATAATAATAATAATGGTCTTTATTGTTTCAAAAGATAAAAATACATATCCTATGTTACTTTGATGAAGAAGTCAGAATTAAAATTACAAACAATGTGATATAAAACTTTATGATATAGACACCGATGAAATAACAAGATTTTCCAGTGATGAAATTTCGTATCCAGTGAAGATACGATTTTTATCTTTCAAGTGTGAAGATATCACGGTTGTCATGGCTACCTCAGACTTAGCCAATAGAAAAAGAGCATAAAAGCATCGCGCGGGTTTAGCTTTCTTTCAGAAATCATTCGCCTTGAAACAAAGTCAGTCGGACGTCTTGTAGTCGAGGTGGAATTTTCAAATCAAGTACCTAATTTTGACCTCAGTTTCTTAGACGAAGAGCAGAAAGGATACAGGATTAGTCCAAGAAATCGTCATCCTGGTATTTCATCGGTGTCTATATAATAAACAGAAAATTATTTGGCCGCTTGGAGATACGACATTTATTTTCTCGTGCTGGAAAATATTTCACTCGTTCGCTGCGCCCACTCGTGAAATATTTTTCAACACTCGAAGATAAATGTCGTATCTCCGTGCGACTATGTAATATCAAATCCTCTATATGGATCTACTATTGGCTCGCAGGTGCGCATGCATTTCGCTGTGCACTTAACTATAAAGCTAAGTCGTGTTTAATGTCAAACGATTGATTTAAGAGTTGTTAAAGCGCATAGTATTAATTTTAGGCCTGTAACTAGCCTTTTCCTGGAGATTATAATTGGGCGGTTTAATGCGTGGCATTATTGACAAGAGCGGATGGCTGACAGAATTCGATACTTTTTTAAAAATATGACGATCTTGTCTTTCTAAGATACTGTATGCACTAATAGGCTTTGACGTATACTTCCTTTTAAAACAGCGGTCTAAGAAACATTGTACAGAAGTAAGGTCGGATTCAGAGGCAGCATAAACAGATAGAGCATAAGTTATGTTCGGTAAAACTATTGTATTTTAGAGAAGGTCTGTTTCCGACTGACTGTACCCCAGGATTTACGTACCCCTCTGTCCGTAGCGATCTAAGAATATGTAGGCATTTCTTAGCTTTAATAAGTTTGTTCTTAACATGGACTGAATATTTGCTATCGCATTAAAAAGGTGACTCCTAAAATTACTACTTTTTTTACAAGTTGGTATCATCGCTATCGATGGATAAATATGGTTGCCTCTCCTATAAAAAGTCAAATTTGCAAAAATGCCGTGGACGTGAAAGGGAAGTTTAGTTTTCACGCTGCAAAGGAAGTTTAAGACCTTTGGACTGGAATTTGAACAGGTATGGCCCAAAATATGGCGTTTGGCAAAAAGGCTGGCCGCCAATGGATTAATAAGGGTAAGCCGGTCCCCTTTAGAATTTCCTATGGCCATCCCTAGGATTTTTCCGTCAATTCCCGCCAAATAGACTTTCCTCTTCCGGTTAGACCGGAAGACATTGAAAAGCCCAGTAGAGTCTTGGGAATCCGAATGGAAGATGCACCCGAAATTGAATGTAATACCCTGGATTAGAATGAAGTTCATTTAAGTTATTATAAAGGAGAAACATTTTGCTTGAAAGAGATATTTAGTTCTGCCATTTCCTTGGGCGAAGTCTCTCCAGGCTGTACATGTAGCTGATAGTCTTGTAGTAAGAAGTCAGTTAGAGCGAGCGATAACTCCTGATGGATAAAATATATCTATTTGATCCGCTAGATGAGGATTTAGTTACTCGTAGAAGAAAGTTACGTCTTGTTTTGAACTAGTACCAACGTATATGAATGAAATCGAGGTTTTGGGATTCCCCTTGATCGAGTTCACGTGATCGATCGTACGTAATAAGTCTGCTGACTTCTTGGAATCGCCGCCGCCAAGTGGTCCATTTTCAAAATGGCTCCCTTGCAAGAAGTATCTGTTCACAAACCACCGTGTTCGACTGTGAAAAATATTTGCAGTTTCGTCGTTTGTTCGTTTTACGACTTTTACCACTATCCCTGGTTGTTCCTGGTGTTGTTTTTTCAAAGCTGGTCTGCCTTTATTCTGTATTTTCACAAGAGACAAACCCGGAGGCCAACAGGAAGTCTTCCTGCTAGAAACCTTGCAGATGAAGACAGTTCTTCGCGATCAAAAGTGCGCAAAGGTGGCTCAGAGATCTCTCCTTTGTCCAACAGTAGTACAAGCCGAGTTAAAGAGAAAGAACGCTTGCTACGCAGGCTAGACTCTGGAGAGTCCATGAAATCTAAATACAGCGCAGATCATTTGCCTTGCTTGCACTCGATGACAAATTCGGATCGTGTCGAAATCCCAGACGAATGTTCAACTCTTGGAATTCAAGACATCGTATCATTGCTGCAGCTTGCAAACTACAAAAGCAGGAATCTGAATATAACCGCTGATGAAAGAAAGGACATAAATGGTTCATTCCTGAGCCTAGGTAAGTTTTATGCAATGGTAAATTATAAAATCTAATTTTCCTTCGGAAGCGTTTTCATTCAAGCAAATTTCTCGTGATCAGATAGTTTCAATTTCTTATTCCTATTTTATTTTTCTAGGATTTCCATCATTTTGGTGCACTGGTGAATCAGGAATTTTGCCCGGAAAAGCAACGACCGAAGCAAAGTAAGAGTTGTAACTTATTCTATTTTGCTACAGCTTTGGTGTTTGTTTTCTTGTCAAACGGAAGCTTTTTAAATGCAATTTATATTGAAAGTTTTCAAGCCAACATGAATGAATCGGGATGCACGTGCACATAAATTGCTTCCTTTGGAGAAGCTAAGAGGCATTGCAACGTTAATTCTCCATGCCCTTGGAAGTTTCTAGCTTTACGAAGGAATATTCTGGAAAGAATTTCGGCAAGGAGAATTTTGAGGGAATCTCCCAGGATGTCATGTGAAAACTATTTCCTGATTGGTCGTAATCACAGGGAACTGACTAATTGGACGTAAATTTCGGAACGGTTTGAATTGCATCTGTACATAGCTTTGTTTAAAGCCTCAAAAAATATTTTATTCTATGATTTTATTATAAAGCCGCGGCTACACGAGCGATTTTTTGCTTGCGATGGTGATGCGATTTTTTGGAAATTGTTGCATCGCCAGCGCGCGGCGAAAATCGCCTGTGTAACCACCCTCTGACGAAGTCCGTGATTTTGTCGCAAAAAATTCAACTCATTGAATTTCTCGCGATTTTTTTCTGCGATTTTTTCATCTGTCGCATCACCTGTGCGAGAGTGGCTACACATGCGATTTTCTCCGCGCGCTGGTGACGCGACAATTTTCAAAAAAATCGCATCACCATCGCAAGCAAAAAATTGCTCGTGTAGCCGCGGCTTAACATTCAGTGCAACTCAACAAGATTTCAATTTATTTTTCACCCCATGTAACTGCAACTCCTGATGTTATTGTTTGAACTGTTAAGATTTAAAAATAAAGTGCTAATTCTGCTAACCTAATAAATTTATAAATTAACTTTTTTAAAATGATCAGTTTAAAACAAACAAGGGACATGTTACAGTCAGCTTCAGAAAAACTCAGAACTGTGTTTACAAGCTCCCCTTGAGGGGGGAGGGGGGTACTCCCATATATAAGTTATTAGGTATGTGCCATGGAATAGGATGTGGTTTTTGAGGTTCTAAGTCCGTAAGTAGGGTATCCATTTTTGCCCCTTTTTGAAATAGTTTGTGATCCCGGTGTGATTCTTAGATAAGGTTCCTTTTTTATATGAGCTAAAATTGTAGTACTTAAACCATGGTTATGATGGCATATTGTTATACTGGGCTTAGTCTAGTATTCTCTGCTTCAATCTAAACTTCCCATATTACAGAGAAGAAATAAAAAAGACCTGCTTAAAGAATTGTTAGTGATCATTTTGCCCTCGAATAGGGTGTCATTTTGTGGGATTGGACCTCAAAAAGGGTATCAATTTTCCATTCAATCCTTAAATAGGGTCAGGGTTTAAGAACCTTTGTGGCACATACCTATCCAAACTTGATGGGAGTGCCCCCTGTAGGGCAAACTTCATATAAATTTGCATTGTGTGGTTCCAGAAAATATCCATACCCTACCCATGGTAGGGATTTTTCATATGACCCTCCCTCCCCTCTGGATTTTTTCAAAAACGGCCCACAAACTATACCCCTTCCCCCCTCCGGAAATTCCAATTTTTCCTACACCTCCTGGAAATATTTCTATTTCTTGTTTAAAGCGAAAAATTAGCTAAACTATAGTTTAATTCAATGGTTACTTGCGTATATGAGCAGAAGTTACGTCACATGTCAAATGCTGTTGTGCATGCATATTGTCATAAATTTTATTTACGACCAATTCTGCTTCATTATCTTTGTATCTTGACGAAACAGCAACACTTCAATTTTTAATTCGAGTAGTTGACAAAATACAAGTTCTCTTGAGAAATAAATGTTGAGTAAGAATCGCTAAGTTACGCTGCCAAGGTAAAAAATGAGTACTGTAAACAAAACAATATTTTGTGTCAGATTTCGTTGTGCCAAATTTGCATGTTCTATTTACGGATATTTTCAGATAGAATTACCTCTCGTTTGGCATCATTACACATGTACATGTAACTTTCGTTTGGCAGCTGGAAAATCTTATCATTCTTGGCCTTCAGTGAAGATTTTGATGTTTGTAATGTTTTCAATGATTTATCTCATGTAAAGTTTAGCCGAATGAATGCATTCAAAAACATTTCAGCACACACGCGGGAATGTTCTGTAAACAAACTTATCTGAACAATGGTTCATGTTATGTGCTCCCATCAAACACTTCTCTTTTAATACTTGGGATGCCTTTAACTTTATTTTATACTTGCTTTATGCAATTGTAATGAGGACTATGTGATTTTCCACTGCTACCGAAGAAATTTTGCCCGTTTCTTTCATGCCGAAATATTAATGTTTGAGTCAAAACCCGTGAAACAGGCACGTTTTTATTTTTGATTTATATAACATACCTGAGTCGTAAATTTCTTACAGATAATATTTGTCTGCCGAACTATAATTATTACTGTGTTTTTACGTAGTTTTCGATCAAGAATTACTCTTAGCGGGATCAAGAACTTTTTGTGTCGATTCTGAATTATTACCATGCTCAATGTTGACGTAATAATTCAGTTCAAACGATAGTTTTCATGCCGGCGAACAACAATGAAGAAATGCGACATAAATGTCTGCGCTGCTACTACCAGAGACGGATACAGTTCGAAATCAAATGACAGACGTATCTGCTTAAATATGTGTGACAGAGATTCTTGGTGTAATTTACGGGATTACTCGTCTTCCACAGCATGAGCTGTTCGCTAATCAGCCGCTGTTTGGTAAAATGACTGGACTCTCGCAGCACCAGAAATCGAGCCTAACCACCTTGAAAATTATTAGTTTTGTGCAGTTAACAAGATCAATGTTTGTGTCTGCGGAACAGTAAACAAAATGCAAACAAAGAAAATTTAACATATAGGAATAATGGAACCGGTCTGGAAAAAGTAATATAAATTGATACAACCTCCCCCCCCCCTCAGGATTTTCCTGGGCCTTTGACCCTCCCCCCACCCCCCTGGAAATTCCAATCCCTTCTGTGGGGAGGGTATGGATATTTTCTGGAACCACACATTGTCAATTACCAAATATAAAATATCAAACTCTGAAACAAAGTTTGCAAGCTTGATGTGTAAGACCAGTTAAGGAATTATATGATCTTGCAGACAAATTATGGGGTAGTGACAAAACGTGGGGTAGGCCATAGCCTAGGCCATGGTGTAGGCCATGGGGTAGGCCATGGCCTATCCTATGGCCTACCAGTGGTCAATTTTCTGAAAACAGTTCCTAAAAACAGCAGATTGTTAACCTAAAAATTATGGCCTAAGCCACACAATAAGGTCACCCCTTTGGCCTACTAGTAGTGAATTTTCCTAAGAATGCCTTCTTTGAATCGTTTACTACAATTTCATTTACATAGAAATTGGTTACGGACAAAAGAATTTTTCATGTAGCTTTCATGTGCATGTGCAACTTCATTTAATTTAAAACGGTCATTAAAAAGTCTAACCACTTTGAAAGAAACAACTGCTTTTCCTTGGGGAGGGGGGTACTCAACAGATGCTCGGGTACAGAGGTGGGTCAAACCCTGACCCTGTTTAAGACAGAAATTGCTGATTTTGTTACCCTGTTTAAGACAGACCAGATTTTTTCAGGAACTGTTTAACCCAAAATCATACCCTTTGTTAGACTAGAATGGGGTAAACTGTTTCTTATCTTAATAGATAATTGATAATTACAAATCTATTTACAGCTTTTTAGAGTGGCTGAGCTGTTTGCAGTAATTGAGTTTACCCTTATCACATTTAAGACAAAACTGTGTGAAAACCATACCCTATAAGGCCACATGTCCCTGTTAAGGTCAGATAATGGAGTAACCCCCCCCCCCCGGCTGCTTTTACCTGGAGCATATTCTGAACCAGGAGCACATTCTGATGGATTAGTTTACATGGTTAGTTCATTCAAAATTATTGCATGAAATTGCAGTAATGTGTTGATCAAAAGTTTCCTTTACTTGTCAGCTTAATTGTTTACTTTGCAACTGTACGAGTTTGCCTGGCTTTTGAATGCAATGTAACTCAATGTTTGTCATAGTTTCCTATTCAGGTATTTTTTGGCTTGTCACACATTCCTCCCCAATTAATCACAAAGGAGGCCATGTTTTTCATCGAATACAAAACACCGTATGTTTGTTGAAAACTGCAGTACATAGCGTGTACATGCATGTAAATGTTCTTCTTTATGGGGGGCAGGAAGAAGGAACTAATTAGAGTACATTCTTGGAACTCTGCTTTAAGCTATTACAGACAATAATTTTGCCCCGACAGAAGGTTCAGACATTTTTTTCTTCCATTAGCCCACATTGTGTTAATACGGACAAATATAATGGACACTTTTCTCTGACCCGAGCGACATTAGCTCCCATACAAAATTAACCTAGCTCAGCTTGCTTTATGGACAGTGGTTATCTGTGTACGGTGTACTGAATATTTTCATTTTAGTCTGTCTGGCTGAGCTAAAACTGAAAATGTTAGTGCAAAGCAAAGTATAGACTATTTACATAGACCTGATGTTGTGCTATAAACCAGCCAATTTAAATATTTTTTCCAATTGATATATAATAACAAGTAGAAACCAGCAACTGAATATAACTACATTCCCCATGCAATCACGCAATTTGTACCATCACAGTCATAAGACGTCCCTGTAGGCTTTTTTGACATTGTTCTCCTTCAAGCAATAGATATGTAAGCTAACATAATTTTCACACAAATAACACTCATATACAAGGTTCACTCTCATGTTTAAGAGCCAAAATGTACCTTATTTGTATTTTTGCTTTAATAGACCTGTGCAATTCCCTCACATTTATGCTTGATTATGATGAGGATTTTAAGAGATTCAAGAGTAAATTGTTTTATGAAATTGACCACGGGTAGGCCATAAGATAGGCCATGGCCTACCCCATGTTTTGTCGCTACCCCAAATTATGGGGGAAAGATCTAGAGCTTAAGTTTTATTATTTTGTCCATGACTAGTAGTTTGCTATATCTAATGTCAAGGTTATGAACAACATTTTGAGTTTGGAAGCTGACCATTTGCTATTATTAATTACCAGCGCTGTTAGTTTAATGTTAGGAGGTAGGTTTATAGATTTAAGCAATACAAGTAGTTTGTTAGTCCCTGGGTCCTGATACTTTTCTTTTTTGTCTTCAGTGACAGCATGAACCTGCATGCAACTTTGAATGGAAAAGTGACCAAAACACCCATGGAACATGATGAACAAGGAACTGCTGGGCTAAGTAATAACTGTGGCTACCAAGTTGCCTTAAATACCTCCACAAAAGCACCTTCTGATGGTGAGACAACGCAGGAAAAAACAAGCGCTTCTAACCATAATGGGGGCCAGAAGGTATCGGGTGGAGGCAGTCCAGTGACTGGGTTATGTCAAAGTAAGAATGGTAGAAGACCCAATAGTGCCAGCAGTAGCGGCAGTGGAGGTGATGATGGAGGCGATGACAGAAGGCCGAATGTTCCAGCTGGTGGTTGTCAAGGTGATAGTCAATGTGTGAAAGATGACAAGAAAAGGCATGGAAAAAAGGAAGATGAACAGAAGCATACAGATGGCAATGGTGATGATGATGATGATGATGATGATGATGATGATGATGATGATGATGATGATGATGATGATGAAGAGAAGGAGGAGGAGAATTGTCTTCCTGAATTGACTGGTATGTACGCTTGATTTATTGCCATGACAATAGTAAGTTGACTCAAGCATTAACATGGAACTGAAGTGTAGTGTTTGTCAAAGCATGTCATTTGACACATCTCAGGTATGTTTTTAAACATGCTTAAATTATTATACCTGCAGCATTTTTTGACCAAATTTTTCCGTGGAGTTTTCGGTCGATCGACCGGCTTGACCGCCTGTTGCATATCTGTCTGGAGTTTTGTTATGTTGTGTTCTTCCAGTTGTGTTGCGTTGCGTTGCGTTGCGTTGTGTTGTGATCTGCTGAGTGTTGTGTCGTCCGGTTGTGTTGCGTTGCATTGTGTGGCGATCTGGTGTTTGTTGTGTCGTCCGGTTGTGTTGCGTTGCGTTGCATTGTGTTGCAATCTGCTGTGTGTTGTGTGGACCTGTTGTGTTGCGTTGTGTTGTTGTTATGCATTGTATCTGTTTTGTTTTGATGTCGTATTTAGTTCTCTTTCATTGCGTTGTGTTTTCCCTGTTGTGTTTCGTTTTCTTTCTTGTCTTTTGTTGTTGGTATTCTGTTGGTCCCCGTTGAGTTGAGTCGGATTGCTTCGAATGCTATATGCTGTTCTTGCCTTGTGTTTGGGAATGGTATTGCTTGCGTTGTTCTGGCTTTGTTACCAGCTGTGTTGTCTTGTTTTGGTTCCGTTGTGTTGCGTTGCGTTGCGTTGTGTTCTGTTGTTATTTGTAGACATCGTTGTGTTGCGTTGCATTGCGTTGCATTTTGTTTTTTGATGTTGTGTGCCATTGCGTTGTGTCCGGTTGTTTCGTTGCGTTGGGTTATGTATTGTCTGTTGCGTTGCGGTGTTGTGTTGTGTTGTGTTGTCGATAAGTCATATCTGGAAGTCTGTTTTTTTTTTCTTCAATTTTCTGGGGAAACTGTTGAGGAAGTGTCTGTTGGTCATGTACGCTCTTAGTTCTACGCTCATGTGTCTGTCGGTCATGACCCTCTTAGTTGCTTCAAGCTATAGAAATGGAAATTAAGTGCCAACCTTGTGGACCACCTGTGCTCTGAGTGCAACTTTGCTTACCTACTGTATCTGAATCGTTTACAGGTAATACTCAGGTAGTCAATGAGCAGACAAGTATAAACCCTGATCAGTCTTATGAATGCAGTTGTCCCACCCCATGCTTGGTGTCAGAAAGCCCAATAATGCCAGGTGATGGATCAGAACATCCAAGCCACATGGATCCCAGCCAGCCTGTTGCTGTATCATCTGTTGATGGTGCAAAGAAGAAGTCAGCTGACCAGGTTGGTAAAGCTGTCCCAACACCTTGGTTTAACTATTTTTCTCCATTATTTTGTCAGTCCTGCTACTTGTGAGATAACTTGGGGCTTACCCCTTCCTATAGACTTGCCCACAAGTCGAGTTCGGAGTTTTTTTTTTTTTTTTTGAAGCACAATTTCGGAAGCGCGAAAAACCCAAAAAACCAAGCATGGAGCAGGAACTCTACTTGTTTCCCTTGCAGGAAATTGTATCAAGTGATGTAATTTTGGAGAGAACTATTTTCAATTGGGTATCGTGTCAGTTGTGTGTCTTGTGGGCAGATCTGTCAAACTTACCTTTCGCCTATCGGAAAGTTTGCATCACGCCGGACAGGATGAAAATACTCCAACCAAAATGTTAGTTCGTGTTGCTGTTGCCTAAAATATTTGCCAACATTGCAGTGAATTAGTCAATGACCCTGCACTAAGGAGAAGATTATTCACAGGTTCGCAGAACACAAAGACTTATCCAAATTTGGAGCTTCTTCTCGGATGTTTGTTCGCAGCGCAAGCGGAGAATCACTCCCAGATTATTTGCCGAAACTGCTCGGTTCGAAACGAACCCTCACAAAGAAGGATTTTGAGGTGAGGGAAAATTTCTCAGAGACAAGAAAAAAGCTTGGTTCTACATGTGTAAAACGTTTGACTAAACTGTCAGATGAAAAACAAATCAACGGCCCAACAGAAAAAGGCCTGAAAAAGTGTCAACATCAAAGAGACGGGCTTTATTTAGTCCACGACGATTCCATCAAAATCTATCAAAATCATAAATGAATAAAGTATAAATGCTACGATGATCAGAGCAAACTTATTTTAAATACGTCAAATTTAGCCCTGCTCACAGGTTGAGCTCAGCCGCCATCGGAAATGAGAAGTAAAGAAATTCAAGCGACAAACTACGTATCATATCGATTTTTGCTAAGTTGCTAATCGCACTCTAGTGAAAGTTTAGGTTTTGGGCTTGCGAAAACTAAAATATTCTTAAACTTTAATAAGCTTAAGCATAAGCTTAATAAGATTTAAAATTACTGGCGGGTTGAATATTTTTTTCTATGGATTTGTTTATATTTGGATTTGAATATTTTTTCTATGGATTTGTGCAAAAAATCTTAACTCGACTTGAGACAAGTCACAGATGTTTTCTTTTAAGCATAACTAAAAGAATGAAGATTTGATTCATATAGTCACTATACTCGACTTTGCAGTTGAATTCAGGCCATGTATAATAGACCGTTAACACAGAGCGATCAAAAGAATACAACTACGATTTTCCATGCCTCGCAATGAATTTTGGTCAACACAACTCAAGTGGTTTCATGTGACGTGATCCAGCTTGATTGACAGTGCATCAAGGCTGTTTCTCATTTGCTCCAGGGCCTGTAAATTTGGCATGCTGCAAGTGATAAAAGTGCTTTGCGAACGGGCCTACCACTGGAACTGGAAATGAGAAGCGAAGGACTTTTGAGAAAGTCTACCCACCCTACTAAACTTTTCTGCGTGATAAAGAATTTGTTATACCTGTTACTACTAAAGATATCATTTGACAGGGCTCATTGTTTCACTTAAATGAAGGTTTTAGTGAATTTAAATGGGTAGCTTCATTTTTTTAGATTTTTTTACGTGTACTTCCTTTTAGTCGTAGTCAATTTTTTGAGCAGTTGTCTATTAAAATAATATTACACAATAGGGTCTTAAGCTTGATGTGGACAGAGCCAGGAGACTTGCTCAAGCTGATGCTTCACAACCTTCCCTGGGTGAACAGGTACATGTCCTTCAGTGATGTTCTTTATTAAACAGTTTATCATGACAACCATAAAATATAATAATTATAGTTATATTATTCTTGTGAATAAACTACAAACTACAAAAGTTCAAAGCAAGGTAACCTCCAAGTTGCATGTTACTGAAATTGTCATGTCAAAATGCTTTCCCAATTTAAATAATTACTAGCTTCACTGTGGGGTGTCTCCCTTTACGTCATGTAAATTATTAACAACAATGAAAACACTAGTAAAGCATATGATTACAGATGGCATCAAAAATCTGCCACCGTTGTTGAAAACCTACAGTCAGTACATTGCAATGATAGCTTTCTTTACCCTTTCCTGATTGGGCGGTTCCAGAAGATATCCATACCATACCACGGACGGCCTTTCGGAATTCCGAGGGCAAGGGGGGTTCTTTAAACTGGAAATCCGAAGGCATGGGGGGGGATACTTACAATTGGAATTCCGAAGGCATGGGGGGGGGGGTTTACACTGTAGATCTGGGATTTCCACAGGAGACAGACAAGAGTGTATTCCTTGAAAAACTAATTTTATGGACTTTTAAAATCAGTTCGCAAATAAAGCACGAACTGACGACACTACTGACTATCGCAGAAGCAGGATACAAGACAAGCATCGATCGATCAGACATGTGTTCGCATTCATTTGCAGAAGAAAACCGACAAAATGTGGGTTGTACATCAAGCTCTAGAGGCCTTAACGTTGGTGAATTTCTTATCAGATTAATAAAATAATTATGAAAAATCTATGCTTCTCACCGCTAGTATATTTCTTGCACTCCTGTCACATAAACAGCGAAAATTCGCGTTTGGAAAATGGCCCATTATGAGACTTGACAACTGTTTTTTTGATGCCGTTTAATTCCAGAAATGCTACACATTTTGTATATCTTTGAAGGCAGTTTCTGTATAAATACATCCAAAAGATTTTTCGAATTTTTGTAGGACTTCAATATTTCCTCAATACATGTTTTTTGACCGAGGACGCCATTTTTGAAGCTCGTGGGATTGGGAGCGACTGCTGACCCCGATGGCTCAAATTCAAGATGGCGGAAAGGAAAATACACTGGATCGTAATACCTTCTGAGTGTGCACACGTACATCACACGATATTCTTATTTTAATGTTCTGTACCAGTTTGGGGCAATGTAAAGTTAATGTAGGTTGCATCTGTTGAACAGTGGTAAGGAGAAAACTTTTAATTTTTTTTTAAATTTCCATTCCAGAATTTCTGGAGTCATAATGACTCCCTCTTTAACCAGCTGTACTGAACAGAATTAGAGTCATTTGAAATAATTTTCCGTAAAATATAAAGCCAAATTGGGCATATTAGCGAACCCTGCAGGTAATTCTGAAGGGTTTGACAAAAAAAATGGAAAATCCGAACGGGAGGGGGGTTTACGATTATGGAAATCCGAGGGCATGGGGGGATAACAGATTTGGGAAATTCCAAAGGCAGGGGGGGAGTTAAAATACAGAAGCCGTCTGTGGTATGGTATGGATATTTTCTGGAATTGCCCAATGGTCTTCATCACTGAGGCAATGAGGCACTCAAGTGCTACAAACTGTTGATCAACATGCAACCAGTTTTCCCCTCACCTGATGATCTTTTGCAGTGAGCAGTTGAAGCCCATAGGGGGCACTTTAGGATTAAAAGTGACTGGGAGGTGCTACAGATTAATGATGATGACGATTCATGACGATGACAGTAACAGTAGCAACTTTTGTTTTACTTAAATTTAGCTACTAGCACTAAGATTTTAGCACTTATAAATACTTACTAGGTAATTTTAGCTACTATCCCTTTCTGCCTTGGGTGTATTTAGGCAATCGTTTAAAATACTTGCAGTACCCTTTCATGTACAGCAAGCCCCCTAAATGCACCCCTTTTGGAAGAGGCCTTCCCCTACGTGGTAGGCTTAACACATTATGGGGAGTACACCTTCCCTGAGACAAAGTGGTGACTACTACATCATGTGGCAAATGGTAAAGAAAGCTATCATTTTATCTAGCTACTATGAGATACAACAGTGTCTCATTTTTCATGGCTTAGGACTGCATTGGTTTTTAGAATTTTACTTAATGGTAGTATTCTTCATCTGATCTTGCTTTGTCTTCTCCTAGGTACTCTGCCCTTACCCAGGAGCTGAAGAGATCATTAACGAAGCTGAAACTCACTTACAGAAGGCGTTCTCCTGCCGCCATAACATGAGAGCATGGGAGCAATGTAGTCACGCCTCGTGCCGAGCAATCCAGGAGGCTCTTATCCACACACGCAATTGTCACATGCATGTTTTAGGAGGTTGTGGGTTGTGTATTCACTACAAAAACACCCTGCTGTTGCATGCCTCAAGATGCAAGCTTCCATCTGGAAAATGTGTGGTTGAAAAGTGCGATGACATAAGGAAGTACATGAAGACAACCAGTCTGCCAGACGACAGGAAATGGACATATTCCCTTGATCAGTTGTTCTTCAGACCCAGTCCACCAAGAACACCCACCTTACTGGGAAGACCTACTGGCCGAGAACTGCAACGATCTCTCTCTCACACACAGAATTGTCGCTCACGCGTGCTGGGAGGTTGTGAGATGTGCATTGAGTATAAAAATGTCATGCTCTTTCATGCATCAAAATGTGAACTACCAATAGGGAAGTGTGGTGTTCGAAAGTGTGACAACATCAGAAACTACATGAAAACAAACAGTCTACCAGATGACTCGAAGTGGACGTGTGAACTTGATCAATTTTTCTTTGGTCCCAGCAAATGTGTAACACCTACCTCGTTAGGAAATGGAGAAGATTATTTTGTTATTCCTAAGAAGAAACTTGTGAACAGTGATGATAGCAGGACACCTGTCAGTCAAAGCTCTTCACGTAATGCTTCAGAGGTGTGGAATCAGTTCCACATTGACCGACCACCAGATCTTCCACCAGCTCTCTCAGCCAGTAGAGATAAACTGCTGCCTGACTTCCCACTCAATGTAGACCAACTGTCAGATCTACCAGTCACTGGAGACAGACATGTGTACCAGACTACAGACCTCCCAGTCAGCCAAGGCAGTCTGCCAGACTTACCACTGCAAGTTGAAGAGGTCCAACCATCAGATTTGACAGCCACTCGTGGCCCAATTACTGATAGCCAAGTCAGTTTTCAGCATCATGTGGAAGAGGAGCATGCTATGCCTGCCACACCCTTAAGTGCTGTGTGTGTACCTGATGTCAGCCAGGCCGCAGAGGACAGTGCTCCCAGACAAGTGATCCTTTGGCCATTAAATAGGGTAATGAAGTGCAATATTTTGCCAAATGTGTACAGGGTAGTGATGTTGAAATGTTTCATTATCTTCAGGTGAAACTTTTGTACTATTATCACTTCCTTCTTCTTTTAAACAAAATCTATTGCTTTTGACTCTTCATAACATCATATAAAGTGCTAAAATTCTCAAATGCTGACATTTTCACCTGGTACCTCTGAGTTGTGTATTGGGTCACATTTGATAAAAAGTACTTACATTAATTTTAATACCTACATGTAAATAATATTTGTTTGCTGATTTTGGTTCACAAATAACTTATTAGAGCAAATTATCATGGTGGTGGTTTATTAAGTTAATAGGGCACAAATGAGGAATATAGTTACTTTCTTGTCTTGATCCTTTCTGTATAGAAAAGCTTCTGTTGTTGTCGTTACTGCCTGTGTATTTGGAGATAATGCAATTATAAGCATAATCACATTAAACAGCATCTGCCAAATTAGACTCGTCATTATTCACTGACAGGAGTTTTCAGAGTTTAAGTGCACTAGTATATGTCATCTTCAGCTTGCACCTAATTATCACACGTCACTAAATTGTAAACATCCCAGGCCTGTGTTTGTGCTTCCCTTGTATACGTAAACCAGCCTATACACTGTAGGTTAATTAACTGTTGTGTAAAAAAAGAAACACTTCTACATGTACAGTTTTTCCAGCTTGGTTCAATCTGTTTTCATTTCTTCATTTTCAGGAGCACTTAAACATTGGTGAGGATGGGTGTTATCTTGAGAATGTCCACTGGTCACGTAGTACTCATATTGGCGGAGGTTCATGTGGCAGGGTTTATATCTGTACTGATATACAGACTGGATTTTTGTTTGCAATTAAACGGGTAAGGATGAAAACTTAAAAAATTCATAAATGGTTTGTCATTGAAATGTGTTCAGTTGGGCTGGGGTTAGGGGGTGGTGGGGGTAGAGGTCTCCACTCCCAATGGACATTTTATAATTTCAAATTTAGTGTTCAAGCAACAAATACCAAACTTTGTTGCTAATTGCCTGAAATTTATCTAGGAAATTTTGGTGTGACAAGATATATTGCTCACATAACTTGATGTTTACATGGCAACCATGCTCAGACAGGCATTTTTACTACATGTATTAAAATTGAAACTCATTTAATGTCCATACTTGATAAACCATCTGAAAGATCTTGATGAGTGAAGTTTCAAGTCATCTCAGATGTGGGAAAGGAAATAGCCTTAGAAACCAGCTGATGTTTCACAAGGTCGCCACTTGAGTGCTCAAAATGACATCTGAGTAACAAGCACAGAAATTCCATACTAATGACATGGTACTTCCCAGATCTTGGTAGTGCTTCTGATTGGTTGAAAGAAATTTCCCTCATGGCACAACCAATTAGAAGCACTACCAAGATCTGGGTAGTGCACGTCATCAGTATGGAATGGGCAATTCCAGAAAATGTCCATACCATACCACAGACGGCTTCCACATTTTAACTCCCCCTTGCCTTTGGAATTTCCAAAATGTGTTATCCCCCCATGCCCTCAGATTTCCATAATCGTAACCCCCCCCCCCCCCATTCCCATTCGGATTTTCTATGTTTTTGTCAAACCCTTCGGAATTACCTGCAGGGTTCGCTAATAGGCCCAATTTGACTTATTTTACAGAAAATTGTTTCAAATGACTCTACTTCTGTTCAGTACAGCTGGTTATAGAGGGAGTCATTATGACTCCGGAAATTCTGGAATGAAAATTAAAAAAAAAATTAAGTTTTCTCCTTACCACTGTTCAACAGATGCAACCTACATTAACTTTACATTGCCCCAAACTGGTACAGAACATTAAAATAAGAATATTCATTGATGTACGATCGAGTGTATTTTCGTTTCCGCCATCTTGAATTTGAGCCATCGGGGTCAGCAGTTGCTCCCATTCCCACAAGCTTCAAAAATAGCGTCCTCGGTCAAAATACATGTATTGAGGAAATATTGAAGTCCTACAAAAATTTGAAAAATCTTTTGGATGTATTTATACAGAAACTGCCTTCAAAGATATACAAAATGTGTAGCATTTCTGGAATTAAACGGCGTCAAAAAAAAGTTGTCAAGTCTCATAAGGGGCCATTTCCCAAACGTAAGTTTTTGCCGTTCATGCGACGGGAGTGCAAGAAATATACAAGTGGTGAGAAACATAGATTTTTCATATTTTATTAATCTGATGAGAAATTCAGCAACGTTAAGGTCTCTGGAGCTTGATGTACAACCCACGTTTTGTCGGTTTTCTTCTGCAAATGAACATGAACACGTCTGATCGATCGATGCTTGTCTTGTATCCTGCTTCCATGGTAGTCAGTAGTGTCGTCAGTTCGTGCTTTATTTGCGAACTGATTTTAAAAGTCCATAAAATTAGCTTTTTCAAGGAATACACTCTTGTCTGTCTCCTGTGGAAATCCCAGATCTAAACCCCCCCCCCATGCCTTCGGAATTCCAATCGTAAGTATCCCCCCATGCCTTTGGATTTCCAGTTCAAAGAACCCCCCCTTGCCCTCGGAATCCCGAAAGGCCGTCCGTGGCATTGTATGGATATTTTCTGGAACCGCCCAATTTCTGTGCTTGTTACTCAGACGTCGTTTTGCGAGGGCTCAAGTGACGACCTCGTGAAATGTTGGCTGTTTTCTCAGGCTAAAAAGGAAATTATAGCTTTGACATAAGTTGTTTTGTCGCAAAAGTTTGTATAATTAGACCTATTATGAAGTTTTTTATGTCAGTTGATGTACCCCAAAGAGGAGTGAAATGGGGTCACTTTGAAGTGTTGATTGTGACATTTCAAATGTTATACTACCAGTCTTCATAAAGCGATGAGGTCAATTAATTGAGTAAGTTGTCAAAAGATCTTCCATTTTCAAGTTATCATAGCATTGTTAAATACTCTTGAAGCTGCAAGAGGGGTGGAATCACCCCAGCCGTGAGATTGAAAAAATCACAGTTTCAATTAAGTGGTGTTTAAAATGATGTTCAGGATGATGATGATGTTCAATGTTGATTTTACACAATTTTATCATGGCTTTCTTTATGATAGTGTGATTCTCTTTTGCCAAGAGAACATTTGTATGCTACTGAGTATACATTGAATATTTTTATACTGAACTTATGGTTATATGTTTAGATCCCTGAAGACAAGTTTGAAGAAGCAGAAATAAAAGTATGGGGAAACTTGTCTGGACGACACCCCAATATTCTGGAGCTCTATGGAGCTGTTAAAAGCCAAGGCAAAGTGACTATTTTCATGGAATACATGGAAGGTAAGATATATTATTGTTGTAACGCCCAATGGGCCCATTGGGCGTTACAACATTTTGGCCTATTAGAATTCAATAAAACATAATTTCTTTGGCTAAAAATAAAAATAAAATAAAATAATAAATAACTAAATAATAAAAATAAATAAAAGTTTGCACTGGCATCTCCACAGAGTGGCTATTTGTCCACTGATTCCAGATTGAACTGGAATTTGGAAATGTTGGTTTCTGTGGAGGGAGACCAGAGAAAAACCCTCAGAACAAAGTCGAGAACTAACAACAAACTCAGCCCACATATGACACCGAGTCCGGGAATCAAACCCAAGCCACAATGGTGTGAGGTGAGTGCTCTCACCTCTGCGCCATCCCTGCTCCCCCGGCTTTTGGCTGCCGGGCCACAGCCTTTGACTGATAAAAATGAAATATACAAACAAGTTATGTAGCATGTGTTGAATTTAGACCACAGAAAGAGATCGCACAAGTGGAGTCTTACCAGTATGTCTTTCAAAATGTATAAATATGGCATGACATTGAGTTTAGGGTAAGTGGTAAAACCAGACATCTGCAACTGGAAAAAAAGGTACTACTTCAAATGGGTTCTCTTCAGGTGACCCATTTTATTATAACGTTAATTTAGATGGGAATTGGTTGATTAACAAGTTGTGTTGATGTTTGGTTTAGGAGGTTCTGTGGAAGATGTTGGGAAAATGCAAGAACCATTGGCATGCCATATTTTTAGCAAAGTTCTTTCTGCGGTGGAGTTTATGCACTCTCAAGGAATAGTCCACCGAGATGTTAAAGGTTAGTCACACATGATTTCATGGCCAACTGGAAACTCCATGCCTACTTGACAATGAGCATTTCGTCGACTCAATTTGATGGAAAAATATTGTAAAATTTATGGGAAAATAAAGTGCCGATATGCAAGAAAATCTCGGCAGCTTATCTCTACTCCCTTGAATGTAATTGAAGGGGGCAGGGTACTCCCATATGTACCCTATATGGTTTTGTGCTGCTGTGAAGGATGTGGGTTTTAAGCAGCTTTAAGTCTAGGACAGGGTATAGAAATCAGAGTATTTTGCTCTAGATTAGGGTATCATTTATAGGAAACTGATTAGCGGTAGCAAGAATTCAGTCTAGAATTTATTATGGGAATTGATGCTCGACGATTCTGGGATAAGGTAGGGTTTTTTGGTGTCTAGTTAAGAATAGGTTTGCAAATGCAGCTGAACATGGTCTGTTATAGGGTAGGGTGAGGGTCTCAGAGCCCAACCCCCACCCCCACCCAAAAATAGACAGAGTAAACCCACCCACCCAAGAATGTACCAACATAGAAATTCTCTTTTTTGGACCCTAGAAGATGAAAGATTGGTTGTTTAAATGTCAATTGAAAACAATTTATGTTGTTGATGATCATTCCCTTTGTTCTCATGGCCTGTTTATTTGATTATACATCAATATTGCAAGGAGAAATTAGATGCTGAATACTATTGGCTGTACGTGTAATTTTAAGCAAATAAAATTTTGAAAATAATGTTTAGCTCACGACTCTTATTCTGAACTCTTAATCAAATCCCATAATTTTTTATTAAGAAATTGTTTTCATTTAATTTAATTGTGATGAGTAGAAACAACTTTTCAGTAATTGCAGATTTTGTTGTAAAATTTCTTCTACTGTTTGCACAGGTGCAAATATCCTTATTGATGCCACAGGACAACATGTAAAGCTAGCTGACTTTGGTACAAGCATCTGGCTTTCTAATGGGTACCAACAAGACAACATACCACGAGGAACGGAGCTATTTATGGCACCTGAGGTAAATAGTGTGGTGTGGCTAGTACATTGACCTTTTGACCTGCAGGTCAGAGGTTTGAGCTTGGTGTTTGCCTTCATGTTGTGTCCTTAGAGAAACTGACACTTTCAGTCACATTGTACTCTAATTACCTGAGTGTATAAGTGGTTATGAGTAGAAAAATGCTGGAGGGTAACTGTGTTGGAATGGCGCCCTACTCGGAAATCATACTCCTACACAATGATGTGGCACTTTCCACTCTTTTTTTCACATTTTCAACTGGGACTTCACAAACCTAAATTACATTAATACAAAAAAATTACGTTACAAGTTAAAGATGCAAGAGGGAGGAATGTGAACAAGACTTAAAGACCGATTCCAGGCAGCCACCCCTCAAATAACAGTACGAAAGTATCACACCGTCTCAATTCTCAAAAATATTGTAGTAGAGGTGCAGTGTTTAATAGACTTTTGATTGGAAGATCAGAAGGTCCATGGTCTGATACTGGTCTCGGCGAACAACTCTGCTGTGCATTATCTATCTCTACTCAGGTGTATAAATGGGTACTGCCAAGAAACTGCTGGGGGTAAACCTGCAATGGACTAGCATCCCATTGAGGGGGGAGTAGTTATACTGTCCCATAGTTGCTTCACACTAGAGAAACTGGATTAAGCTTTGGCCATGTGGGCTGCTTGGGGCCAGTGTGTGTCTTAACCTTAAAAATAATGACATTTATTTCTCAACAGGTTTGTCGAAGTCACCCTCACTCATTCAGTGCTGATATTTGGAGCCTGATGTGTGTTTTGTATCAAATGTTGAAGGGCATCCCACCATGGGAGCAATTTCATCACTGTCACAGATATGCTTTACTCTACCAGGTACCACCACTACTATTATATCCCTTAAACCCCCAATTTTTAAAGCTTTTTTATTCCTTGGCCAAAAAGCAGCATTGTGTGATATAAATAAGTTTCAGAGAAAATTAAATGTCTCAAATTTTAAACATGCAAGCAAAAGAAGCACCCGAACACTAAAATGTCCATCTTTTGTTACAGAGGCATTTTGCATCAAGACTTATCAAACATTCAGTGCAAAAATGCTCATCGAGAAAGCAACTTAAATATTACTTATCTGCAAAACAACAACTAAGTATTCCACATAATTTTGTCATGCTTTAGGTTATTGTCAATCCTGACCGGCAATGAACTGGACATGTACATCGTACAACTTGATATCCTGGAATAATAAAGTCAGTAATTGTGCTTGGTTTACAATTTAAATACTACCATTTTTTTATTTCTCCCCACAGATTGGAGCGACCTCCCAACCCCCAACGTCACCCCCATGTAGCCCTGAAGTTGAAGATCTCTTCAGCCGAGGATTTCAGCTCGAGCCAGAGAAACGACCTACAGCGAGGGAACTGCTTAATCACAGAGTATTTGTGGCAGGTGCGGTTAATCACATTTTATTTGCAATAGAAGCCTGTTGGTTTGCCACAAGGGGGTGTTTAAGTTTGGCTGTTATTAAGTGTTACTGTAATTTTGGGGTTTGGTCTATTTAAGACTGAGCTTTAATTTTTCTTCACTTGGAGAAAGTGGGTTAACTACTGTATTGATGACAGCAATAAGGCATGTTCCACTGCTCTGTACAACCATCAAGCAATGTAAAATCTTTGTATCTACAGTACTACATACATGAATAATATTATTGTACATGTAGCGTGCAATTTTTGAAGGAGTTTTATTTTGCAAGTTGATCATTTGTTTGCAGGATTCAACTTTTAAAATTGGAATAATATTTTCTGATTGGTAAAAACTTTTGTGGTTCCAGAACTTTTGGCATCTAAATTCTAACTTGTTTGCAAAGAAACTTGTGAGTCACTTACCTTGCAGGACCGTAGCCAGAAAAAAATTATGACTGAGGCAGTGTCCATCGTTAAATTCTCTTCCTAGGTATTTAGGGTGTTAAACAAAAAAAATGACTGAGAAAACGAAGTAAATGACTGAGGCAAGTGCCTCGGTTTGCCTCATACTGGCTACGGCCCTGCCTTCAAGGTTATTCTAGGTTGCTTATTGCCAGAGACTGAAAAAGCAAATTTTTAATGAAAATGGCAATCACTTGGCAACTTCTATTGATTCATCAAAATGTGGTAAGAACAAAAAAGTGACACACGAGGCTATACCCAGTGTTTGTGTCACTGATGTTCTTACCAAATTTTGATGTCTTCTCTGATCTGTTACTGAACAGATGCACGGCAACATGGAATCTATTTGTTTTATATAACAAAAGTTTTTTTAATGATGACGTCATCTATGCGTCTGTCTTCCTGTGAGAACCAATCAAAATGTGTGCATAATTGAGCTTGTTATATAATGTAATATAAAACTCAGCTCCTCATGTGACCTCACTGTAGCAATGTAAATTGAACTTGGAGAAAAATCATCCATTGCATGTGTTGTATTAATGTATTAAATATTGCAGCTCCTGATATGTCAAACATGATGCTTCCCAGTTATTCTACTGGCTATGATCCTGAATATGAAAGCAGCCTGAGCTCTTTAATCAGTGGTGCTGCCGAGTCTCTGGTGTCAGATGAAGGAGATGATGGTGGTAATGATGGTGATGGTAGTCGTTACAGTGAGGAGGACGACGATGATGATGAAGATGACAGTGATGTTGATAAAGATGACAATGATGATGGTAACAATGGCAGCAATGGTGACAACAACATTGACAATGATGATGATGATGATGATGATGATGATGACGATGACGATGACGATGACGATGATGATGACGATGACGATGACGATGATGATGATGATGATTATGATGATGGTGATGATGATGATGATGATGATGATGATGATGATGATGATGATGATGATGATGATGGGCCACTGAGAACTTATGAGGAGCTAAGGGTATGTGGGGCCAAAGCTGAACCATGGCAAGGGCAGCAGGAACTAGATCTTGAAGCTTTGTCAGCAGAAGAGCAACTGCAGTCACTGCAAAGTGGTATGTACAAAGAAATACTTGTCATCTGTAGCATTGCTTCAATTTTCATGAAGATTCTGGTATCACATGTATATAATTATATATTCTAGTTTAGTTGTCTCTAACACAGGCTCCCTGGGTTTTGTTTGGGTCATTACACAACACCACCCCCTCACTCAGCTAACTGCTGGATAGGGAACAACTGATAATTATATATTTAGCAATTTGAAACATTGTGCTTTTTTGCTTACAGATTTATTTCAGAGCCTGTCTGGTGAAGAATTGGAGAGGATGGTATTAAATGAAATTGTTGAAAACTCAGATTTGACTGATAATGACATCAACCTACTCAGCAGTCAAGAAGATTTTGATGTTCAAAGGTTCTTAGGTACATTCTATGGAATTTACCTGATATTAATTTTAGTTTTGCTGAATCAAAATGGCAGTTCTTTAAAGCCCCAATATCAACATGCATGTTTTCCTCACCGTTCTCCATATGTTTCCTGTGGTACCAGTTGGGAGAATTTGCATAAACAACAAGACATTTTGTCTTTGATGATCACCTCCTTTATTCTCATGCCCTGTATGTTTGAAGAAGTAGTGATATTGTAAGGAGAAATTAGATGCTTGTCACTGTTAGTAAAGGGTTAACGTTCTTAACAACGTAGCCTTCACAAAAATGTTAACCAAAAAGGAACAAACAAAATACGTGCAAAGGCTAAGTTACTTTGGAACATTTCTCTCAAAACTGCAATTAGTCAGTTAGGCCTCTCTTACACCTGTCCAATTTTTTCCCAATGTTGTTTATTTCTCTGTTTGTTTTGATTTTTTGGTTATGTACTTTTGTCTGACACTGGACAGAGTGTTTCATCAGGAATGTCCAGTACCCAGATGAGAGTTGACAAACTGACATGTACATGTTTTTTTGACAGAAGTTGACGTGTTAACTGGGTATCCTGGAGAAAAACTCCTTCGAGTGTTTGATATATCTTCTAACACAAGTCACTAAATAACAAGAAAACGAAGGAACAAAGCTTTGCTAATTAAGACCAGGTTTGCAAACCAGCCATCACACTTGAGAAATTTTTTTTGTTTAATAATAAGTTTGAATTTTTTTTAACTTTTAGATCAAATGAACTTGGATGCGGATTTGCCAGGAACAGCTGAATGGTCATATTCCATGTCTGGTACGTGACAACAGTTTTTCAACGATATTAGCTTTATTACTTTGTTGTCTTTATCACACTGATTCTATCAAACCGATTTGAGAAAGAAGGCAGTTTCAATTGATGCAAATCCCCTTTTTACAGTCAGTTCACCCACCCTTCTGACGAAACATGAAAAAATCAAACCACTAATACTGGGGACTTCTCTCCTCTACTCTCTTGAAACACTCTTTTAATGAAAGTCCCCTACTAATTTATACGTTAAGAATCTGCAGAAGACAAGGCCAAACTATCGTCGCTGCCTAATAATGTCATTAGTTGTCTGAACTGAAATAAGACCTGGCTGTGTGTTATGTACGGCCACCATTAGGCCCGTTAAGCAGCGATGATGTCAACGCCAAGGAAAACTTCTTTCCCAGTTGAATTTGCGTTGTTTTAAGCTACGTTGCAATTTTTCCAAACCGTCCAATTTGTCTGCTGTGGCTGAAATCTCCGGGAGTCAAATTCATAGAAACGGTGTTCGCATTCTGATAGAGAAAGGAAAATTCAACGCGGTGCATTGTGTCCAGGTTCTTTGTTGTAGTGGGACCCTGATACAACAAAGTGTCAAGGAACTGACAAAATGAGTTCGTTGTAACGGAGGTTCGTTATGTTGGGGTTCTTTTCCATACATTTGACTGTTACTGGGCTGAAGAATATCGTTCGTTATGCCGGGGTCTTTGTTATATATAGGGGTTCGTTATGTCAGTAGGTAAAGTCGCACATGAGCCAAGAAGGCCCACACGGCGGGAGCTTAGCCCGGTTTCTGTAGCATGAAGCAACTGAATGTATTGCTACTCCCCCCTGGACGGGATGCTAGTCCATCGCAGGGTTCCCCCCCTCAGCAATATGTCACTGGTACCCATTTATACACCTGGGTGGAGAGAGACAATGTGGGGTAAAGTTTCTTGTGTAAGGAAACAACACGATGGCAGGGACTGGGCGTGGAACCAACGACCTTGCCACCCAATTCCCGAGAGTTAATAGACTTTGCCCTACTTGCGGATCTAATCAAACTGAGGATGAAATTCACTTACGTTTTCACTGTCCTAAATACTCAATTTTTAGAGACAGGTTTTACAGGAAACTAGAGTGTCACCTACCATATATAAAACGATTGTCTACTTTGGAAGTTACAAAAGAATTAATGAATTCTGATAATTACTTTGTAAACATTCAATTGCTGAGATTCATTCTATCATGCTTAAATTTACGCAATAATATTTATTATCAATTCCGACTGATGTATTTTAATTCTTATCTCCTTATATAATTATTACATTATAAGTTCTTTTTGTTGAGTTGTATGCTTTTGCAATACTGCAATAACCTATAGTCATGCAAATAAAGCTATTGTTGTTACCACCGACCTTAAGATCTGAGGTCCCACACGCTAACCATAACACCGCCGCGCCCACCACCGTTATGTCGGGGTTCCACTTAATTTTGTACATAACGTCAAAGAAATGTACAACGCATGTGCAGAGCTGTTATTTTGCTCATTGAACCTTTTGTTTACCGGGGTTTAAGCTGCTGACACCTTGAGATACTACCCCCCCCCCCCAAAAGAAACAATGTGCATGGCTTTTGTTTATTTCCTTACTGCATGGCTTTTGTTTATTCCCTTACTTTTGACCCTATTGAAAAACTAACCCTCTGTAAAAATAAGTGAATATTTTAAGCTGAAACATCCTGTGAATTTTGTTCTCAGATTTGACGAAGCTGCATATAAAGGACAGTGGCGGGAACTTATTGTACACCATCCGTGAAAGACCAACAACATCTTATGGCAGCCTGGGAAGGGAGCATCACGGAAATGTAAGAGTGCTAAAAGTAAAACTTTTTAAAGTGTTATGAAGTCAAAAAAACAAACAGGAACACAGGAAAGTACTCTGCTCAGTAGCCTGATTTCAATGTCACACTTTAGGATTTCATCCACAACCTCAAAACTTAGAACCACCTTGTACAGTATAATAAACATCTCTACAGAAAAGTCCTGCTCAGTACATGTAGCTTCCATTTGAATGGTCACACTTAGGATTTCATCCACGGACTATAAACTTAGAACCACCTTGTACAGCGTTATAAACAGCATGCACCACAGGAAAGTACTGCTCAGTAGCTTCCATTTGAATGGTCACACTTAAGATTTCATCCACGGACTGAAACGTTAGAACCACCTTAACAGCATAACAAACAGCACCACAGGAAAGTACTGCTCGGTAGCTTCGATTTGAATGGTCACACTTAAGATTTCATCCACGAACTCAAAAGTTAGAACCACCTTGTACAGCATAATTAAAAGTACCAAATGAAAGTACTGCTCAATAGCTTTCATTTGAATGGTCACACTTTTAGATTTCATCCACAGACGCTTAAGGCACAGCTGCTTGCACACGATAATAAACAGCACCACTGAAAAGTACCGCTCAATAACTTTAATTTGAATGAAAGATTTCGTTCACAAACTTGAAGTAAGAACCGCTTTTTACAAAAGATAACTAACATCACTACTGGAAACCGCTGCTTATTAGATTTTATTCGAATGCTCACACTTTGGCCAAAGCACTGTATACCGTACACTTTTAAACACAAACATCTTGTGTAGCGTAGTTGAAGGGGCAGTATCACGGGGATTTTGCCCGCGTTTGTACCCCTCTGAAAAGCCAACAGTCACATTTACATAAATGAAAACCTTAACCATTCTCTTGTTCAGATCCCATACTAATTCAGTGAAACTATTATTAAGTGTCTTTGGTCACGGATGGCCAGGATGGAAATGGATTACAACTTGAAAACGTTCGCGCTCGTGTCTCGCAAAAGTCATTGAAAACTTATTATGGTTTGCTTTTCTTGCAAAAATTCACTCATTATCTTCCTCCTGGTGTTCCAGGAGTTCTTTGTGTGTAAGGGCCTGGCCCCAGTTGTTCAAAAGTTGGATATCGCTATCCACTGGATAAATCACTATCCAGTGGATAAGTGTTAGGGAAACCAATTGCGTTATCCACTGGATAGAGATTTATCCGGTGGATAGCACTATCCAACTTTTGAACAACTGGGGCGTGGTTAAACTATGTTGTTTCTCTACAGATTGCATCTGTGCTGCATATAGACGCTTTCACTTTAACTCGTGAAGACGGCTGCCCCCTGGACGTCCACGCTGAGATTGGGGAAGAGGAACAGTCTGTGAGAGTAGTCCGTGCGCATGACACAGACAACTGGCAGCCTTACCGCTGGAGGGTAGATGTTCACGGGCTTGTGGAGCAGGCTACTCGTTTTTGAGTCGATCATCTAACTCCTATAATCGGCGAACACTGTTTAGTTTTACACGTCTTTGGTGCACAGCTTTTCAAAGGACAATGAAGGTGCTTTCCATTATGCCTCACCAACCGATCAGAGACCATGTGGAACTAACCAAGAGAGAATGGAACGACTTTGTTCGATAGAAACAAAATTTCCAACCGAACCGAAGCGTTCAGTTTACGTTTCGACTGAAATTTCGATTACTTCTCAATGAAGTGGGACTGGAAACGAGAATTTTTGAAAATGGAATGACAAGTTTCAGTCGAACCGGACCGACCAGTCAAAGAGGACCACCTCTGGAGGTGGACCCCTTTTTCCGGAAAATTTCCACCTGGACCGTAGCGTTCCATTTATGTTTCTACCGAAATTTCCGGAAATTTTAGCATAATGAAAGCACCCTGAGTTTTCATTCACATACAAATAAAAGTAATTTTCAAGTTGAAGGTTGAGCAGTAAGCTTCGCTTTGACAGCGAGGCTAAAGGCAATTCGGAAATGCCCATTGTAAATGGCTGCACCACAGTATCCAGAGGAAACAGAAGCGGGAGGTTTGAACACAAAACTGACGTGGGAATGTTTTGCGCAACAACTTTTAGTTCAACGGTAACGATGAAATTGAAGCGTTTCCTCGGCAGACGCGAAAGTTAAGACCACAATACGTAACTCAAGAATGAATTGAGCACGACAGTTCGATTTTTTATTGATACTTCACCTATTTTTTTTTAATGTCGTGGTTAAAATGAGTAGAATACCAACTATTTTAGTACAAACTATTTTGATTTCTTATTGTTAGTCCATCTTAACGTATAAAGTGTATTTTAAGGGCTAGATAAATTAAAATTAGTTTCATAGTAATGTAATATTAGGTTACAAAGTAATTTTAACTTCAAAAGTGGTTACAAAAGCTTTATAAAGTAGGTAATCAAATTACCTCTAAATTAAAACTAGTTTTATAGTTCTTGTGTTAAACACTATTATAAACCTCTTTATTCTAGGTAGAGCGGTTTTGTAATTTAATACCGTGGGAGTTGTCACACCTGAATTTCACATCTGACCAGTCACAACGAAAGAAAATAACACAGCCAACCAATTAGAGCTTGAAGCAGAATATCGTGGCTGTTGCGCTGAAAATCATCGCTTCCAAGCGCGGGAAATTGATGCAGCCGCCAACCGGTACCAAGCGCGGGAAGAAATGAAACGGGTGCCAATCGCAGGAAAACGCGAATAATTCAAGGCATGAAATTCGTGATTGGTTCAGTTTTTCATCTAACTGGTTGAAAAACAGCATGTTTGTTGTGCTCGTAATGGTCAGAAACACGAGACTTGTTAACTACGGTATCTGACGGAAATAGTCCGCAAACCGAAGACTAACACAAAAGTCTTAGAATATTTCACTTTCGACGGTCAGACCAAAACCGCTCTGTTATTTAGCCACAGGGTCAAGAGAAACGTTGCCTTTTGAAAACACGCCACAATTCAGTTGTTTTCTTTGCGTCACACATTATATGCACCGCAAGGCAAATTACTGTGGGCTCGCAATCCGCGAAAATCGACTAAACCTGTTCCCCTCGGGTAACGGGTATTAAGTTCTAAAGTCCTAAACAACTTTCAAAACCACGTACGTATGACAAGATTAAAGGATACGAAAATTAAGAGTTTTCTACGTTCAAACTGAATTTCTCCTGACCCTGTGATTTGGCTAATGAATGTCATTATATATATTTAAAAAAAAATGCTATGTCGGTATTTTTGTAAATGTGGGTTTGAGTGGAAGTCAATTTGTAATTTGATTGTAGTTTGTAATTAAAAGGTGGTGTCTGTTTCAAACATCAAGAAGCAACATGTTAAATTTTCTCCGGGGAAGTAATATATCATTACACGAAAACTCTTCGTCAAACTTTAATTAGTGAAGCAAAAACAGGGATCGTTTTTTTTTTTCGACTCGCCAACACAAGGTTTAACAGAGATGTTTTCTGATAGAAAAGGCAGTATCGTTTCAAGTATCTAGGAAGGTCCTTGCCATCCAACAGTCAGCCGGGAAAATTGGTTTGTGGTCAGTTACAAATAAGGGACATTTTGTTTATCCTGATCGGTAATCGGTAATCGTAGTCGTTTTTTAGAGGATTCGTACAATATGACTCCCCCGAACAATTGGGTTGCAACTGACTTGTTTTTCACCGGAGTACAAGAGATCTTGTTTCTAACCCACAATGAAATTATGTTTTTGTCCCATAAGAGCAAATTTTAAAGCTACGTAGTTGGTTGACATTATTTTTCTGCAAAAGAAACTAAAATAATAATGAACACGGTTTGAATCAATCAATCAATCAATCGTTTATTTACCCACGTAGCTTCCACGAGCTGAAAAGCTCGTTCACAATACGTGCGTACATCTAAAAGTCTAAAACTTAAACACTATAAAAACCTGGTTACATGAGGTACCAAACTACGCTTATATACAATACACTTAGAAAAGAAGGAAAGAAAAAAATTACTCTTAACTCCCCGCGCTGTCAATCAGTAAACTAATCATTCATTTACGGGTGGCCACCGCCCCTACCGTGGACCAAAGCACTCGAAGCATTATTGTACTTTAATTTTTAGACTGTCGTTTAAACTACTCCTGCATTGTCAAAACTCAGCACTGCATCGGGGGGAGTCTCAGTGCTCTGGCCGATTCGACACTTGTTTCTATTCCGTTCTTTTCCACTTAAACGCACTTTACGCCTCTTTCCACACATTCCTTTGACGGCGCTTTTAAATCGCAGAGTTCGGAAGCTATATATTATGGGATTGATGGCCGAGTTGAGCAAACATAGCATGAATAAAATTTCTAAGACCTTATATGGAATCTCGAGGAAGCAGGCACGAGAGAAAAAACCGATTGTAACGAGCAATGAATAAGGGAGCCAACAAAAAACAAAAAAGAACACGATTATAAACGTTGTTTTGGCTGCGCGAGAGATTCCCAAAGAACGTTTTTGCTGTGCTTCGGTTGCTGAAGAGCTTTCATTCTGTGCTTGAATTGACTTGTGCCTTTTTCCAGCTGGAAGAGGACTGAGGTGCAGTTCCTGTGATTGAGGTGTGGCGGTAGTGGTAGTGGTAGTTTTCATGTTTTCTTGGACAGTTGATGCTTGTTTAAAATTAAATCAATCAATCAATCAATCAATCAATCAATCAATCAATCAATCAATCAATCAATCAATCAATCAATCAAGCCGTTCAGTGGCTCGCTGGCTCCAGTCAGGTGGCTTTGGCCTTTGCACATTCATGGTTATGTTTCATGCTAGGGTGTAGCCGTCCTGCCTAGCTTTGCTACGCTGATTACCCCGCCGTCAGGACGGGGTCTAGTAATACCCATTTTTTTTCCGTGGTTTTTCTTCTTTTTTTTTTTTGGTGGTCACTTGCCCCAGACCTCCGGTTTTCGCTCGGCCAAACAAATACTCGTCGTGTCTTTCGCTACACAGGCAAGGGCTTTTATCTTAAGTGACCGTAACATATTTTACACTCCGGGGGGGAGAACAACGGCGGGGTCTAATGCCCCTGGGGCTTTTCTTGTTAGTATTACAAAGAGTGCGCTGTATGCCTCTGATGAACTGAAATTACTTGGACATCATCAGGTCAAGCGAAATTTGTTCAAAACAAGCGTTTCATTTCCCCTGATGGGGAGAAAAATTGGGCAAATAACAGAATTTAAAATATTAATTGTGTTTGCCTCCTGAAATGTCCGGGACGTGAGGATCTTTTAAAAAGGTCTGTGATAGCTGAACTACACAGTTTTGTGTAACAACAACGCAATAAATTAAAAAATGAAAAATGACACCTATCTCACCTATATTTGTTGGAACAGGGTGATTTTTTCTCGGACGATCATCTCGTGGCAATGAATTTCGAGATTTTTTAGTGAGGCGGTATATTCTCCAGTGTATGAAGCAAGCAGCCAATATTGGGATCAGGAAATTTATTACGGTGCTCAAAAATGAGTAAATCCAAGGTTGGTTAAAGTAACAACACCTGTTTATGACACTTTTTGGGAAAACCTTCCAGCCGAGGACTGGAGCAAGTGCGAACAAGAGTGAGTAAACCCATAGAGCAATGGTGATAGCAAGGGCCCGCCTGCGAGTCATCAGCGGTGACACCTTAAAACGATCAAAGGGGTATTTCAGCGTTAAGTATCGATGAACGCTTAAAGCCAACAAGCTAAGTATAGAAGTTGGAGCCGCGAGTTGGTATGCAGTGGTCGTCACGTTACACATGATCTCGCCGTGCCCCCACTCCCCATCTAAAATAATCCACTCTAGCTTAAAGGCTGTATACAAACACGTGGTCAGGAGCTCGGAAACTGCAAGGGACAGGACGAAGCACGTGTCAGTGGATTGTCGCAGAGACCTGGCGCCCAATATCACCAAACACACCACAGTGTTCCCCAGAAGCGATGCAGTGATGATAAGACCAGAAGTTACGGAGATGAAGATCTTGAATTTCATGTAATGCGAAGGATATGTCGAGTTAACCGTCGAATTGCCAATTTCTGAATCATTCATGATGAAGTCTGTAAAAGAGGAAGGAATAGATCAAGTAGAAACAAGTTTCAAATAAAGCTCGCTTATGGTTCGCGCCGTGCTTTTTACATTAGTCGAGTGTCTTTGTGTTTTATGACAATAAAACACAGAGTTTGGCTCCTTAATTTGTTACCTTGGCTATTTTTTCAGCCAATGACATTCAATTCTACAAAAGAATTTTTTTTTGTGAGGTTTCTATCCAATGTGTATTGCAATAAAGATGCTTTGAAACCACCACTGAGAATTTCTGCGGAAATAAACATGTCCAATAAAATAATGAAAAGATCTTGCCAGATAACAATAACATTTTAAGACCTTAAGGTGGCCCTAATGTACCACAACTCTGGACTTTCAAATATTTGCCTACTTTGGAATCGTTTACAAGCATACGGTAATCCTTTAATTATTTTCTGGGAGACCTTGAAGTATAAAAGAATGCTTCCTCCATAGCGCCGACGATCCGGCCATAGCATATGTTGCGCTAACTTTCATTCCATCCCAACCTCAAGTAACAAAGTCCGTAGATCAACAAAACTACTTACTATTTCCTGAGGGAAAACCTAATTCGCCAAAAAAGATGTCTTTCAATACTTTTTGTCAAGATCAAAAGTCCTTACCTTCGAAATGCAAAATAGACAACTTCTTGGAGCTCTACTTTCCACTTCTAGGTTTCTCACTAACGAAGAACTGATTATGTTTCCTTTAAGACATGTATACATAAGGGGCTGCAAACAGCTGCAAATGACAGGTGAAGGAGAAGTTGGAAATGTGATCTTTCGGCACAAATTACCCTACATTTAGGTGGACTTATTTTTGACTCGTTCATGCTGGCTACAAACACAAAGCTTAAATTTTTCTCTCCTTCTTTTTCTTTCTAATTGTGTGTCCTGACTTGTAGCTGGATATTTGACTTTTATTAGGTAAATTACGGCAACTTAGCAACGTTTTACTTATTCGTTCTAATTAACTATTTACTCAGGCTTTAATTCTCCCACTAACGTTAATGTCGTGACATCCTACGAGGTACATGTGTGTTCGTTGGTTGGCCATTATAGACATGAACGCGTCAAAACAGATGTAAAAGGGAACACTCAAGCTCTAACTGCCGACCATGGCTCACGCATGTCTGTGCTTAAGATGACTTCCTTGTGGAATAAAATCCTCGCAAATTCGCACATAGAGTGAGTGCGCACGATAGCATTTGAGTGTATTAAGCTAACTTTAGTTATTCTGCATGCACCAAAATGGGTCTCCGCCTTATATAACGCAAACGAAGCTTCCCCACGAGAGGGAAACGGGCCTTTCACCTGTATTTATATGGATTGTAAGATCCATAGTAAAATGCAATCTGTCCCCTGCGCGGGCGAGCGGATGCGGGTGGGAGCTCTACGGAGGCTCTGCTCCAGACACTGCCTATCTGCCATTGAGAAGGTAGGGAGGGACAAATTCACGGACGGCCTTTTTTGGCAATTTTATTTTTCGTTTTCTACAATGTCACTATGAAGTTGTCAAAACATGTTTCATAAAAGCTGTCGAAAAGAAACGTGTTCAAATCTGGGTGGCATTTTCAAAACGTGTTACAAGGATATTTCAGGACTGATACAAGTTGACGGGATTTAAGTTCCCTAATACGTAGCACTAGTCCAGTCAGTTAGCGTCGAAAATTACGAAAATCGTGACAAATAGCGTAAAAGCACCAAATTTGGCATACATGTCCTTGAGGGCATACAAAACAAATTTAGAAGGGGTACCACGTGGTCACAGGACTCCCACGCTCATGAACAGGCCAATCAGTGGCAAATGAAAAGGATTTGATGGGCCTTTTTAACTGGCCTTGTCAGCAACTACAGAAAATGACAACAAACAGCCGTTAAAGTAAAGAGAGGAAACTGTTGCCTACTACAACTATTCAAACACTGCTTATTTTGGGTTATTTTCGTCGTGCGTTCAGGAACATGTACGTCGACCCACTTAGAACTGACTTCCGTCATTAATTGTTTTGAATTACGTTTCTTCACAGCCTCTCCCCCATAAAGATCCTCTAGACAATAAAAGCAAGTTGGGTTGAGGAAAAATCCGGCAAATATCAGGGAGTTTATTAGCCTGCGAACTAGGCGAAGAGGCAGGCGAAGAGAAACGACAGCCTGAAATAAGTGTGCGTTCGCAGGCTAGGAGTTCATTCAAGTCTTATTTCAAGTGTACTGTTGAGAAACCATTTCGGGAGAGACATTTTAGGGCCACTGACATATCTGTGTTTACTTTAAACGTCAGCCAGTTAAATTAAAATACAATGACTGATGAAACAAAATTGGCAACGTTCAGTTCAATCTGCCGTGAGTCCTACGTCACCAGCGAGTACCATAAGAAGCAAGCGGGCTTGCTAAGCTCTCTTTCAAGGTAGTCAACCAGCTCCAGCGATTAGTCACCACTTTTTCCAGCATCGTTCGTTTTTCTTCCTTTTTTTGTTTTGCACTTCTTAATTCAGTACACCGCATCGGTTACTTAAGATCGCTAATACCGATAACATAAATCGAATTCCTCCCTCTGAGAAAAGACGCCGAAGTCTAAAGAACAGGATTTTATTGTATGTTTCAGGCGAGCGTTCACCTGAAAAACGCGTTAAACATTAATTAGGTTAAATTACTTGCGGCCACCGGATTCCGAACACAACGCATAAACGGAGAGCGAAAAGGCCTAGATACGGCGACGAGCTGCTCAACCTTTCGCCCTAGAATAACGAGGGACGTAAATAATTACCGTCTAAGAGTTTCAGTGTTTGTCTTTTGAATAATGCGTAGATCATGCATAGGGGACACTTAGTGTAACAGGCCGGAGTCTTCTGTGACAACATCACATGTTCTTCAAGATAAACGTAAAAAAAGCTACTGCTTCGTCAGTTACATGTATTTGTTTTTCCTCTGAATGTAGCATTTTTTTTTTAAATTAGAAATGTCTTTATCATAAGAACGCTTGAACTAAGACTTAAATAAGCTGCTTAACCCGTTTGGGATAAGCTTAATTTTCTCCTTAGTCTGGCTTGTTTTTGGTGTGCACATCACGGCCAGTAATCTATTTGACCACAGGATACCCAGGCTCATGAGCAGATCTCCTGGTAGAAAAATATACATAATATATGGATTTGATGTGGCAAGTAACTATAATCACTGTTTATTACCATTTTTCCGTTTGCTGATGAAACCAGTTAAAAAGTTCCCTAAAATAACTCTATTTGCCATTAGTGATTTGTTAGAGTGAGCCTGGTTTTCCTGTGACCAAGTTATTGAAAATAGATTTGCGTTTCACGCCCCCCCCCCCCGGATACTCGGATCACATGGCACCCCTTCTGAATTTGTTTTACAGGCCTCAAGAATATGTGTGCCAAATTTGATGTTTTTACGCGATTTGTCACGATTTTTCCCTTAACTGACCGGACTACACAGTGCGAAATAGTCAATAACTGAAATGCGTAAGGAGTTTAACATTCCCACCCACCTATTTTGATAGGTAGAAAATGATATTTGTAAAAAAATATATATGGTATATAACAACTTCTTCTTGGGCATAAATGAAATTTTACTATTGGCTTCAGTCAGAAGCAAACACACCGTGGCATTTTTAATTTCCTATGTTTGCCACACCAGAAGATCACAATTTAAAATCTTAACGAATAAGTTTTGGTCGAATCGCAACGCTAGGTAGACTAGCGGACGACAGGTGACGGAAAAGTTGAAAACGTGATGTTTTTTAGGCCGCCTTCAAACGTCGAACAACATGTGCCAAAGCAAATAATTAGGTTTGGCACATGTAAAGTTCATGTTTGAACCAGGCCTTATTTGGCATTCATGAAGATTAATTTTTAATTTGGCGCCGTTTAAGCTGTCTCCGGACCCATAGCTTGGTATGATCATTGAAAATTTTCATTCTTTTCCTTCCTTTCCTTTTTAATAATATGCCCTGCCTTTTAGCAAGATATCTGACCAAAAACTGTATCTAGACTACTGCTCAAGATTTACTTAGCGAATTACTTTTTTCCTTCTTATTGACTGTTTTACTTAAGTATTCTTCTTTTTTGTTTCTGGAGTTGTACTAATTTTAGTCATCAGTCCATTTTGATAGTTAAACAAATTGACAGGAGCCACGTCATAACTACTATTACTTAAACTTAATTAAGGTTTTATTATCCCATATTACACCAAAAGCAATTATTTGATGGAGACATAAATTAAATGGTTTCCTCGAAGAAATACAGTTCTCAGTTGTGGCGCACAGTAAACATGTAGAGCCGTCATGTATCTCAACTCTAATGTATTCTGGGTCCTTGTTTATAGAGAATCAGGCCCACTTAGCTACATTCTTCAGTGTAAGTATTTTTCTTTACAAGGGAAATTGAAATATGGCCTGATCAAAGGCTTTTACTATATTTCACGTTGCGGAATCAAAGCCAGTCTAGCGATCTTTTCTTGTCGGTGAAATAAAAGAAAATAATGCAAGTTCTTTTGTCAGTTTTTTATCTCCGTTTCTCTGCCTTTAAGTTTCTCTTGTGTTTTATTTTTGTTCCACATCGTTTAGGCCCCCTCAAACGAGAAAAAATTGCTTCTTGGCCGCACAAACAAGTGGAAAACAATGTTTTCCTTCCCGGGTAAACCAAGAAACATTTCACTGGAAAACAAACGTTTGCGCATGCCCAGTTTAGGAAATGCAGCCCGCACTTAAACCCGCACGACTCTGAGATCTAGTCAACATTGTTTCCTCCGCGTGTGGAAATGTTTATGAAAAAAAGAAACATTTTTTGTTTCTTGGAAGCAAAAACTGTTTCCATAGCAAATGCTTCGTGTGTGCGCCAAACGGGGAAACATCTAGGAAAACATATTTGCGCAACACTTTTAACGAGACGCTACCAGTCAGATGTGACATGTCTTAACTGCTACTAAGACACAAATTAGGTTTTATCATACCGGCCATATTATACCGAAAGCAATTATTTGAGGACGACAGTAGTTTGAAGAAAGTTTAAATTAAATGGTTTTCCCGAGAAAATACGCCTTTCAGTTGCGCACGGCAGTGAATTGAACTTGTAGAACCGGCGTCAGTAATTAAACAGTGAATCAAGCCAACTGAGCAGTGTCTTGGTATGTTTTTCAGTGGAAGTATGTTTTCAAAGGAAATGAAAATATGGCCTGATCGCGGGCTTTTAATTTCACGTTACGGAATTAGCATCATATAGTTTAGCAAACACATCGATGTATTTTTAATTCTCTCTCTTTGTGACATTCAGAGGATCACAGTCCAGCGATCTTATCTTGTCAGTGAAATAAAAGGAAAATAATGCAAGGTCTTCTTTCAGTTGTTATCTCAGTTTCTCTGCCTTTTAAAAATTTTCTCGTGTTGTATTTTCGTTTCACATCGTTAAGGCCTCTGCAAACGAGGAAGCATTCAGTTTCTTGGCCGCACAAACAAGTGGAAAACAATGTTTTCCTTGCCGGGAAACCAAGAAACATTTCACTGGAAAACAAACGTTTGCGCACGCCCAATTTAGGAAATGCAGCCCGCACTTAAGCCCGCACGACTCTGAGATCTAGTTAACTTTGTTTCCTCGGCGCGTGGAAATGTTTGTGAATAAAAAAACGGAAACATTTTTTGTTTCTTGGAAGAAAAAACTGTTTTCATAGCAAATGTTTCTTGTGCGCGCTTAACGGGGAAATATCTAGGAAAACATATTTCCGCAACAATGTTAACGAGATACTTCCAGATGCGACATGTCGTAACTGCTACTTAGGCACAAATTAGGTTTTATCATACCGTATTATACTAAAAGCAAGTATTTGAGGGAGACAGAAGTTCGAAGGAAGTTTAAATTAAATGGTTTCCCCGAGGAAATACGACTTTCAGTTGCGCACAGTGAACTTTGTAGAGCTGGCGTCAGTATTTAAATAGAGAATCAGGCCAACTGAGCAGCGTCTTGGTACGTTTTTCAGTGGAGGTATTTTTCCAGAGGAAATGAAAATATGACCTGATCGCGGGTATTTAACTTCACGTTACGGAATTAGCATCACACAGTTTGGAAACACATCGTGGCATTTTTAACTGCCTCTCTTTGTGACATTCGACGATCACACTGAGTCCAGCGATCTTATGGTGTCATTGAAATAAAAGGAAAATAATGCAAGTTCTTTTTTCAGTTTTCACCTCAGTTTCTTTACCTAAAAGTTTCTCTTGTGTATTATTGTTTCCCAAGTCGGAAACAATGTTTCCTTGCAGGGTACTGAACAAGAAACAATTCATTGATGAAAACAAACGTTTGCGCATGCTCAATTTATGAAAGCCCGCAAGACCCTGGGATCTAGTCAACATTGTTTAAAATGTTTGCCACGGAAACAAAATGTCGAAAAAAAAAATAAATCGTGTGTGCGCCAAACGGGGAAACATTTAGCAAAACATTTTACGGCAACAATGTTACCGTTTCCTTAAAAAATTGCAATGTTTCCTCCTTGGCGTGACGCTAGATTCTCTGCAAACGACAGGTGAAGGGAAGTTGAAAACGTGATGTTCCGGGTAAAAATTACATTGCATTTATGTAGGCTAATTTTAGGAACCTTTCAAGCTGTCGGGCAGCCACATAGCTTGTTATGATTATTGAAAGATTCCATTAAATTTTTCTTTCTTTCTCTTCCTTTTTTCCTACCTTGTAGCTTGATATCTTACTAACATCTTTCAGTAAATTACTGCTGAAAAATTGTTTAACCGTTTACTTGTTTTCTTTTTGAAGGCAATTTACCCTATTTCTAGAAGTCCTCTAACTTCAAATTCACGATATCGTAGACGTATGTGCGCAATAATTTTGGGGGGATCAACTTAGGTGAGATCGCAATGCTAAATACTCACAAAGGAACTTAAGCAAAGAGGTTATTGCCGATCCACGCACGGCAACCGGAAGTCGAGTGTTCTCTCTCTTTGTTCATCATGATCAAAGGCTGAAGTACTCTTGTTTTGTTGTACGTTGGCTTGTCATCATATACATTATGGCATCAAAATGGATGTAAAGGGAAACATATGAACTCTCCGCTTGCCGACAGTGCAAATCAGTCAGCAACTGAAATGCGTAAGGAGTTTTAACTCTTGTCACATTCAGGACCATCACAGGCTAGCGATATCTTGTTATAAATAAAAGAAAAATAATACCAGCTCTTAATAAGTTTTTCTCAGTTTTTTTGCCTAAATTTTTCCGTTGGGTTTTATTTTCGTTTCGGATCGTCAAGGGTGCAAAAACAAAAACCTCTTGGGATCAACTTTGGGATCAACTTATCAATCGCAACGCTTGATACGTTGCAAAACGGTAGGTGAAGGAGAGGTTGAAATGATAACACTCATGTCCAGGATACACCCAAACTGAGTCGAATCGTCTTAAAGCAAAGACGATTCGAGTCAGCTCGAGGATCAAAGACTTCCGACTCACCGGAAGTCCGTTTAGCGGAACTCGACTTACCGGAAGTCAGGTCGCGAATAAATGCGCAGGGAGGTGAAAAATTTTGACGAATCGACTCGATTCGAGTCGATTCAACACCGATTGCAAATATGGCGGCGTATGCACGAAAGCGAGGCTTTTCGGTGACAACCGTTGCTAAGGGCCGATTCACTTACTCGTTCTCTTATACGAGCGCGAGTTGTTTACACTTTTGTTCAAGCTATTTCTTCGAAGATATCTCAAGAAAAGTCCTATTTGTGAAAAGATATGGTTTATCAATCATTTTTCAATACTTCTGAGGCGAATTTAAGGTCAGTCAATTAAAAACAGTTTTGTTAAAGCCCGTATTGTTATTCAAATGTGTCGTGCAGGAATGCTAGGGCGGCCGCCCCGTCGCTAAACGAAGTTTCGCAACTACAATCGCTTGCAATCGCTAAGTTTACTGTGCACGTACAAAAGCCTTACCGAACAATAAAATGGTCACTTTTGCAGATGATTCATCGATGATTCAAGGCCTAGCTATGTTTTCCTCCCTCGCAATGTCATCGCAGGGAAATGCGTGCGAGATTGTCATTTAATCTGATTTAACCTGTTCAAAATGTATTAAAAGCTTACAGTTAAGTTCCAACTTACACAGTTCTGTGACTTTAATAAAGGAGAAAGAATAATATCACAGGTTGCAAAGTGTTCTTCTGCTTACTTTTGACACCGAAACAAACCATGGACAGACCTTTGGAAAAGATGCATGTCGTCGAACTCAAGCAGTTTCTTCGCGACAATAATGTGAGCTTGAAAGGGTTAAAAGTGAAGGCACAGTTCGTGGAGAAGTAAGTTTTCCTTCGTCTTTTTTTACTAGAACTAAACTTTTAAAAGTCCTGAACTCTAGCTATCCTCAATTACTTGTACGCATGAGTGCAGTTTTTGGTGTATCGAACGTTGCTTTTTTTCGTGTTTTGTTGTAGAGCAAAGGAGGTACTCCAAAGGAAGTCAGTTAATGCTACAGATACTTCAACGGGCACACAACCTGATCAATCACAAGGCACCCCGTCCTCCTCAAAAACTGACTCAGACCTGCTCAAGGAAAATGAAGAGAAATTTAAGTTCTGCCCTCTAGAAAAGGATCTGATAAAATACCTGGATGGCCTTCCTCCTTTTACGTTTAATTCCATTGTTCGATATGTGCGAACCTCTGGCAAAAATATTCAGCAGACGGCTGACTATATGGTCATGAAGCCTTTTGAACGTGGGGTCAACTTTTTTATAGAGGGATACCTTCACAACGTTTTTGCCAAGAAGCATGCTGAGAGCAATACTTTTTATTTCAGAGCCCTCTGCTATCGGAGTCTGCGAAAGAGTGAACCCCCCCACAAAATTAGAATAGCAATTTCCTTAAAAGAACCATATCATGTGTTAGGATCATCGTGCACCTGTGTTGCAGGGGCATTGGGGTTTTGCAATCATGCAATAGGGTTAATGTATTTAATTTCCCACTACTACATGACAAAGGCGAAAGTGATCCCCGATGACCTGGTTTGTACGTCGCTTCCACAGCAGTGGCATAAACCAAGAGGGAAAAAAATTTCTTCTGAACCATTAATGGACATGGTTTTTAAAAAACCAAGGCTGGATTTGGTCGTGAATAGTGGAACTTCAACAAAAAACTCACCTGGAATTTCTTGCTCATTGTACCAGGCCATGAAAATACCTCCCAGTGGTATAGAAATAGCAAATTTTAAAAGTAACTTGCAACAGATAAACAAAAATTTTGGCCTTAGTTTGTACATGGATAAAGGCACAGCAATGGTGCCAACCAAGGCTGGCCCCGCCCCCTTGGGTGGTTATTTGAGCTATCAACTGGCACCCACTGAAGGTAACTTTACAGTGACATGCAATGTCGATTTGTCTAAGGGGCCCACTGACATTGATGCAGTACCAGTTACTTATCCACCCTTTCCAATATCAACAGTCTGCCCCCTCTTTGCAGTTACACAATGTACACCAGAGTACCAATCCCTGTTTGATTCCCTGCAGTTAAGTGAAGCAGAGGCAGCTAAACTTGAACAAGAGACCCTTTTGCAAAGAAATAGTGATCAGTGGTGGACACATAGGAGGTCACGACTTAATACTGCATCTCAGTTTGGAGATATTCTGAGTCGAAAATCCATAAGCAGTGCTTTTCTTAAAGGGCTGGCTGAACAAACACCCTATGTTTTCTCAAGGAACATGCCAGAATCCTTGAAACATGGTATTGAACATGAGAGCACAGCTCTTAAGCAATATTGCAATTACTTAAAACACAGTGGGCATCCTGTCAAAACCTTTCCCTCGGGATTTGTTGTCAACACTGGCTACCCATTCCTTGGTTGTTCTCCAGATGGGAAAGTCATCGATGGCAGTGAGGAGGATGCATTTGGTTTAATTGAAATTAAGTGTCCATACAAACATCGGGCAGTTACCCCAGAAACAGCATGCCATGGTGACAGTCAGTTTCACCTTGAATTTAAAGACGACTTTCCAATGCTTAAAAAAACTCACAAATATTATGCACAAGTTCAAGGGCAGATGGGCATAACAGGTGCAAAATGGTGTGACTTTGTTACATACACATTCAGGGGAATGGTCATTGAACGTATATATTTTGATGCCAATTTCTTTAACAGTATGATACTGAAGTTGGAGCAGTTTTTCTTTAAGCATTATGCAAAATATTTAAAGAATAATCCTATCGAACAACAAACACTAGCTGCACGAGCAGAAGCATGTACTGATACTTCGGCTTCTACTTCTGATACACCTATTGAAACTGTAGTAACAGTAGCAGCAATCAGCAGCACTGAGTAGCATTTAAAACCAGTATACTCCAAGTAGTTATTTCCTGTACTTGTTTGTGTATTTGTATTGTGTATTATCAGAATACATAAACAGTGTAAATATTCTTGCATATTTTTTTAATGTCAATATTTTAATAAGCAGTTTTACAAATGTCTCTGTTCTGAGGCTATCACTAAGAAATAATTGGATTTTGAAGATTTGTAAGCATACCACATACTGTCCACATTTGATTGAGACTTCCAGCTAAGGACAGTGGAATTATTTGATTAAATATCTGGAAATTCTTAATTTTGTTTATTGCCCTTTCAACATGAATCCTCTCAGAGGCGATTTCCTGTGTCGCAATAACTTCGGAAGGGTTTTGTTGACTTCTGGATCCAACAAATGGTGGCATGTTGAGCCCAACACCCATAGGCTCAAGGAGATCAGTAATATTAAATCCTTTGTCAGCCATAATTACATCTCCAGCAGAAAAAGGCAGCTTTAAAAGTCCGGATCTTACTGTTATTTCCCTGTCAGAGATGCTTCCAGCATACAATTGTGATATGAAAGTAATGTGACCACTGGGAGAAATACCAATCAGACCCTTAAAAGTGGTGTGACTCTTGTAACTGGAATATGTCTCACTGTGGAGAACCAACGAGGACGGAGTTTGACACTTTATTTCTGTGCCATCAATGATGACTCTTGTGGAGGGATATTTCTCTTTGAAGGATTGAGGCATGGCCTTGTAAATTGCAGATCGACTTGGCCAAATGTTAAGGTGGCCAAATTTAAGGTACATAAAATGGATCCAGGAAACACAAATTCTGTTGACAGTTGACACATGAACTTTAAACCTGTGAGAGAGGTCAAGCTCAAACAAGCCAAGCCTTAATCTTATCAAAACCATGAAAAATTCATCTAGAGTACTCAGCTTACGCCGTCTACCAGGTTTATTCCCCGGAATCTCCTCGCTGTTTGTAGGAGTGAAACTGTCATCAGTGCTGCTGGTAACATAAACAATGTTCTCACCATTTTCCCCTGGACTCAAAAAATTATAGCAGGCCACTAAAGTTTGATAATTGGGAAACCCTGTGTAAAAGTTTATGTCCGAGTCTGAGTCTTTAAATTGTGCTATTCCGAAAACGTTTCTAGCAAGATCATCCACCGTCTTTAAAAGCTCTTTGTTTTCAAGTCTAAGAGCCTTAACTTCCTCTTCAAGCCTAGCAATCTCGTCTTGTATTGGCGACTCTCCCAGCTCATCAGTCATTCCCACCTCCATATGTTCACTGACAGGAGAATTTTGTTTTTTTGTGGGAGAAGGCCATAGTCTCTTGCGAGGTGATTTTCGCTTGGGAGATGCGGGAGACCACGCAAACTTCGACGGAATAGCTTCATTCTTAACATTTCGACGACCAGTTAAGGTGGTAGTAAAATCTGATGGCTTAAAGTGCAATGAACAAATTCTGGTCCGCTTATTGATTTGGAAGTCAGCCGACACATCCCTTTTAATTTTGGTAATCCACGCCTGAAAAGCGGTCGAAAATAATAATTTATACTTGAAACAACATTTGAAGTAAGAAATAAATCACAGATGTTCAAAATAGCAACACACACCTTTAGAACTGACGGATCTTTTGGAAGTGTATGGAAGGTGACCTTTCTCCCATCCGAATGTATACGATAACCTGTTTTGTTGCACAACGGTACACAGCACGTTTCTGGCATATTGAAATTACACACTTCAAAAGACGACAAGCAAATTTTAACGTAATTAACGATTTCCAAACAATTTTCACTGGACTTCAGTCACAAAATGCGCAGATCAAGAGTTGTGTATGTTCGATGAAGGCGGATTCGTGTGACGCACGCAAGTTTCTTACGATGACATTGCGAGGGAGGAAAACATAGCTAGGCCTTGAATCATCGGCAGAAATGTCTATTATATCGTTCGCTAAGGGTTTCCTTCGTGCACAGTAAATTTAGCGATTGCAAGCGATTGTAGTTGCGGAACTTAAAATAGCAACCGAGCGGCCGCCATAGCATTCCTGCACGACACATTTGAATAACAATACGGGCTTAAACAAAACTGTTTTTAATTGACTGACCTTAAATTCACCTCAGAAGTATTGAGAAATGATTGATAAACCATATCTTCTCACAAACAGGACTTTTCTTGAGATATCTTCGAAGAAATAGCTTGAACAAAAGTGTAAACAACTCGCGCTCGTATAAGAGAACGAGTAAGTGAATCGGCCCTTAGCAACGGTTGTCACCGAAAAGCCTCGCTTTCGTGCATACGCCGCCATATTTGCAATCGGTGTATTCGACTCAACGGAAATCAGGTCGTAAAGTCCTTCAAGTATGTGCGCGTGACACAATAAGACATAACAAGGAACGCATAACATGGACCTTTCTCGTTCTTAAAACGTCACTGATGCGACACTAAACAGGACTGATTGTAATGAACCTTCTTCCTCGCTTGTGTTGTCGATCTGAAGGATTTACACACGGAACGACAAGAAGATAACATGAACCTTTCTCGTTCTTAAAGCGTGATGCGACAATAAACAGGAAAATTGCAATGAACCTTCTTCCTCGCTTGTGTTGTCGATCTGAAGGATTTGCACACGGAACGACAAGAAGATAGCATGAACCTTCCTCGTTGTTAAAGCGAGTCGATTCGACCACTTTTCCTACCCTCCTTGTTCGCCTTCTTGTGTGATTCCTTTTCTAAGTGTCTCGCAAATCGACTATCCAGTTGGTCGAACCGACTACACAACGGACGATTCGACCACTTTTTCTACCCTCCCTGTTCGCCTTCTTGTGTGATTTTTTCTAAGTGTCTCGCAAATCGACTTTCCAGTTAGTCGAATTGACAACACAACGGACGATTTGAGTCGAATCGACTCGAATCGAGTCCATTCGACCGGCTTTTCCTACCCTCCCTGTTCGCCTTCTTGTGTGATATTTTCTAAGTGTCTTGCAAATCGCCTTTCCAGTTAGTCGAATCGACTATAGCTACACAAAGGACGATTAGAGTCGAATCGAATCGAATCGAGTCGATTCGACCACTTTTTCTACCCTCCCTGTTCGTCTTCTTGTGTGATTTAATCTAAGTGTCTTGGAAATCGACTTTCCAGTTAGTCGAATCGACTACACAACGGACGATTCGAGTCGAATCGAGACGAGTCGTCACTACCTTAGACGAATCGAGTCAGTTTGGGTGTATTGGACAACCCTCAATGATAAACGTGATTTTTCTGCACATATTACTCGGAATTTATGTAGGCTTTTTTTTGGCGCCTTTTAAGCGCCAAAAAACAGTCTACCCACGTGGCTTCTTATGATCATTGGAAGATTCTATGAATTGTTGTTTCTTTCTTTTCCTTTTAATTATTCGCCAGCTCCTTGCCTTGCATTACCCTTCATTTATATGGACTAAGGGACGGACCTTTTTTTTTTTTGGAGGGGGCGGGGGAATGAAAAATCCTGAAAAAAATTGTTTGCAAAATCAAAAAAGCCCAAATAAATTGTTTGCAGACATGAAAAGGGTTCAAGTGGGTTCAAATCCCGCCGGGGTCAAAGATTTTTCTTTGATCCTGGTTCTCATTTCTAATTTCTTCTTTCAGACCTATGGCCGGGGGGAAATTACTCACTTCTAGTACTCATACATACACTTTAAATGTTTACTAGTTCATACATAGTTTGATTTGTATAAGTAAATTTAGTCCTATTTGTTAAAATGCAAGATAACAATGCAACAAAATGATTTGCAAAATCTGGATTCATCAACTGGTTTGACATGGTGAATTAGCCACCACAAACTAATTCAAAAGTTGTCATTTTGAGTCTAATTGGATAGCTGTAATCGGACAACTACGTTGCGCACGCGTCAATCAGGTGCACTGAAATGGGTTCTTTTTATAGCTGTTTCTCCACTGCTTGCAAAACTGATAATTAAAAATATATCCCTGAAGGGTACATAGATAATTTTTCTAATCTCGCATTTTGTTATAGATAGGATTAACTGGCCTTCGTATTGCACAATTCAGGGATAATCGTGCTCGTAATTTCAAATCGTCCTCGCGCTACGCGCTCGGCTGATTTAAAGTAACTCGCCCAATTACTCCCTGAATTGTGCTCCACTGAGTCCAATTACCATTACCAATCAAGAACTCTTCGAAGTGCAATGAAACTCTAACTAAGAGAAAAGATTAACTTAAATTCCTGGGTTGCATGTATTCACTAATAGTCACACTGGCTTTGCAACAGGGTCCTAGGCTGGTTTGATGATGACATTTAATAAATCATCACTTAAACAGCAAGCAGTCTCCTGTTTTTCATTTGCATAAAGAAGGCAAATTGGATCCAGACTTGTATAAACTACAAAATAAAGCGCAAGTGTAAGCAAGCGCTGTTTCATTTGGCTCCTCAATCCTCTCTAGGATCAGGGGAGAAAAGGTCGTTGGTGCAGTTCTATATTATTACTTGCAATTACGTTCACATTTTAATGTTTCAGGATACTTTGATGTGAGAATTACAAATTTTTTAGGAAACAAAACAAGCCATGGTGCAGTTATACTTTTATAAGTTAGAGACATAGAGACACGGCATTCATGGAAAGCAGGTTTAGGCAGTAATGTTTAGATTAGTATTTTTACTACATAAGATTACCTGATGAATTTTAACCGTATATAAATAAATGTAATAATAATGATAATAATAATAATAATAATAATAATAATAATAATAATAATAATAATAATAATAATAATAACAAACACACACAAAAAATTGTTTGCAGGAAGATGCAGCCGGAAAAAAGTTGTTTGCACAGACAACAACACAGAAAAAAGTTGTTTGTCTTGAAAACATTTTCATCCCCCCCCCCCTCCAAAAAAATAATGGTCCGTCCCTAATTTTGGGCGCCTTTCAAGCTGTCACCAGACGCGTAGCTCATTATAATCACTGGAGGATACCATGAATTTTTCTTTCTTTCTTTCTTTCTTTTGCTTTTTAATTAAGATTATATGCCGTGCCTTAATTTGCAGCTGGATAGCTGACTAATATCTGTATATAGATTACCGCTGAAGATTTACTTAGCGGTTTACTTTTTCGTTCTTATTGACTACGTTACTCAAGTATTCTTCTTTTTATTTGTGGTAGTTCAATAATTTTAGTCTATTTTAGTCCCTAATTTTAGTCGAAGTATATTTGGAACGAAAACACTTTTTAGGATTAACTTTGGTGGAATCGCAATGTGTGACCAAAGGAAGTAATGTTCCCTCTGCTGGCTTGTTTATGCTCCTCACCAAAGGTGGAGAAACTCTTGTTTTGGCGTCCGTTGGCTTGCTATTGTCGACATGATGCGTCATAATGGACGTAAAGGGAAACAATCAATTTCTCGCTGCCGGCTGTTGCTAACGGGATGTCTACGGCACTCGGTACAGCCGGTACACTCGGTACAGTCGGTACAACCGGTACACTCAGTACACTCGGTACAGCCGGTACACTCGGTACACTCGGTACGCTCGGTACAGCCGGTACACTCGGTACACTCGGTACAGCCCGTACACTCTATACACTCGGTACACTTGGTAAAACCGGTACAACCGGTACACTCGGTACAGTCGGTACAGCCGGTATACTCGGTACACTTGGTACAGCCCTTACACTCCGTACACTCGGTACACTTGGTACCACCGGTACAACCGGTACACTCGGTACACTCGGTACACTCGGTACACTCGGTACACTCGGTACACTCGGTACACTCGGTACACTCGGTACACTCGGTACACTCGGTACACTCGGTACACTCGGTACACTCGGTACACTCGGTACACTCGGTACACTCGGTACACTCGGTACACTCGATACACTCGGTACACTCGGTACACTCGGTACACTCGGTACACTCGATACACTCGGTACACTCGGTACACTCGGTACACTCGGTACACTCGGTACACTCGGTACACTCGGTACACTCGGTACACTCGGTACACTCGGTACACTCGGTACACTCGGTACACTCGGTACACTCGGTACACTCGGTACACTCGGTACACTCGGTACACTCGGTACACTCGGTACACTCGGTACACTCGGTACACTCGGTACACTCGGTACACTCGGTACACTCGGTACACTCGGTACACTCGATACACTCGATACACTCGGTACACTCGGTACACTCGGTACACTCGGTACACTCGATACACTCGGTACACTCGATACACTCGGTACACTCGGTACACTCGGTACACTCGGTACACTCGGTACACTCGGTACACTCGGTACACTCGGTACACTCGGTACAGCCGGTACACTCGGTACAGCCGATACACTGGGTACACTGTGTACACTGGATACACTCGGAACAGGTCTCCCTGCACCGATCGAAATCGGCAATATGACTGGCTTGTTAGCGAGAAGAATAGGATACTTTGCACGAAATGATGTGACATATGAAGAAAGGGGACCTAATAGTTGGTTTACTAATAAAATAAAGAAGTCGACTTCAAAGCCAATATGAAATAATCAGTGACACATGTACCATATCATTTCGTGAAAAAATATTCTATTGTTCTCGCTAACTAGCCAATCATAGAGCCGCTTTGGATCGGTGCAGGCCTGCTCGATGTCTGTGCTTGTAGTTAAACAATTCAGTGCCAGGTCATAGCCGTTGCTTGGGCACAAATTACTTTTTTAATACCGTATTCAGAACAGTTACTTGAAGGAGATACTGAATTTGAAGGAACTTAAATTAAATGGTTTCCTCGAGGAAATACGGGTTTTTGCATATAGCGTTCTTGTTAGAACTGGTGTTTCTTTCAACTCTCATGTACTTTGGTCCTTCCTTTACTAGCTGGATCAGACCCAAATATTTGGAGGGAATTATTTTATCAAGTGAACTAAAAATATGGCCTGGTCACAGGTTATTACACGTAAATACAGATTAAGAACTTAAGCATCAGCGTCATACAGATTACCAAACACACTGTGGCATCTGGGTCAGTCATTTTTGCTGTTTTCGCATCGCTAAAGTCTGGAGAAAGTTGATAAAACCCGCGAAAATTAACAAAGGTTTAAGTCGCACACGGGCCAACGAGGCCCACACGGCCGGAGCTTATCCCGGTTTCTGTAGCATGAAGCAACTGAGAGTATTGCTAAACCCCCTCAATGGTGTGCTAGTCCATCGCAGGATTCCAGCAGTATGTCGGCAGTACCCATTTATACACCTGGGTGGAGAGAGACAATATGGGGTAAAGTTTCTTGTCTAAGGAAATGACAACACGATGGCAGGGACTGGGCGTCAAATCATCCACCTTCAGATCTGAAGTTCACCGCGCTAACCACTACACCACTACCACACACCCCCCACCCCCACTCCCAAGGCAGGAAGAAAATATAAAAGTTTCAGTCGCTGAATTGGCCGAACGCTAACATAGAATTGTGACAGCAGCAATACGGATAGCTATATATGCAGTGACAGAAGATAAAAATTTGGCTTGAGAACGGCCTTTAAAGATCTTTTTCGTTAGCTCGGATCCACGGGAATATTGAGCTTTCATTTATTTTGCGTCGATAAAGTCTAAAACCTGCTATACTTGATTTAACTCAGTCAGTTTGCATAGAATTTGATATTATGTTGTAAAAAAATAAAGCCGTCGTGTGCGGGTCGAGTTCCTCGTCGACGCTTTGTGTTAGCTACACGCATTAGCATCCAACGAGCGTGTCCGAAATAACCACTCTCCCTCGCCATGAATTATTTTTGCCTTCATTGACACGCGCACTTGTTTTTTCTTGACCGAGACAGGTATTTCTCAGGTGGTGTGCGTGCTACGACCGCAATGCATGCTGGTATTTGTTTCGGTTTCGCATCATTTGCTCATGGCGGCCATCGCGTGAGGATCTCTTGTGAACGCCAAAATTACTTCTTTCCGTTCAAAATATCGTAGCTTTTGTGATTTTTGCGATGGATATCCTAGTTTTGACATGTTGTCGATCTTAGGAATCAAAGATTTCCTCAGAGTTCAGTGCGTGGAGTTTAAAATATCGGTTTTCTGTGTCGCGACGCCTCGACGGGACTTGCATGCGTTTAAGCCCGAGGTAAGAATCATGATTGTAAACATAAATATTTAGATAAGAAACCTATATTTAAACACGATGTAGGATGTAAGCTTAAATTTAATGATGTAATGTTCGCAAGAGGGCTGCCCTTTAGCTTCATTAACCACTACGAATAAGTATATCGTATCTTGAATTGAAACAAGGGAAACATATTTTCACATGTTGATGTTATGGTACGTGTCCTGATTTATTTTTCTTACTTAGATTAAGCATTAAAGCTAGCAATCTTCGTAGTTGCCTAGCTTTTGTTTCTAATTTCTAATTCTTGATTTCGCAAAGCATTCGAGGAATTATATCTTTCAAAAGTTTTTTATTTTTTTCTCTCATAATGACAGTATCAAGCAAAATCGAAGAAAGTTCTGGTTTTACGACACTTCAAATGTTCAACAAAGATACTTCCTGCAACAAACTACGATTTCAGTTTACAGTTATTTAGTTAGATTTATAAAAAAATGCTGTGTTCTTGTAAATTAGCTTGATATCATTGTTCGGGTTTGATTTTGATCCAAAAACATATCACTAAGGCAAATTAAAAATATTTGTCTCCTGGGGTGAAGTAAATGAGTGGTAGTCTAAACAGCAAATCTATCAGCTGAGTTTTATTTATTAGCACTTTTAATCTGGCTACATACCTTGCAATATAGGCTTGATTACCAGCTGCCATTAGGGAAATAAGCTCCTCTGGATCTGGTTCGAAGGATGACTGGGGGTGTTTTGTGTTATCGAGCAAGACACCTATAATCTCACAAGTGACTCTCTCAGCTATACTAGGGCAACCTAATGTAATGCAAGGGGTAATCAGTGATGGACTAGCTTCCAGGACTGCTAAGCTGCAATGGTGTAGGCCAAGTGCAGTCTTTTTTCACAATTTTAAATAATTGCTGGATGCTTAAAATTGTTGAAGGTATTTGTCTACCATGCTGTCAACCAATGTTTATGTCTGACCTAGCCGGTGTAATTTTGAACCAACCACAGTTATTTGCAAAACAGCTCGTACTTTAACTTTTGTGAAAATCGCACTGGAAGCCCTCCTCCTGCAACTGTTGTGTGTATACAGACCGTGATAGTTTACTTCGCTTTATTACTGCTACTTCACTTATTACAGAACTGGTTTATAATCAAGTTATTTTTTGTTCTTTATTCAGAGATATTACACTGCAACAGCAGCTGAATATAAAATGCACAGGTCTGGAGGATAACTTTGGAGACAGAATTTTTTTTCTCCAAGGGAAGCTTCGTAATCAAGAATAAACCAACTAGATAAAGCAACACATCAAGTGACAACCTATTCAGATACATTTAAATATCTTTCCTTAAGGTTGCTGAATTTGTATAAATAAAACATTGTGAAAGAAACACTACATGTATGTCATCTCATAACAATAATAATATTTTCATAGTGTCTTGATAATTTGAGGGCGGCATGGTTGACTAATGGTTAGTTCGCTGGACTCTGAAATTGAGCAGTCCGGGTTCAAACCATGGCCAGGGTAATCGGGGTAATTGTGTTGTGTTCTAAGACAAGACACTTTACTCTCATATTGCCTCTCTCCACCCAGGTGTGTAAATGGGTACTGGCAAGTTTACTGCTGTGGGGTAACCCTGCAATAGACTAACATCCCATCCAGGGAGAGGGGAGGAGAGAATACTCCTAGTCTCTTCAAGCTATTGAAACTGGTATAAGCTCTCGCCTGATGGGACACTAGGCTGGAATACAGACTTGAAAAGTTGACATCAAATGAGTAGGAGGCAAGTCTTATTTTTACCAAGCTCGACAAATTAAATGAAATACTTTTGGTCAAACAGCTTGAAGCCTGTGTCAGAGACAAACTAAACACCAGGGTTTTGCTCTTCAGTGATGCAGGCTAACCACTTGCAAAATAATGAATAAAACCCATTTGAACCTCATTAAGTTTCGAACCATTTATTGAACTTTGGCGATTTGCTGTTCATGAAGTCTCCACTAATGAGTTGTTGTGGAATCACTTTTTAGTTACAACAGATGCAATAAAAGATTTCAAAGTGACCTTCAGTGCATGGGTAATCAAAATGATAGTATGAAGCTCTAATGATGCCAATTATGGACATCAGTAAACCCATTTATCATGCTAGAGCCTGGAACAGGCTATATAGGCCCACTCGGGTAGAAGCAATTCATGCAGCAGAAATAGCAGTTTGTTATCTTCCCAGTCCCCTAAATAAACTGGAAAAGACTAAAAAGTTATTTTGGGTGTTCTAAAGGTACTATAATTCAACTGTGACATGAGAATCAGTACAGTACAAACAAATAATTCGCTGGCTTCTTCAGTAAACCAGTGCACTTTTGACGTCCATCTTGATCATCTACGGGAACTTATTCTTCTAAATTGGATTCTCCTAGTCCCAAAGAACACATAATTAAATCATCTTGAAGGAAACTATATAACTCCCAAAAACAGTGGAAGATCGTGGAATGAAAGTGCTTAACTCGACGCATGAAACTTCAAAAGTACAGACGGTTAACACTCAAAAAAGGGACATTTTCGTTTAGTCGAAACGGCGTAGATCGACTGGTGCGTACTGGTGCATTATGTTTCCCATATTGGAAAATTTCTAACCTTTTGATTTATTATAATTTTACGCCAAGCACCACTTGCTGAAAGCCGTGTTAGACAAAAACTTCCGACCTACTAGACGAAGAGAAAAATCGGCCATTTTACCTTGTTCGAGAAATGTCAAAATTTAACATGATAAGCTCTAAATGTAAGAACTTCGACGCCAAAACCTTACTTGACTATTCCCGAACTTTCCAAATCTAATATTGTAGCAGAAAAAAGGCCAGCGAAAGTTGTGCAAACGATGATCAAACTCACCCGAAAAACCGCTCGCATCACAACAAAAAATTCCGCCATGTTGGAAATTCATCAAAATAATGCATTGCGGTCTTAGTGCGCACACCACCTGGGTATTTCTTACGTGTGATTACACTTTGCTAGGAAGTTCAACATCAGGTTTTTTTGTCAAGTAGTCGACCTTTTGTTAAATGATTTCACGTCCAAACATTTCTCAAGAAAACGCAATTGGAAACCTCCGATTTACATTGGCTGATGCGCACCCTGCTCTGGAGGAATGATGGGATAAACGGCTGATTCAGCTTCACGCGCAATGAGCGCGCGCAAAAGCATTCCAATGAAAGACTCAGATTTCGATTCCACCATTTACCTAAACCATAATTGCTACCAGCTATGCCTAAACCCAAACGGATAGCATTTTAACCGAACCAACCTTTTTCTTGAATTCGTGGTGAGCAGAACTCCTTATTTTCAGTGACTCTAAATTCTGTTGACAGGCAAACAACAAAACACGCGTAAGTGCTCGTGCCTAATTTCCACCAATGACAAATTTATGATTATGACGTCAAATGACGTTAATTCACAATTGAAATCAAAAACTTTCTTGAAAGCATCAAGACGGTTATATCTCTACTATATGGAACAGCTACATACTTTTTTTTTCTAAAAGTGCATTTCCACAACTTATAAGCTGCTGGACTGCTTATAAGTTCTGGAGATGAGCTTTTGGAAAATATTACTATGCCGTGACCAATATAACACTTCTGCAAAGGTAAAGTAATTTTTTACAGCTTTCCTTCAAGCACAAAAACGCGTAGCGTACCGCTCTCTGAATCGACAAATTTCTCACTTGTATTTAGATTTTAATAATGAAGAGTGTCGTTTAGATTTGAGAAAAGATTTCTAAATTCTGGACCGTGAGCGTTGCCTGACAATTTGTCATATAGCTTTATTTTGTATAAGTAGTAGGTATATCAACATACTGCGGAAGGCAAACGAAACTAAAAGTAAATGAAATTCAGGGGCATCCAACGAGAAAATTTTAGCAAAATACTTGAAATATCATTTTCTGCTTTCTTAGATTGTTTGAAAGCTTTTTTAAGGCATATTTGTGTAAGCTAATACAAGTTAATCTGTTCGGCTGTTTTAACTGAAACTTAAGGCTGCAGAAAATGTTAGGAAACGGAATCCTATCCGGCGAATTTCCGAGCTGCTAATGGCTGTCCGAAAATGCTAGCTGACCTTATAATTATTTTACACTCTAAACGACATATTTGTCCCTCTGAAAACAATAGGAATTAATCAGTCTCCTTGTTACAAAAGTCTGAGGTGATCTTTCGCCAAAGAAATCTCTAGTTTTCGCTGCAATGAAATCCGAATATTTCAGGCGATTAGGCCAACCGAACAGCTATTCCGCCCAAACGAACCGCTTGGTGCCCTTGGAAATTCTAGCACTAGACTTCGCCGGCATTTTCGAAGAGAGGAAATATTGTTATTTCATATTCGCGCATATTTTCAGCTCAAAAACTATCAACTGAAAGAATGTAGGAAAACAACGCAAGTCAACTGGAAATGGTGAGAGGAACACATACACAGAAGAGCTAATATTGCATTTCTTTACAAGGCTAAAAGACATATTGGCCGTCCGAACGGAAACCTAAAAATAATAATTTAGTTTTGTTTTAAATTCTTTACTAGTTTTCTAAACTAACTTAGAACACGAGACTTTTTAAATTGAGTTATTTGAAGTGTTCAGTAAGCGCAAATTTAACACAAAAGCAAGATATTACTTTCGACTGTCAAGCCAAAACCGCTGTACGGCTATAGGGTCCAGAAAAACAATGCGCGGGAAACGTGATGGGTGACCGGTGCCAAGCGCGGGAAATTAACTCGGGAACAAGCCAAGTCATTAAACTCGTGATTGGTTCGGTTTTGTTTCTAGCTTGTTGCAAAACAGCATGTTTGTTGTGAGTGGATTCAAGCTTAGAAGGGTTTAGCAAATGCAAAACTAACACTATTAAAGTAAGGGTTATTTACTTGGAACGAGGGTTTCTGTCACATATTCACCTGGTCCCACTCCAAGGGTGTAGCCCCCGGGGGATAGGTAAATAACACGGTTACTTTTCAGTTGCTGAGGTTTTACATAATTTCTAATGCAGCAATGGGACAGATTTTTGAGCCATAACATTCCACTGTATGTGAATCACAGTCCAGTCCATCTGCAAGGCCTGCAGTATTCGCACGTGATGGAGCCGAACGGTAAACTTGTTTGCTCCGGTTTGAAATTTGCATTATACACTTTGCCTCACTGCTAAAAGCAGAACGGAGAGGGAAAATTACGAAGCATAGCATTCATGGACTTTTCATAGAATCAGTAACCTTGTCGTCATATCTAAAAGAATGAAGCGGATGACAGGGTGTTGCAAAGGAAAAGGAAAAAACATTTAGTTCAATAGTAAGGTGAGATGTATATTTTAAGACTAGAATTTTTATATAAATTTCTCTACGCGGTATTTAAAAATTAAGTTTTTTATCGAATTCATTTACCTCAGGCTCTATTTGATTAAGTTTCTGATTGTAAAGGTAGTACTTTGCCAATAGCATGCAGTAACTTAATTTCTTTTGTAGAGGGTGTCGTATTATATAAAAATTTAGACTAGTTAAAAGTTTTTGTTAGTTAGTTAGGCTTTATCGGTTAAATTTGTAACTTGATGTATTTTGTCTTTTTTTTTTGCTAGTGCTTTTTTTTTTCACTTTCTGTAACATGTGTGATATTAAATAAATGTTAAAAAAAATTTAAGACTAGAAATGCAAATCGAGGCATGATTCTTTAGAATGTTTCTTTGCATTTGCTAGTGGACGCGAGCAATTAAGTTCTTTAAGAATGCGATTGGTGAAGTTCCCTATTTCAGTTTACTTTCTATGAACGATCATTTTCGCTTTTTGATGTTAACTGTAATCATTCTTTGGGATTAAGTCGAGGGGAATATGTTGAGGGGAATACATTCTATTATTACCCCGCCGTCAGGACGGGGTCTAGTAATACCATATTTGGCGGGGTGATCACTTGCCCCAGACTTCCCTCGACCAAACAAATTTGCGTTACAAACTTTCGGTCAACATTAGCATTATCTTCAGTCGTTTAGGATCGATTCACCAAAATCTTCACGAAAGACGGTATAGAAAATTACTAGGGATGGCATAAAAATCTCTTCGACGAGAGCAAGGGCGAGGATGCTAGCAAGCTTTGAAAGGCGCCGATTCCATCGGTACCTTTCACTACCTCCGATTGAAAAAAGCCAGAAAATGTCATTCAAGCGACCCAGGACAAACAGGGAAGCATTGAGCTGAAGGCAGGCAGGCTTTATTTCAAGATATCTCGATTCTTTTATTACCGGTTAGTCCGTTATAAATCTCTGCAACCTTAGGCTTAACGGCTCCTATATAAACAGCGACGTTATCAAGCGATTGCGTAAGAGAACGTTTCAAGATTGACCGGAATATAATTAAACAGTCAGGACACAATAAGTAGACAATACCGCAGAGGTAAACGAGATTTATTTCGATCTATGACATATATTTTCACCCTTTTTCTATTTTTAAATAGATTTCACATACAACGCGTCTGGGCTGCCTGTGGTCGTGCAATATGACTCCCCCAAAAGATAGGTTACGACTTACTTGTTTTTCTCCGGGGTACAAGAGATCTTGTTTGGCCAGAGGATTCCTACCCCGAAATGAAATTATGGTTTTGTCCCGTGAGAGCAAATTTTAAAGCTAGCTAGTTGTCATTTTATTTTTGGAGCAGAAACTAAAATAATGATAATGAACGTGGTTCGAATTGTTCAATCAATCAGTCAATCAATCAATCAATTAGTCGTTTTTTTACACACGTAAACTCTATGAGCTGAAAGGCTCGTTCAAAATAGTGCATCTTAAAAACTATGAAAAAGCTACTTAAAACTATAACAACTTGGTTCAATGAGGTATCAAACTTCACTGATATACAACAAACTTAAAACAAAAGAAGAAGAAGAAGAAGAAGAAGAAGAAGAAGAAGAAGAAGAAGAAAAGAAAAATAATTACTCTTAATTCCCTGCGCTGTCAATCGGTCAACCAATCAATTATTTACGCCTGGCCACCGCGCCTACTGTGGACCAAAGCACTCGAAGCATTATAGTACTTTAATTCTTTGACTGTCGTTAAAACTACTGCTGAATTGTCAAAACTCAGCACTGCATCAAGGGGGGGGGGGGGGGTCTCAGTGCTCTGGCCAATTGCACAGTTCTTTCTCTTCCGTTCTTTTCCACTTTGACGCACTTCACCGCTCTTTCCAAACATTCCTTTGACGGCTTTTTTGAATCGCGGAGTTCGGAAGCTGTATATTAGGGGATTTATGGCTGAGTTAAGAAATTCCATCATAATAAAAATTTCGGAGACTTGATATGGAGTCTTGTAGAAGCAGGCTCGACAGAAAAACCCGATTGTAACGAGCAGTGACCAAGGGAGCCAACAAAAGACGAACCAGTGACACGATTATAAACGTTGTTTTGGCTGCACGAAATAGTCTCAAGGCATGTTTTTGTTGTGCGTCAGTTGCTCTAGAGCTTTGATTCTGCTCTTGATTTGATCTCGTTATGCCTTTTTTCAGCTGGAAGCGGACTGAGGTGCAGTTCCTGTGGTTGGGTAGTGGCGGCGTCTTCATTGTTTTCATGTTTAGTCGATGCTGAGTGTGAAAACCAATCAATCAATCAATCAGTCAGTCAGTCAGTCAGTCAGTCAGTCAGTCAGTCAGTCAATCAATCAATCAATCAATCGATCGATCGATAGACAATAAACAGCAAGAGGAACACACTACACCATCCTCGCGGTGTGGCCGGGACCATGACGCATACGCACAGCCATATCACATCCGGCTGCCACTGCCCAGGTGATATGGTTGTGCGCATGTGTAAGGTATTGGCCATACCGCAGGGATGGTGTAGTGTGTGTGTCTTGCTGTTTGGTGCTGGATATTTATACGTTTGGGCACACCTATCGCAAAAATGCTGAGCCACTTCCCCATACGCATGCCTAGGGAGGACTGTTTAACGGTCCCCAGCCGACAGCTACCACATGTTTAAGGTGGTCTTATACCCAAAAAGGGAATTTTTTTGGAAAAGAACTTTGCGAGAAACTTTTACCATCATTTTATAGGGAGTCACGCCCTGACTTCACACTGAGTTTTTTCCGGTCACATGTCATAATAGTTAATGATTAACCAGCCTTCTAAGTAAAAAATAGGAGTGTTCATTGTAAGCACGATATCTAACTAATGCACGGTTGGATAAGTATGAAATCAACTTAGATCTGTCCACAGATGAATTCTTTAGGAGGTAAACCTCGAAAATTAAGAGCTTGGCCTCTTTCGAATTTATTTAAATTTTTTTTCCAGAAAGTAAGGTAGAAGGAAATAAAAAAGAGGGCAAGGATTCACTTACTGAGAAGCAGTTCAAGATCGTGAGCATTTTTTAGATTTACGACCTAGGAAATTAAGTCCTTTAATCTTGCCGAAAATTTCAGAACACTAGGTTACAATGCGCGGAGATATCGTGCTCAAAAGTTCATTCAGTTCGAGAAATTCTGTTATTGGAGAAAAACAGTTTTAAAGATAAGGGAACGGATTCTAGACAGCTTATCCGTCGCTCATTATCCTAAAACTATTGTCAAATTCAAGTTGCCACACTAAAATACAAAATGAACGGTAATTTGATGCAAAAACCATCGTTTCTGTAAGATTTGGGTCATGTTTTGTCGGTTAAAACTCGGACCTCAGGACTCTCTACTCAGTCAGGTGTTTCTCCACAGTAGTACCAGATGTCATTTTACAGAGGGGCGGGGGCGGGGGGGTAACGTTCTTATTGGGGCTTGTTTGTGAGCATTTAATAAATGTAAACAATTGTTGCTATGGCCGTTGCTATGGAAAAAAGTCGCATACTGCTGATAGATTTCTTAAATCTCGCTGCTTCAATGCTGGAAATCGAGTGAGATTATTTCAAGACAGCATTCCCAAGTGTTTAAAGTTTATAATTTTGCTAATTAAAAAGAAGTGACTTTTGCAACCTAACATCACCTTTTTTGAGTATAAGACCACCTTAAGGTGGAGCGGTGTTTTGCACCTCTCCTTGGCAGTAAAGGGTAAGTACGTAGGACTTTCGGGTAACAATTAAATGACACCAGATCAAGCGAAATTTGAAAAGAAAAATTGGGCAAATAAGAGAATTCAAAATAATACTTGTGGTTACCTTCTGAACTATCCAGGACGTCAAGGATCTTGCTGAACTACGTCAGGGATAACAACAACGGGATAAATTAAATATTAAGTAAACAGGTAAGTTATTTCACATATCTCACCTATATTTGGGGCAACAGGCTGGTTTTTTCGTGGAAATGAATGTCGAGCTTTTATGGCGAGGTGGTATATTCTGTAGTGTATGAGGCAAGCGGCCAACATTGGGACCAGAAAATTTATTACGGAGATCAAAAGTGAGTAAATCCAAGGATTGTTAAAGTAACAAAATCCATGTATGAGACTTTTTGGCACAGCTTTCCAACCAAGGACTGGAGCAAGTGCAAACAAGAATGAGTAAACCCATAGAGCAGTGATGATAGCAATGGCGCGCCTGCGAGACATCAGCGGTGATATCTTGAAACGATCAAAGGGGTATTTCAGTGTGAAGTATCGATGAACGCTCAAAGCCAACAAGCTAAGTATAGAAGTAGGAGCCATGAGATGGTATGCAGTGGTCCACAAGTTACACATGATCTCGCCGTGCCTCCACCTTCCTTCGAGGATAATTCGTTCCAAATCAAAGGGTGTGACCAAACACGTGGTCAGGATATCGGAAACTGCTAGTGTCACGAAACACGTGTCAATGGATTGTCGCAGAGACCTGGTGCCCAACATGACCAAACACACTACCGAGTTTCCCAAAAGCGATGCAATGATAATAAGAACATAAAATACGGAGAGGAAGGTCTTGAATTTCATGTCATGTGATGTATACGTCGTGTTGGCCGTCAAATTGTCATTTTCCGAATCATTCATTATAGACTCTGTGAAAAAGGAGGAAAGAAATCCAGTGAAAACATTTCAAATAAAAAAAAAATTCGCTTACGGCCTGCGCAGTGCTTTCTACAATAGTCTAATGTTCTTTTATTTTATAGCAATAAATACAGGGTTTGGCTCCATTATACCATGATTTTTTTCGTGACGTAACATTTCTTCTCTAAAAGAGTAATTAGGTTTCTATCCAATCTGCAACACAAAAAAGATGTTCTGAAACCATGCTAAAGTTCTGCAGAAATAGGCATGGCTCCTGAATTTTCTGGAAATTACGAACGCGCGAAAATTAGCAAGAATAAGGTACTGACATCTTAGCTTTCTAACGTCGCCCTTGTACCGCAACTCAGAACTTCAAAGTATATCCCTACTAAGCTTTAAAATTTTTCAGGAGCTTAATAACGTTAACCGTCTTTAATTATTTTCCGGGAGACCTGAAGCATAAAAGAGTGTTTGCTAAATAGCGACGTCCACGTAGTTTATGTCCGCTTAACTTTTATTCGATCACATCTTCAGTTGAAAAAGTCCGTGGATAAGCAATACTATTTACTCTTTCCCGAAGAAAAACCTAATTCGCCAAAAAAAGTCTTTTAAGACTTTTATTAACATAAAAGGGCCTTACCTTAGAAACGTAAAATAGGCAACTTCTTGGAGCTCGGCTTTCTCAGAGTTCTAGGCTTCTCACTAACGAAGAACTGATTCTGTATTCTTACAGTTGGTCCACGTCACGCGTGAACGGAAACCTGAACACGTGATCCGAGTCTTCAAATGAACAAGCTACAATCAGTGACGTAACGGAAATCACAAAGGAAATATTGAAGATCTCATTGAAATTTGCGAAAATGGATTCTATCTTTGTAGAAGCAAGGGGTTGTGACGGGACAAATCTTTGTTTTATCGAGAGACCGCGTTATTTTCTGGGTTCGCTTCTCATCAGTAGTTCAAAAACGTTTTAGACGTAGAAGTAGGTGAAATTATGTCAATTATTTTGCTGATGCGGGATTCCTGTAGGGTAATATGACTCCCCTAAAAACGACTGCGTGGGCTATGTTTCAACCAAACGAGAACAAACCTTGGAGCTGAACGCTTGTGTAAGAACGGTAGCTCCGAAGGAAGTGGACGAAAACCAAGATACATGTGCCGTGTCAAGCAATTACTGATGACAGTTTTTCCTAGTTGCGAGGTTGATTAAAGACTAAGGGGCAGTTCACATGATACCGGAATGACTTTCATTCCAGAACGAGTTCATTCCATCCCCATATATTTCTCTGTATCTGTTTACATGATACCAAGACGAAAGTTAGGTCCCGCACAAGTCATTCCGGAATGAGTTCACTCCGGTTTTCAATCCGAATGAAATTCTCTTTCTGGTATGACATTTCATTCTGGTATCATGTAAACTGAAAACGGACTCCGTTCCGTGATGAAAACGCAAACCGCGTAGTCTGGGGCGAGTGGCGCATGCGTATCGTTTTCAAGATGGTGGATAAAACAGTCGTTTTCAAGATGGCTGAGACGGTCGATTTTGTCATGTAAATGCAGTACGAACTTCATTCTGGAACGAGACTCATTCCGGAATGAAACTCATTCTGGTATCATGTGAACAGCCCCTAAGCCGACGCTTCGTCCACAGTTAACCAAAGCGTAATATGAGAGTTGTTTGTCTGGAGGTGAAATTCGATCCAAGATGTAAATGGCCAGTTTTCCGTGCAAAATACCTAAAAAGCGAAATAGAGTTTGAAGACCATTACCTGTTGTGTGTTTGCTGTGTTTTTGCCCCTTTTCCGAGCTTCTGGACGCCGTTTTGGGGCGATTTTCTGTTTAACGGTCGATGCGATTCGCGACATCATGTCAAAGTAAAGCCAGTACGTGACTAGGAGTCGCATCGACCGTTAAACAGAGTATCGCCCAAAACGGCCTCCAGAAGTTCGGAAAAGCGGTAAAGACACAGCAAACACACAACAGGTATGGTTTTTCAAACTCTGTTTTGATTTTAGGTATTTTCCACGGAAAACTGCCGATTATTTTCAATCGAATTTCAGCTCCATACAAACAACTCTCATATTTAATACACTTTAGTGACCTGTTGCATAATCTATTGGTCTACAATCTTTGGCGATTTTCCCATCCATATATCCTAGGTTTCGCTACTTTGAACAATTCAATAGATTCTAGAAGGTCGTCTGAAAGTTTAGAAGGATAATTTCGTCCCCCTTGAGCGAACGCCTCACGTGTACTGAACGTTTTATGATGTCGAATGATACAATAAACAGCGCCAGGAGTTGCACGAGCTGCTGTGGAGATCGCTGTCGGTCCCTCTCCAGTCAAATAACGATCAATTATTCGTCTTCTCGTTTCCTTGTGGAGAGGCCTACATGGCCTGTTCTTCCGACCAAAGGTATTAACATAACCAGGTCTGAACCGTTCGAAACCTCTGTGACAGATTCGGAATCTCCTTTCGATTTTCGAAATCTCAGAAAACACAAGGCGAATGCCCAAATATGGAGAACGTGACTCGTCACGTTGTTTTGAATTTTAGAGTTTCCGTTCACGCGTGACGTGGATCAACTGTAAAGACATGTATTCAACCTCGTCCCCAGGGCCTTCTCCTCGTTCAAAATGGCGGTCGGAGAAACCCCTGGCCAAGGCTGCCAAAGTGGCTCCAAAAGTTCGTTAGAATTTCGTCACGCAAACACGATGAAATGCCTTCGTTTTGTTTGAATAAAGGTTTCCGATTGCAGAAAACAAACAGGGCCGCCACACGCTGGAAACCGGCAACCTCCGAAAAAGCCATTTTATCATGTGTCACGTGACATAATACTCCACGATTCGTGGAGTATTTCAGCAGCCTTGGCCAGGGGTTTCTCCGACCGCCATTTTGATCGAGGAGAAGGCCCTGGGGACGAGGTTGGACATGTATTCATAGGGAGACTGCAAACAGCTGCAAACGACAGGTGAAACTAGATGTTGGAAACGAGATCTTTCGGCACAAATTACGCCGCACGGTGGATCGACTAATTTTTGGCGCCTTCTTGCTGTCTCCAGACACAAAGCTTGCTATGAACATTGGAAGATTCCATTAAATTTTCTCTCCTTTTTTTTTTAATTATATGCCCTGCATATAATTAAACTGCTTCTAAGGCACAAATTAGGTTTTATTACACTGTATTACACCGAGAGCAATTATTCAAGAGAGAGTAATTCGAAGAAATTTAAGTTTTAGGTTTCCTCGAGGAAATACATTGTCTTGCGCACAGTCAACTTGTAGAAATGGCGTGTATTTCAACTGTGATGTATCCTGGATCCTTATTTACTAGAGAAACAGCGCCACATTTTTGGGAAGGGGGGGGGGGGAGTATTTTGCAAAGTTAAATAACAATAAAGCCTAGTCTCAGGTCATTAACATTTCAATTAGCCTCATACAGATTAGCAAACACACCGTGGCATTTTCAATTTTCTTTCCTTGTCACATTCAGACCACCACCGCTAAACAAACTTATCTGGTTATGAATAAAAGAAAAATAATACAAGAAGTTTTTATTTCAGTTTCACCTCAGTTTCGCTGTCTTAAAGTTTGCCTTGGGTTTTATTTTCGTTATTTTCGCATCGTTTAATGTTCGAGAAAGTTAAAAAAACCGCAAAACGTAATACTGTCAGAAATAAAATGTTATAGTGTCACTCGCTCCTTATTGCTTGAACACTAATATAGAGCTGAGACAGCAACAGCAGTAGTAGCAGTGATGCAGATAAAATTTGGTTCAAAAAACTTTTGAAGGGGAGTTTCATTGCGTGTTTCTCGAATTACGTTAAATCTGCGTATGAACAGGTGTAGAGTTCTACGAGGAAAGCTTCCATTTATTTTACATTGATAAAGCATAAAACACCTCTCACACTTAATTTAGCTCAGTCATTTTGCATACATGTTGCGCATTGTTAAATATCTCCGTTGTTGTAACAAATAAAGGAGTCGTGTCGAGTTTCTTGTCGATGCTTTGTGATATCTGTCAACTATGCAGTAGCATCCAAATAACCACTCGCCATGGCCTCACGCATAAAGCCTCATGCATTGAGATGGCTACAGGGCTTGGGCATGACTTCACGCTTTCCATTTGAATCAAGCGGCGCAATTCTGCTGTGCGACGACCCGCAGGCGGGTTGGTTACCTAGAGTGCTGGCGAATCAAAATAATGTAAAGGTACCGTGGAATGAAGATATCGTTAGTATCGAAGCGAAGTAGGCTCAGGGGCTCGGACGATCATGGTAGATTTAACAGGCGCAAGTGGCAAGTGTACTGAGTCTACAGAACGCTTTTAGATATACCATGGGTTCTAGTGCGGTGTGGAGAGAAGGGACTGATAAAGTCTGTATAATCATGATATAGATTTAAATATTTGAACTGCGGATAAAGATAGAATTATATGAAGATCATCGCAGTGAAGCTGTTTCAACTTAAGCAGTTGAAAAGAAGAAACCTGAAAAAATTCAGACTTGAACGGGAATCGAACCCATGACCTCTGCGATACTGGTGCAGCGCTCTAACCAATTGAGCTATCAAGCCAACTGGGAGCTGGTCAAATGTGAGTTCGTCTTTATCCCGTAGATGGAGAAATGAATATGAATATATGAAATAATCATATATTTGAACTGGGATAAAGATAGAATTATATGAAGATCATCGCAGTGAAGCTGTTTCAACTTAAGCAGTTGAAAAGAAGAAATCTGAAAAAATTCAGGCTTGAACGGGAATCGAACCCATGACCTCTAGCTGCGATACCGGTGCAGCGCTCTAACCAATTGAGCTATCAAGCCAACTAGGAGCTGGTCAAATGTGAGTTCGTCTTTATCCCGTAGATGGAGAAATGAATATGAATATATGAAATAATCATATATTTGAACTGGGATAAAGATAGAATTATATGAAGATCATCGCAGTGAAGCTGTTTCAACTTAAGCAGTTGAAAAGAAGAAATCTGAAAAAATTCAGGCTTGAACGGGAATCGAACCCATGACCTCTGCGATACCGGTGCAGCGCTCTAACCAATTGAGCTATCAAGCCAACTGGGAGCTGGTCAAATGTGAGTTCGTCTTTATCCCGTAGATGGAGAAATGAATATGAATATATGAAATAATCATATATTTGAACTGCGGATAAAGATAGAATTATATGAAGATCATCGCAGTGAAGCTGTTTCAACTTAAGCAGTTGAAAAGAAGAAACCTGAAAAAATTCAGGCTTGAACGGGAATCGCGCCCATGACCTCTGTGATACCGGTGCAGCGCTCTAATCAATTGAGCTATCAAGCCAACTGGGAGCTGGTCAATTCCCGTTCAAGCCTGAATTTTTTCAGGTTTCTTCTTTTCAACTGCTTAAGTTGAAACAGCTTCACTGCGATGATCTTCATATAATTCTAGATTTAAAACTATAGCACATTATTGTACTACACTAAATTTTGGCGTCCTCCCATTGGTCGAAATCGATCACGTGACGTGATAGTGACTCTCCTCGGCGGGCGCTTTTCAGCGCATAGTGCCCATTTTTGGCGATTTTCGCTGAAAATTTTGCGTTGCACAATAAAAACAATAGAGTCCTTCTGTCTCAGGCCCTATGCGTGATAGGATCCCTCGGAAATTTGATGTTAAAACTTCATATAAGCCGTCGAACTACGTTCCCGGGCTAATATTTGTTGTGAACATCAAATTTCCCCGGGCAATCTATCACACGATAGTGCCTTAGACAGAAGAACTCTATCGTTTAAATAACGTTTTTGCTACGCAGCACTCACCGCGCCCTGCAGTCAAAAGGAAACATTCATAATTGAAAAAAAAACTGTATCGCTGAAGTGCTGAAAACTGAATTAAAAAAACAGTCAGAAGTTTCAGGGATAACCCCTTCATCGGTGTTTGCCGTTGCCAGCGACAAACACTCGTGCTCTCCCATCAGTAAACTTACGGGCATTTTGTTTTGGGTTGAATTTTGCCAGAATTTTACCCCCACTATGGAGAAACGCTGGGCCAATTGCTGATTCAATTTCAAGCAAATTTATAACCCTTATAAATTTAAGTTAATGTGACAACCAAGACAGTTTACACTGTGTGACATACTATCCGGGCAAGCTTTGCTGTCACGCTCAATGGTCATCCTATGCTCAGGTGCAAACAACATCCTATTTCACACTCGGCCAATCACATGCGGACCTTCACCATTTAGCCTGCTACAAAATTCCCCTCCCTCCCTACCCTTGCTGGTCCTTTGGTAGCATGTGACATAGTAAAGGATTTTATTGGAGATGTTATATACATTATTGCTATTTATGATCTACATTTACAATAATATAGGTACCTTTACCAAGTGCCATATTAATATAGATAGCATTTGATTCCAAGCATTGTTATTGTTCAGTTGAGCCGGACTTATTCAGTTTTGAGCATTTACTAGGCTACAAAGCACCCCACTTTACGGGGCTTTACTTCATTGCTATCCACGTATATGGATGTATAACCATTGTTATTCTTCAGTTAGAGAACGTTAAAATCAGGTTGCAAACTGTGTACTCAGTCTGCGCATTTAGACACTGTTACTCATGTGATGTACATTTCTTCATGTTACAAGCTGTTATAGCCTCGATATGTCACTGTCAGTTAAAGATTTCTATAATTTCAATAAAACACGGGTTCTGAATGAAGTGCTCCCAAACAGGTCACCCTTTGCCCCATAGACTCACGTGTTTCTTCTATTCTGGGGATTGAGCTCCAATCCAGCTTTCTAACATTGTTACCATAGCAACTAGGTGAAAATCTTATAGGATAAGGACCTCTTCCATTGGGGATCTTGACCCCTTGGAGAGGGTTGGGGGATTATGACCCCCTGGCTGGAGAGGATTGTGACCTACCTCTCCTTTAGCTCCCTAACTCTGATAGGATAAGGACTTCTCTAGTGGGGGATTACATGGCCCCCCAGAGAGGGTTGGGGGATTATGTCCCTCTGCCAGAGAGGATTATTGACCTCTCGGTGCCATGAAGTGTTAGTTCATAGTCTTGACCTGTATATGCATTTTGGAGCACTTGATCCTCAACCCCTTTATCCCACAAACTTGGTAGTGTGTGTCATTTTCTTGGTCGCGGGTTGGGAACATTACCGGCGGACAATTAGTGCGCGCACAAGCATTCTAAGGAGTCGGATTTCGATTTCACCAGTTACCTAATCCGAAGGTGCTACCATGCTACCAGATGGCACTTTAACCCAATCATCCTTTTTCTTGAATTCGTGGTGAGCAGAACTCCTTATTTTCAGTGACTCTAAATTCTGTTGACAGATAAACAACAAAACACGCGCTCGCGCCCAATTTCCACCAATGACAAATTTATGATTATGACGTCAAATGACACTAATTCACAATTGAAGTGAAAAACTTTCTTGCCAAGCATCAAGATGGTTATCTCTACTTTATGGAACAGCTACATACTTTTTTTTTCTAAAAGTGCATTTCCACAACTTATAAGCTATTGGGCAGCTTATAGGTTCTGGAGATGAGCTTTTGGAAAATATTACTATGCAGTGACCAAATATAACACTTCTGCAAAGGTAAAGTAAATTTTTACAGCTTTCCTTCAAGCACAAAAACGCGCAGCGTACGACTTCCTGATCGACAAATTTCTCACTTGTACTTAGATTTTAACACGGAAGAGTGTCGTTCAGATTTGAGGTTGAAAAGACCGAGATGAATAGATTTCTAAATTCTGGACTAGGAGTGTTGCCTGACCGAGATTTGTCATGTAGCTTTATTTTGTATAAGTAGTAGGTAAACTGGAAACGAAAAGTAAATAAAATTCGGGGCACCCAACGAGAAAATTTTAGCAAAATACTTGAACGTCATTTTCTGCTTTCTTAGATCGTTTGAAAGCTTTTTAAAGGCATGTTTGTGTAAGCTAATACAAGTTAATCTGTTCGGCTGTTGAGACGAACGGTACAGCAAACGGACAACTCACGTTAAGTCAAACAGCAAGCAAACAACTCTTTTAATCAAATAGTTAATCAACCTTTATATTACACGGCCATAATTATTCGAGCATAGGTGAGACATTCCACGAATAGTCAAAGTCACGACGAGCATTCGTCACACCTTCCCTCTTATGAAAAGAAAAAACAAAATAACAGTCTCGCAAAAAATAAACGTCAACACGCAATCGCAAAATCTGGCTGGGGATTTAGTCACGTCAACACATAATCGCGAAATCTCGCCGGGGGTCTTCTTTCTCTCTGTGATCTTCGAAGGTCAGTTGGCGGCACATCGGGCTGGAAGGATGGCGGCTCAGCAGACGGCACAGGAGAGGACAAAGTCGATGGAACGTGCACTGTAGTGTGTCCAGGCGACACTGTTCCAGAACTATTGGGCAGCGGCGTTTCCTTTGGAACGACGGTCTGGCTCGAAACAGGGGTCTCGCCAGTCTTAATAATGTCACGCCGATTTCTCCGATAAACTGTACTTCCAGACTTGACAAGGAAACTACGAGGACCCGCCGAATCCAGACAGGTAGCTGGTGTCCAGACTTTTTGCCCAGGAAGTCTCATTCGCACTATTTCACCAGGACTAACATTAGGAAGTGGCTTTGCGTGTCGATCGTAGTAATGCTTCTGACGACGTTTCCTGTCAGACATAGCACGTACATCATCACGCAGTGGATAACTGGGCCTGAGAAGAGACTCGGACATGGGCAACAACGTACGACAGCGACGACCCATCAACCGTTGCGCAGGGCTAGTAGCCATTCCCTCTGTTGGGGTGTTACGCCAATCCAACAAGGCTTGAAATTCGGAGACACCCGATTCTTTGCATTTCTCAAAAAGACGTTTCACAGTCTTCACAGCATTCTCCGCCTTCCCATTCGATTGAGGATATCTTGGCGAGGTGGTGATATGATTGAAAGACCAGCTCTCTGCGAATGCTTTGAACTCTCTAGACGCAAACTGCGAACCATTGTCAGTAACTAGAGTCTCTGGAACCCCAAAACGTGCAAAAATGGTCTTCAACTCGCGAACCACGGCTTGTGTTGTGAGAGCTCGCAAACGGGAAACCTCGATGAAACCGCTGAAATAATCGGACACAACTAGAAGGGTGCGTCCATTGAAATCACACAAATCAGCAGCTAACTTAGCCCAGGGTCGCGAAATTACTTCATGTTGAAGGAGTGGTTCCTTAGTCTGAGACGTGCGATAGGCCAGACACACGTCACACTTGGAGACAAAATCTTTGACATCTGATGCAATTCTTGGCCAGAACAGGCACTCACGAACTCTTCTCAAACATCCTTCTATTCCTATGTGTGTAGAATGTGCAACAGACATCAGTTCCTTGCGCATACAAGTGGGAACAACCAAACGAGCACCTTTGAAAACCAGAACATCTTGTACCACTAACTCGTCACGCAAGTCAAAGTAGGGTCGCAAACACTCAGAAACATCTGACTTTCTTTCAGGCCAACCATCTTGAATGACATCACGAAGCTGTTTCAAAACTGGATCGTTAGCAGAAGCATGGGTAACCTGTTGCCAACGGGCGTCACTCAAAGGCAAGTTAACTCTATGGTCAACTTCTTCCAACTCTCGGACAGAAACGGAGGCATTAACTTCAGGCAAATGAGCTCGGCTCAACGTATCAGCAATCAACATCAACTCTCCTTTTAGGTAAGTAACATCCAAATCATACTTCTGCAACCTCAAAAGCATTCTCTGAAGACGCTTTGGTGCAACACACAGTTCTTTCCGGAAAATGGACTCAAGGGGCTTGTGGTCTGTTTGTACTCTAACAGAATCACGACCATAAATGTAAGCATCAAATTTCTCACACGCAAAGACTATCGCCAAAAGTTCCTTCTCAATCTGTGCATAGTTTTCTTCCGTAGGGGTCAAGGCTCGTGAAGCATACGCCACAGGCTGCCCACCTTGAAGTAACACAGCACCAAGACCGTGTTGGGACGCATCACATTGGATCGTAACCTTCTCTCGCAGGTTGTAATAACGGAGTATAGGTGACACGGACACAGCTTCTTTGAGTTGCTCAAATGCTCTCTCTTGGGGCTCGTCCCAGTGCCACTCCACGTCTTGGCGGGTGAGGTCTCTGAGAGGCTTGGTGATATCTGATAATCGGGGCAGAAATTTGCTGAGGTACTGAACCATTCCTAAGATACGCTGCACAGCTGCAACATTCTCCGGCCGGGGCATTTCACGTATGGCTCGAACTTTCGCTGGATCTGCTCGAAGACCTTCACTGGTTGCCACATGACCGATAAACGGAACTTCTCTCATCCTGAGCTGCAACTTGTCGGCGTTTAAACGAACTCCACGCTCCTCACATCTCTGAAGGAACGCTGAAAGACTCTTGTCGTGATCCTTTGAGGCTGCTTGCAATGAATCACCATAACCAACAACAACAAAATCATCTGCTATGACTTCAACTCCAGTCAGTCCCTCAATCAATTCGTGCATCTTGCGTTGAAAAATTTCAGGCGCAGACTTAATTCCAAAGGGCATCCTTTTCCACCGATAACGACCAAACGGCGTGTTAAAAGTAGTTAGGAACGATGACTGCTCGTCAAGAACAACGTGCCAGAACCCACAGGCGACATCGAGTACAGTAAACACTTTGGCACCATGGAGCCTAGAAGCAACCTCTTCAATTGTAGGCAAAGGATAATTCTCTCGTTGCAGAGCTCGATTGAGATCCTTAGGGTCCAAACAAATGCGTAAGGTACCATTTGGCTTTGGCACAACAACCATTGAACTAATCCAAGGTGTGGGCGTTGTCACACGAGCTACAATTTCTCGGCTCTCCAAATCTTCTAAAGCCTCTTGTAGACGTTCACGGATGGCAACCGGTACTCGGCGAGGAGGGTGCTGAACTGGCTTCACTGTTTCATCCAGCTCCATATGATATTCTCCAGAAAGTTTACCAACTCCATCACCGAAAACACGAGGGAATTTCTTGACCAACTGGTCAGCGGACAAAACAGGCTCGGCAGCGGACAAAACAGGCACGTTTGGTGCATCATGCGCATACACATAACCATCAGAGGTCTGGGGATGATTCAACTGATCATTGTCCAAGAACTTGACGATTTTCATTCCAAGACAAGCTTTCCTGCCAAGTATAGGCCTGACTCTCTTGCTGTCCACCAGATTGCAGTCAAGAAGACATCTGAAATCTCCACGCCAAACTCTCAAACGAACTCTACCAAGGATAGGAATCGATGTCCCACCATACGAAATAATTGCTGTGCTTACAGGGGCCACGTTAAGCAAATCAAAGTCATTTGTCGCTTTCTTATACAAATGCAAAGGGACAACGTTACATTGCGCTCCAGTGTCCGGCTGAAAGCGAAGATAATTTCCAGACTCCAATTTTAACGTTACAAGCTGCGAATCATCTAGAGTCACCGCTGAAATCTCCTGTACGCCAAACACTTCGTCTGAAAATTCATCCTCCAAATAATGGACACGACTGCCACGCTGCGACGGTTTAGGTGCTGATCCAAAACACACGTTCGCGAAATGGTTTTGCTTGTTACACTTATTACACCTTTTTCCAAATGCAGGACAGTTTTCACGCTTAGACACATCATGCATACGCCCGCAAAAATCACACGTTTTCACTCGGGAGTCAGCGCCTCTAGGGAATCGACCACGCCGCGCCTTTTTCTCTCGTTTAGGCTTTTTAGAAAAGGCATTTACATCGCTCGGATCTGTATCCCCAATGCCGGCACCTCCAACAACTTTCATCTGTTGAATCATTGTCTCATGTGCCCGACAAATTTCATCAGTTTTCTGCAGTGACAAATTCTTTTCGCGAAGCAATCTCTCTCGTACCTTCGAATCCTGAATTCCGAAAACAAGCTTGTCAAAGTCACGACGAGCATTCGTCACAGCTGTTTTAACTGAAACTTAAGGTCGCAGGAAATGTTAGGAAACGGAATCCTATCTGCCTGTAGTTTGACCCGGGCTATTCTACAAAACAAAGACCTCATCGATTTCGCATCTCTTGACGTCTGAAAAAGCGTTTGTGCAGATTTCCTGTCTTTTGGCGTCTAACCGAAGCGTATAAGCGAGGGTCTTCGTTTTCTAGTTTGACCCGGCCTTTTCTACAAAACGAAGACCCCTCATCAATTTCGCGTCTCTTGCCACCTGATAAAGCGCTTAGGTCTAACTTCTGGCCATGGGTCTTCGTTGTTAGGTCTTAGGTCTTAGGTCTTCGTTTTATAGATACCCGAATTTCCGAGCTGCTAATGGCTGTCCGAAAATGCTAACTGACCTTTTTTTACACTCTGAACGACATATTTGTCCCTCCGAAAACAATAGGAATTAATCAGTCCCCTTGTTAGGAAAGTCTGAGATGATGTTTCGCCAAAGAAATCTCTAGTTTTCGCTGCAATTTAATCCGAATATTTGAGACGATTTAGGCCAACCGAACCGGATATTCCGCCGAAACGAACCGTTGGGTGCCCCTGGAAATTCTAGCACTAGTCTTGGCCGGTATTTTGGAAGAGAGAAAACCCTCTCTTGGTTATTTTATATTCGCGCACATTTTCAGCTCGAAAAACTATTAACTGAAAGAATGTAGAAAAACAAGTCAACTGGAAATGGTGAGAGGAACACATACACAGAAGAGCTAATGTTGCAAGACTTAAATTTCGTCCTTATGAAAGCTATGAAGGTGCTATGTCACCAATGTTTAGTATTTCTTTACAAGGCTAAAAGACATATTGGCCGTCTAACGGAAACCTAAAAATAATAATTTAGTTTTGTTTTAGATTTCTCTACTAGTTTTCTAAACTAACTTAGAACACGAGAGTTTTTAAATTGAGTTAATTGAAGTGTTCAGCAAATGCAAATTTGACACAAAAGCAAGATACCTTATTCTCACTTAATTTCGCAAGTACTAAATTTCGCGATATTCGCGATTTTGAAAAAGTCGCGAAATATAGAACACGGGAAGATTAAAATCGCGAAATTTAATAATGAAATTCAAGCTGTTGCTTTATTACTGTTATTCCAACATGTCTCAGCTTCAATTGTTTAGGAGTTTTTTTTTTGTTTGATTTTGTCCATCAGTTATCTTCCACTGCATGACTCTCTCTGTCCGAACTGTCCTCTGCCGCTAAGTTACCTATCGGATATTTAGACTGTGGAATACCTTATGCTTTGTTATGTTTAGCTTGTTATGTTTGCTATTGTTTACGATGACGATCATATTAATTACGTTGTTACAGTTCTGAGGTCAAAGCTACATATTGAAGAATAGAAAAAAATCGCGAAATTTAATAACTCCAATTCTAGTTTCCTCTCAAAATCGCGAAATCTAATACTCACGAAATATGGCTCTTGATTTTTCGCGAAATTCAATACTCGCGAAATTTAGTGAGAATAAGGTCTTACTGTCGGCTGTCAAGCCAAAACCGCTGTACGGCTATAGGGTCCAGAAAAACAATGCACGGGAAAACATGATGGTGCCAAGCGCGGGAAACCGTGCTGACCGGTGGGACAAGGGGTTGTGTGATATATTCACCTGGTCCCACGCCAAGGGCGTAGCCCGCTGTGCGGTACCAGGTGAATATATCACATACCCTCAAGGGATTTGCATTATACGCTTTGCCTCACTGCGAAAAGCAGAACGGAGAGGGAAAATTACAAAGCATAGCATTCATGGACTTTTCATAGAATATAACCTTGTCGTCATATCTGAAAGAATGAAGCGGATGACAGTGTGTTCCAAAGGAAAAGGAAAACACATTTAGTTCAATAGTAAGGTGAGATGTATAGTTTAAGACTGAAATGCAAATCGAGGTATGATTCTTTGGAATGTTTCTTTGTATTTGTTAGTGGATGCGAGCAATTAAGTGGCAATGTCTGTAAGAGTGGTCTACTGCATCAAACTTTGCCCAGAAAACCACCTTGGGTCACAAGTAAATGAAACGAGTTTCGTTTTGGGAAATACGTTAAATTAATTTGTTTGGAGCCCACAACAGTAATGCGCCGATCAATTCGAAACTTCAACATCCCCTCCCCCGGGCATACCCCGGGCATTTGACTGTGCATCCTGCCAAGGCAGGGGGGAATTTGAACGTTGCGTTGAAAGGGTGGGGAATTTGAACCGGATTATTTTATCTCTTGTTCTGACGAAATACGCCCGAGAGGTTTTTCGGTTTTTGCAGGGTATGACGGATTTCCAAGATAGAATTTCGCCTTTGTCAGTTAATAACTATTTCAAAAGAAGTTTGAAGGTGTCATTACGGCATATCTCACTCTGAAAAGCGTGAACAGTGTTTGGTTGAAGACGAAATTTGTCTTTGCGGAGAGTTATTTCAGTACTAGTTGGTGGGGCATTTGAACGGCATTTTTGCCCCGAGGGGAGGGAATTTGAACAAGCCAATCTCCAAAAGTTCAAATGCCCGGGGGGTTGCCGGGGGGGGATGTTGAACTTTCGAATTGATCGGCGCATAAGAGCGGCAAAATGCGTAAATTGGCGCCTGGCCAGACACGAAAATTGCATAAGTTGGCGACCTCACTGCCCAAAAACCACAAAATGCAGCAAAGAAGTGCTATTATTTTTTAAGTTAAGAGGTCCTTCAAGGGTGTAAAGCGTATGTTAAATTTAATTTGTTTTGAAGTGGAGCTCGTGATAATTGATATATTAACACACATCTGAGCGCTTTCTGAAAACTCGCAAAAGTACCCTGTCTTCGTCGGCCTTTATTTCCCGAGTCCAGACCGAGTCCCACACCCTGAGACAAAAGCGCCAAAAGTTCAAAGGTGCTGTGGAAAAGGAAGATCAAAACAGCAAAATGAAGGCTTAAAAAATCAAAACCCGACTACAAAAAAGTAGAGATTCATTTTTATCCACCAGACCAGAATAACTGTTACAAGCTCTCCATGAATTTCATTGCAAACAGAGTTATACAAATGACACATATTAGAAGTCAGTACTGTAACTAGCTGAATTCATCGTCAACGTTTTCTACCTACAGTGCAGTACAGTCTTAACATTTCTTTAATATTCAATTAAAACAAAAGTGGGATCCAAACAGTTAAAAAGGTTTTGCAACGGTTACCGGTACGGACCAAGTTTTGCAGACAACCTAATTTGCATAATGCGAGTCACGCAATTCTCCGGATTAGCATCCAAAGATCAGGACTCAGTAATTCGTTTATTTCATCACTTTGAACAGTTGGAAACTTCTATTTGTGCATGCTGTTCTGCATTTATGACTTGGAATGGAGAAATCTTAAAATCTAGAAGCTATTTAGTTCACACAATCTGAATTATGCTCAACAACCTAATTTACATAATGCATGTGTCATATTCGTAAAAGTCAGCAAAAGTTCGAAGCCACTGTGGTAAAAGAAGATAAAAAGCGCAAGGTATTTTTACATTTCTGTGTTCCCTGACATCTCATTAACGGATTTCAATAGGAATTTAGAGCGACTCGGTCTGGACTCAGGAAATAAAGGCCCACGAAGATAGGGTACTTTTGCGAGTTTTCAGAAAGCGCTCAGATGTGTGTTAATATATCAATTATCACGAGCTTCCACTTCAAAAAAAATTAAATTTAACATACGCTTTACACCCTTGAAGGACCTCTTAACTTAAAAATAATAACACTTTTTCGCTGCGTGTGGTTTTTGAGCAGTGAGGTCGCCAACTTATGCAATTTTCGTCTCTGGCCAGGCGCCAATTTACGCCTTTTGCCGCTCTTACTGTTGTGGGCTCTAAAAAAATTAATTTAACGTATGTGCCAAAACGAAACTCGCTTCATTCACTTGTGACCCAAGGTGGTTTTCTGGGCAAAGTTTGAGGGAGAACTTTTTTTTGACCCGAAATGCAGTGGACCGCTCTTACAGACATTGCCACTTAAGTTCTATAAGTCTTGATGTGATTGGTAAAGTTCCCTGTTTCAGTTTACTTTCTATAAACGATTTGGATTTATTTTCGCTTTTTGATGTTAACTGTAATCATTCTTTGGGATTAAGTCGAGGGGTCTAGTAATACCATTTGGCGGGGTGGTCACTTGCCCCAGACTTCCCTCGACCAAACAAATTTTCGTTACAAACTTTTGGTCAACATAAGCATTATCTTCAGTCGTTTAGGATCGATTCACCAAAATCTTCATGAAAGACGGTATAGAAGACTTACTAGGGATACAATGGCATAAAAATCTCTTCGACGAGAGCAAGGGCGAGGATGCTAGCAAGCTTTGAAAGGCGCCGATTCCATCGGTACCTTTCACTACCTCCGATTGAAAAAAGCCTCAAAATGTCATTTAAACGAGCCAGGACAAACAGGGAAGCACTGAGCTGAAGGCAGGCAGGCTTTATTTCAAGATATCTCGATTCTTTTATTACCGCGGTTAGTCCGTTGTAAATCTCTGCAAACCTTAGGCTTAACGGCTCCTATATAAGCAGCGACGCTATCAAGCGATTGCATAAGAGAACGGTGCAAGATTGACCGGAAATTAATTAAACAGTCAGGACACAATGAGTGGACAATAACGCATAGGTAAACAAGATTTATTTCGATCTACGACATATATTTTCACCCTTTTTCTATTTTTAAATGAATTTCACATACAACGCGTCTGGGCTGCCTGTGGTGCGACTCACTTGTTTTTTTCCGGGGTACAAGAGATCTTGTTTGGCCAGAGGATTCCTACCCCCAAATGAAATTATGGTTTTGTCTCGTGAGAGCAAATTTTAAAGCTAGCTAGTTGACATTTTATTTTTGGAGAAGAAACTAAAATAATGATAATGAACACGGTTCGAATTGTTCAATCAATCAGTCAATAAATCAATCAATTAGTCGTTTTTCTACGCACGTAACCTCTATGAGCTGAAAGGCTCGTTCAAAATAGTGCATCTTAAAAACTATAAAAAACTATTCAAAACTATAACAATCTGGTTCTATGACGTATCAAACTTCACTGATATACAACAAACTTAAAAAAAAAAGAAGAAAAGAAAAAAATTACTCTTAATTCCCCGCGCTGTCAATCGGTCAACCAATCAATTATTTACGTCTGGCCACCGTGCCTACTGTGGACCAAAGTACTCGAAGCATTATATTACTTTAATTCTTTGACTGTCGTTAAAACTACTCCTGAATTGTCAAAACTCAGCACTGCATCAGGGGGGCTCTCAGTGCTCTGGCCAATTGCACACTTCTTTCTCTTCCGTTCTTTTCCACTTTGTCGCACTTCACGCCTCTTTCCAAACATTCCTTTGACGGCTTTTTTGAATCGCGGAGTTCGGAAGCTGTATATTAGGGGATTTATGGCCGAGTTAAGAAATTCCATCATGATAAAAATTTCGGAGACTTGATATGGAGTCTTGTAGTAGCAGGCTCGACAGAAAAAACTGATAGTAACGAACAGTGACCAAGGGAGCCAACAAAGGACAAAACAGAACACTATTATAAAGGTTGTTTTGGCTGCACGAAATAGTCCCAAAGCATGTTTTTGTTGTGCGTCAGTTACTGAAGAGCTTTCATTCTGTGCTTGATTTAACTCATGCCTTTTTTCAGCTGGAAGCGGACTGAGCTGCAGTTCCTGTGGTTGGGGAGTGGCGGCGTCTGCAAGGTTTTCATTTTTAGTCGATGCTGAGTGTAAAAATCAATCAATCAGTCAATCAATCCATCAATCAATCGATTGATCGATCGACAATAAACAGAAAGAGGAACATAGTACGCCATCCCCGCGTTATGGCCAGTACCTTATGTATACGCACAGCCACATCACATCCGGCTTCCACTGCCCAGGTGATATGGCTGTGTGCATGCGTAAGGTACTGGCCATATTGCGGGTATGGCATTCTCATCCCCAGAACCAAGCGGCTTTTTTAAAATTACATCTTGTGTAGCTCTTGATTGGCCGATTCAAACTGCGCAATAAGGTTAAGCACGAAAGGATGCACCTACGAAATTTAAAGTGTTTGAGATTGTCGCTAAATGCCAGGGATTCTTTTCTCGCTACATTATTTTCTAGAGAACTTCAGCCTGTCCATAAATAAACTTACATGTATCTGTTTCATCGACTTTTGTAATGACGTATAAAAACGTGGGTACCAAATGCTTCTGGATTTCAATTTTCGATGTGGTGCAACGTAATACATTGTACCGTTTGGTGGCGAAATGAGAGTTCCGATCAGCTTTTAGTCGATCTAACACCATGACTCGATCGCTAGGAATTCAAATTTCTCAGTTGTTGCCAGAATTGCCATGCCCAGAGCTCCATATAAGAGAATAGAGCAGGCCATTACCGATCCTTGGCGCCGACCAATAGGATCGTGGGCTCTGGGGACGAGAATGAGAGCAGGCGCAATAGCACCTTAAAAAATTAGACATGCGCTACCGGATGTCGCGGATTCCACGACATTCGGTAATGGCTGATACCAGAGCCATGCGATCCCTCCGCTGACCGAACAGATCGTAGGCTCTGGGAACGAGAATGCGGGAGTGGTGTAGTGTGTCCCTCTTGCTGTTTATTGTTGGTTATTTATACGTGTTGGGCACACCTATCAGCAAAAATGCTGACCCACTTCCCCATACACATACCTTGGGAGGACTGTTTAACGGTCCCCAGCCGACAGCTACCTCATGTTTAAGGTGGAGGGGTGTTTTGCACCTCTCCTTGGCAGTAAAGGGTAAGTACGTAGGACTTTCGGGTATTACTTAAACGATATCAGGTCAAGCGAAATTTGATGAGAAAAATTGGGCAAACAAAAGAATTCAAAATAATACTTACGGTTACCTCCTGAACTACCCAGGACGTCAAGGATCTTGCTGAACTACGTCAGGGACAACAACAACGGGATAAATTAAATATTAAGTAAACAGGTAAGCTATTTCACACATCTCACCTATATTTGGGGCAACAGGCTGGTTTTTTCGTGGAAATGAATGACAAGCTTTTATGGCGAGGTGGTATATTCTGTAGTGCACGAAGCTAGCGGCCAACACTGGGACAAGGAAATTTATTACGGAGATCAAAAGTGAGTATTCCCACGTATTGATAAAGTAACAAACCCCGTTTCGGACACTTTTTTGCCTAGCTTTCCAGCCAAGGACTGGAGCAAGTGCAAACAAGAGTGAGTAAACCCATAGAGCAATGATGATAGCAATGGCGCGTCTGCGAGTCATCAGCGGTTTGGCTCCAACACTATACCATGATTATGAACAACAACACTATACCATTATACCATGATTTTTTACCAACACTATACCAACATTGATTTACCAACACTATACCATTATACCATGATTTTTTCGTGACGTAACATTCAGTTCTCTAAAAGAGTGATTAGGTTTCTATCCAATCTGCAACACAAAAAAGATGTTCTGAAACCATGCTAAAGTTCTGCAGAAATAGGCATGGCCACTAAAAATAATTAAAAGATCTTGCTTGTAAACAATAACCTTATTCTTACTAATCTTCGCGTGTACGATATTTGCGATTTGAAAAAAATTGCGAAAATTAATTCTCGCGAGAAAAAGAAAGCGAAAATTAAACAAGGGAAATTGTATACCATATTATATAAGAAAAGAATACATGAATATTAAATGTTGTGAGTCACGGGCTTTTTTTGGAAATTGCTCTGAATTAAAACTGTATCTTCCCGCGCTTCACTGATAGGTATTTTTCTGGGCCTGTTTTAGACTAGCACTCTCATCTCATTTCATTCCATTTCCCTTTTTTTCCGGGCGTGTCAAGCTTTTTTCTAATTTCCAGAAGCTAGTAGCCTCGAAATATAATTTCTTCTTATTCTGTATAATTACCTTGTGAAAATTTCCGGTAAAACGGGGCTTTCAGGTCGGGGTTTGGGACAGTAAAGCAATGGCGAAACCGCGAAATTAAATACACTTTTGTTCACTTTGTTCCTGGAATCGCAAAAATTAATACTCACGAAATACAGCTCCTGAATTTTCTGGAAATTACGAACGCGCGAAATTTAGCAAGAATAAGGTACTGACATCTTAGCTTTCTAACGTGGCCCTTGTACCGCAACTCAGAACTTCAAAGTATATCCCTACTAAGCTTTAAAATTTTTCAGGAGCTTAATAACGTTAACCGTCTTTAATTATTTTCCGGGAGACCTGAAGCATAAAAGAGTGTTTGCTAAATAGCGACGTCCACGTAGTTTATGTCCGCTTAACTTTTATTCGATCACATCTTCAGTTGAAAAAGTCCGTGGATAAGCAATACTATTTACTCTTTCCCGAAGAAAAACCTAATTCGCCAAAAAAAGTCTTTTAAGACTTTTATTAACATAAAAGGGCCTTACCTTAGAAACGTAAAATAGGCAACTTCTTGGAGCTCGGCTTTCTCAGAGTTCTAGGCTTCTCACTAACGAAGAACTGATTCTGTACTCTTACATGTAAATACACGTATTCATAGGGAGACTGCAAACAGCTGCAAACGACAGGTGAAACTAGACGTTGGAAACGAGATCTTTAGGCACAAATTACGCCGCACGGTGGATCGACTAATTTTTGGCGCCTTCTTGCTGTCTCCAGACACAGCTTGCTATGAACATTGGAAGATTCCATTAAATTTTTCTCTCCTTCTTTTTCTTTTTAATCATATGCCCCGCATATAATTAAACTGCTTCTAAGGCACAAATTAGGTTTTATTACACTGTATTACACCGAGAGCAATTATTCAAGAGAGAGTAATTCGAAGAAATTTAAGTTTTAGGTTTCCTCGAGGAAATACAGTGTCTTGCGCACAGTCAACTTGTAGAAACGGCGTGTATTTCAACTGTGATATATCCTGGGTCCTTATTTACTAGAGAAACAGGGCCACACTTTTGGGAGGGGGGGGGGAGTATTTTGCAAAGTTAAATAACAATATAGCCTGGTCTCAGATCAGTAAGATTTCAATTAGCCTCATACAGATTAGCAAACACACCGTGGCATTTTCAATTTTCTTTCCTTGTCACATTCAGACGACCACCGCTAAACAAACTTATCTGGTTATAAATAAAAGAAAAATAATACAAGAAGTTTTTATTTCAGTTTCACCTCAGTTTCGCTGTCTTAAAGTTTGCCTTGGGTTTTGTTTTCGTTATTTTCGCATCGTTAAACGTTCGAGAAAGTTAAAAATGAAATGTTACAGTGTCACTCGCTCCTTATTGCTTGAACACTAATATAGAGCTGAGACAGCAACAGCAGTAGTAGCAGTGATGCAGATAAAATTTGGTTCAAAAAACTTTTGAAGGGGAGTTTCATTGCGTGTTTCTCGAATTACGTTAAATCTGCGTATGAACAGGTGTAGAGTTCTACGAGGAGAGCTTCCATTTATTTTACATTGATAAAGCATAAAACACCTCTCACACTTAATTTAGCTCAGTCATTTTGCATACATGTTGCGCATTGTTAAATACTTCTGATGTTGTAACAAATAAAGGAGTCGTGTCGAGTTTCTCGTCGATGCTTTGTGATATCTATCAGCTATGCAGTAGCATCCAAATAACCACTCGCCATGGCCTCATGCGTAAAGCCTCATGCATTGAGATGGCTACAGGGCTTGCGCATGACTTCACGCTTTCCATTTGAATCAAGCGGCGCAATTCTACAGTGCGACGAACCGCAGGCCGGTTGATTACCTAGAGTGCTGGCGAATCAAAAAATGTAAAGGTACCGTGGAATGAAGATATCGTTAGTATCGAAGTGAAGTAGGCTTAGGGGCTCGGACGATCATGGTAGATTTAACAGGCGCAAGTGGCAAGTGTACTGAGTCTACAGAACGCTTTTAGACATACCATGGGTTCTAGTGCGGTGTGGAGAGAAGGGACTGATAAAGTCTGTATAATATCATGATATAGATTTAAAACTATAGCACATTATTGTACTACACTAAATTTTGGCGTCCTCCCATTGGTCGAAATCGATCACGTGACGTGATAGTGACTCTCCTCGGCGGGTGCTTTTCAGCGCATAGTGCCCATTTTTGGCGATTTTCGCTGAAAATTTTGCGTTGCACAATAAAAACAATAGAGTCCTTTTGTCTCAGGCCCTATGCGTGATAGGATCCCTCGGAAATTTGATGTTAAAACTTCATATAAGCCCTCGAACTACGTTCGCGGGCTAATATTTGTTGTGAACATCAAATTACCCCGGGCAATCTATCACACGATAGTGCCTTCGACAGAAGAACTCGACCACATTTTGCTGTTTGGTTAAGCACATAAGAATTCAAAGCGTTAGAGATTGTCGCTAAATGCCAGCGATTCTTTTCTCGCTACTGCAATTTCTACAAAACTACAACTTTGCCATAAATAAACTTACGTGTAACTGTCTCATCAACTTTTGTAATGACCTCTTGATGTCGATGTTTAAAAACTTGGGCGCCAAATTCTTCTGGAAATTTTCGATGGGGTAAAACGTAATACAATGTAGCATTTAGTGGCGAAACGATAAGTACACAATTGACATTCTCACACATTAGAAACCAGACGAATGTAATAAAATAACTGTACAATTCAGTATAACGCAAAAGCAATACCTTTATTATTGGGTTTACCTCGGTGTAAGAACCTGACAAGATTTTCTTTGTTTGTTAACTTTTGTTTTGCTGTACGGTATTGTTTAAAATGTTTTTGTTTCCTTTGTTTTACGTCATCCGTGAGTTTCACAGGTTCTTACACGAGGTAAAGCCCCTTTATTCAGGCAAGATACAAATCCAAACCTCGTGAGCAAAATGCAGGGACAATCGTTCTTCTGAACAACTACGGCACGAAAGCCAGCTTTTTAAGTTTGCTCCTTTCAAAGCTGCAGGTTTTCCGCTAATTGCGGGAGATTTAGAGGGTCCCGAACAGCTTTTCCATGACTCGATCGATAGGAATTCAAATTTCTCGGCTGTCATTGTCTTTCCCAGAGCTCCACGGACGAGAATAGAGCAGGCGCAATAGCACCTTAACGAATTAGACATGCGCTACCGGATGTCGTGAATTTCACGACATCCGGTAATGGCTGATACCAGAGCCCTACGATCCCACCGCTGACAGAACAGATCGTAGGCTCTGGGAACGAGAATGAAACATTGTTATTTTATATTCGCGCATATTTTCAGCTGGAAAAACTATCAACTGAAAAAATGAAGGAAAACAAGTCAATTGGAAATGGTGACAGGAACACATACACAGAAGAGCTAATATTGCAAGACTTTAATTTAGTTCTTATGAAAGTTTTAAAGGAGCTAGGTCACCAATGTTTAGTATTTCAGTTTACAAGGCTTTAAGACATATTGCAAACTAAGGAAACCTAAAAATAATGATTCAGTTTTGTCATGTTTTCACCTGGTCCCACTCCAAGGGCGTGGCCTGAGGGGCGGTACCAGGTAAATATATATTACATATCCCGAGAGATAGGTAAATAACACGCTTATTTTTCAGTTAATGAGGTTTTACATAATTTCTAATGCAACAACGGGACAGATTCTCGAGCCATAACATTCCACTGTATGTGAATTACAAACAAGCCATTCCGCAAGGACTGTGGGATTCGCACGTGATGAAGTTGAACGGTAATCATGTTTGCTCAGTTTGAAAATTTGCATTATACGCTTTGCCTCACTGCGAAAAGTGGGGCAGAGAAGAGAAAATTTAAGAAGCATAGCATTCATGGAGTTTTCACGGAATAATCTTGTCGTCATGGCAAGAATGAAGACGGGTGACAGCGTGGTTTGCAGGGGAAGAGGAAAAAACGTCAAGTTCACTAGAAAGGCGAGACGTATAGTAGAAATGCATGTTAACCGAGGTATGATTCTTTCGAATGTTTCTTTGTATTTGCTAGTGGTCGCGACCAATTTAGTCCTATAAGAATGCGATTGGTGAAGTTTCCCTGTTTCAGTATACCGGATATGCATTTATTTTTCGCTTTTCGACACAGGAGGCCCAAGCATAATATTTGAATATTATTAAAAATGGCCTTTCTAAATGTAACACCCCGTATGGGATTTCGAACCGAACATTTTGAGTAATACATAACAGCGAACTAACTGAATAAAATTCATGAAACATTACATGGTGTTGTCAGTTGCTCTCCTTACAGCGGAGTTTGAGCAAATTTAGGTCCATTTATTTTGCTGTGTATTAGTACATGTATAATGTAATGACAAGGAAGGAGTCATTTGGCCCGATTTAACCACTTTCACCGGCCGACACGTTTCGGAATTTGCTCAAATTTACGCACAAATCTGACTTAGCGACGTGATAAAAGGATGACAAACAAATGATTTTCTCAAAACTAGTTGCACATTCCTCGTGTTCCCAAAGAATTAGCCACTGCACAAAATCATAATAGCATCTCAAAATAGGCCGCCATGTATCCGTGAGGATCAGAATAGTCCCGTTTGTCCACGGTCGACACTGGACACCAGTCAAATTATGCCCTTATGGGGAGGGCCACGCTCGTTTTGGTCGGTGCGGACACAAATTGGCGCTCCAACACAGTCCGAGAACTAAAGCAAAAATATTTTAATTTCGACGGTCAAAACAAAACCACTCTGTTGTTTAGTCACAGGGTCCAGAGAAACGATGTATTTTGAAAAAGAAAAACGCAGCAAATCATTTGTCTTTTGTTGCGCTAGGGAGCATTTACAAAACCTTGTTGGGGGGGGGGGGGGGCACAGATGAGAAAATGGGAGGTGTCTGAAAATTTTGTGGTGTAAAAAGTAAAAGGGGGGTTTCTGAAAAATTTAACTCGTACCAGGGGGGGTACTTGCAAAAAGAAGAAAATGCAACACAAAACTAGCCATTGAATAGTGGACTGCAACGTGTTTCAACATCAATAGCATTTAATAAATTGAATTTGTTTAACGTTAGTCGCTATAACTATTAAAACTGGAACCTTTATGACAACGTTAGCATTAACTTATATGAATTAACATCACAACTAAATATTAACTGTTTATAGTGCAGCATTTTGGCTAATCCAACCAAGGTCATCTGAATAGAGGCTACAGAAACAATATTTATTTTTCTTTTTATTGCTCTGACACTGGAGATCAATTGTACCTAATTTTCTTTGCTGGCCTTGGTCAGTTTAGTCATACTACAATAAAAACTTCAACATGTTGTGCCTTAAGACTATCAATAATAGCTGCCTTTTTAACAAGAAATTATATAGAAAACATGTATCATATAATGTATGATATATATGTATCTACATCACCATAGCTGCAGTATCCTGTTTTTTTTTTAAATAAAACGTAGGTGTCAAACAGTTATGCATCAACGTGCCACAAATGGTGTGTCTCAGATTGAATGTCTGAATCGCTAATTTTCTTGGGTGGATAAGTACTGGCAACAAAGGAAGAATGGAGAGTGACTGGCTGTTCTACTGACATGTAAAAAAGGTGAATTAAGAATCGAAACGGTTCGAATGACAAGATTAAAGGATATGAAAATTAAGAATGTTTTGTAAGATCAAGCTGAACTCCCCTGCACGGACCTAGTGATTTTGCTTATGAATGTCATTACATCGAATTTTGTCTAATTAAATTTTTTGAAAAAATGGTATTGTCTTAAAATTAATGTGGTTTTAAGTGCAAGGCAATTTGATTGTTACTTGGTCCTTGTAATTGTTTGTAATTTCAATTGATGTCTGGTTCAAACATCAAGAGGAAACAAACTAGTTTTTTGCCAGTCCTAAAGACAAGCCGGGAAAATTCTAAATTCTGTGTCAAAGGTCCGTGAATGTCAGGGAATTCTTTTCGGCTTGTCACAAGTTTGATCTGCGGCGATGTTTTCTAGGCCATAAATATAAATGAATTGTGTTTCTGGCTTTTCCGTCCAACGGTCAGAGAGAAACTGGTCAGTGAAGAGATAAGGAGATCATTGCGTATGTAGGTGATTTCTCCCTCCCCTGCAGTTGTTTTTAGGGGAGTCGTATTACCCTCTGTGGGTAGGATGGTAATACAACTCCCCTAAAAACGAATACCAAAGAGGCTAGCTGAGTGCTAGCCTGTGTGTGGGCTCCTTGCTGACGATTAAAGCGCAAGAAAGCTCGCCGAGAGTAGCGGGCGGTGCGAGACTCGGGGAGGGGGCTTCCCTCCCCAGGGGCGCGTTTCTCGAAAAGCCATTCGTAAATAGGAACCACTCATTCTTCAAAGCTGTTATTTTAACATGTCATTAAGACTAATAGCAAAGTTTTACGTTTAGAAACTTTTTGGTTTACAAGATACTGTGTGAATTATCGTGCCCGAAATCTACCCGAAAAGATTCGGGGCTTCGAGAAACGTACGCCTGTCCTCACTAGGTTAAATATCTCTCCACCGAACGATTTTTACAATTACAATTATATACAATTTATATAGCGCCCTTGCTGAGGGCATCCAAAAGCGCTTTACATGTATGTTATCAAATCTTAAAAAAACTACAAGTGCATAGTCACTAAAAATAAATGTTCAATAAAGAGCTTTCTATTTAAAAAAAACATACTTCTTAAGTCTCTTCTTAAAGACGTCTTCTGAGGGATCGTAATAAATTTTTCTGTGCCCTATATCTGCCGAACGGTTAATAAATAAAACGTCAAGGTTGTTTTTGTCCCATAAGAGCAGATTTTAATGACAGTAGTAATGACATTGTTTGGGGGGAAAAGTCACTGAAATATTGGTAACGAACACTGTTTGATTAGTTCGTTTGCTACAATATTAACCAGCGCTGTCAGTCAGTCAGTCAGTCAGTCAGTTAGTCAGTCAGTCAGTCAGTCAATCAATCAATCAATCAATCAATCAATCAATCAATCAATCAAGGACAGAGCATTAAATTAGTTTAATCTTTGAACGACGTTAAAACGACTCCTAAGTTATCAAAACTCAGCATTGAATTAGGAAGGTTCTCTCTGCGTGGGGAAATTCGAGACTTCTCTCTCTTCAATTCTTTTTCATTTTTACACGCTTTGTGCTTCTTTGCCAACATTCTTTTGAAGGCTTCCTTGAACCGTGGAGTTCGGAAGCTGTATATTATGGGATTGATGGCCGAATTAAGATATCCCATCATGAGGAAAATGTCGAAGACTGGCTGTGGAATCTTCAAGTAACAGGCAACACAAAAGTTGGTGATTATACTCAGTAACGTGAATGGGAGCCAACAAAATACAAACGAGAACACGATAATAAACGTTGTATTGGCTGCACGAGAGATTCTCAAAGAATGTTTTTGTTGTGCTTCTGTTGCCGAAGAGCTTTCATTTGCTGCTTGGTTTGACTCGTTATGCCTCTTTCCAGATGGAAGCGGACTGAGCTGCAGTTCCTGTGGTTGGGTAGCGGCGGCTTCTTCCGTGTTTTCATGGTGAGTCGATGCTGTGTATCAATCAGTCAGTCAGTCAGTCAGTCAGTCAATCAATCAATAACAATCAATCAATCAATCAATCAATCAATCAGTCAGTCAGTCAATCAATCAGTCAGTCAGTCAGTCATGCGCACGGCCCAATTTTTGCGCCGCCAAACAACAAAAATGCCTCGCCGAAAAACCTACAGAAACGCTTGCTACCAGGCTAGATTTTCCCAGTCCCATTGGCAGTTCGCAAAATCGGCGTTCCTCTGTATGATTATCTTGTGCTATGGTATAGCCTTGCTGCATTGCTCTGCCATGCTGATGAGTCATAGAAAACAAAATCGCATTGCACTGGCTGGCACTAGTGAAATGGAATGGTTAGGGACCTCAAGCAACCAGAACGTCACTTATTTATTTATTGATTTTTGTACCCCCTCTAGGCCTTTATAGATTGTGCCAGTAAATTAAGTCAAAGTTGCTCCCAGAAATGGTCAAAAGTTGCTCAAAAGTTTCAAATAATCGGCAAAGTTGCCCTCAGAAATTAAAAAAGTTGCTTGTAAAAGTGAACTATTTTATTCTGAATAACATCTTAAAACAACATGCAGAAATTGTTTGATGTGTCATATAACATAAGTTTTTCTTTCCAGTGCTGCCATTAGTGAAATAACAATATGGCGAATCCAGTTCTTTAAATAACCGCTAGAAATTTGGTGCGTTGTTCGTGGGCGATATTAAATTAATAACTGCTGACCTGTTTGTGGGCGCACATCAATTCTTACTGAGTTTACACGTCTATAGCATTTCTAGTATCAACCAAAACAACTGCAAAATTTTAGTTCATTTGTCGCCCAAAAGTTGCTTTGGGAGGCAAAAGTTGCTCTAAGTTGCTGGTAGCACAAAAAGTTGCTCAAAACTCTAAAAGTTGCCAAAAAGTTGCCAAGCACAATCTATTTAGGCCTAACCCCCTCCTTAACTCTGAAAATGTAAACGTTATGACAACGAAACTTAGAGGGCAGATAGTACGTCCAAATATGTTTCCTTTGAGGTCCACAACATGAGCTGATGACGTCGCATGGTGTAGGAACTACGTCATGTTCTTCAACGGCGGCCATCTTGGACTTGCTATCTTGGATTTTTGTAATGTTTTCAAAATCTCCGAAAAGCACCAGAATTAACCAAAGCAATCAAAATCAATATAGCAACATTAATTGATCTAAAAACTGGTAAAAGTTACCTCATAATAGCTCAAAAACCAGCCTGTCAAAATATGGTTGTCATGGTAACTTCGAATTTGACGAACTGTGGTATGTTACTCCAAATTGTTCCTAGGTAACTTTTTTTGGAAAAGTCACCAAGTTTGGTGGCTTTAATTTAGAATGCACGTTAAAAAAAAAACTTATAAACGTCTAAGGTCCGCGCGGGCAGATTCTGTCCCCCATCCCCGGTCTGAATAGGGTTAACGTCTCTAATATCTAAACCTCATTGATATCTGTAACAACAATGGATGAGACAATTAAATAATTAAGTTATTCATACATCCAACTCACCCCTGTTTGTGGGATCAGGCTGGTTTTCACCAGGGCGATCAACTCGTGGTAATGAATGTCGAGACTTTCTGACGAGGTGGTATATTCTACAGTGTATGAAGGAAGCAGCCAATAGTGGAATCAGGAAGTTTATTACGGAGCTCAAAACTGAATAAATCGGAGAAATGTTAAAAAAACAAACTTCGCTTACGACACTTTTTGAGTAAGTCTTCCAGCCAAAAACTGGAACGAGTGAGAACAAGATTGAGTAAAACCATAGACCAACGATGATGGCAATAGCTCGCCTGCGAGTCATCAGCGGCGATACCTTAAAACGATCAAAGGGGTATTTGAGCGTTAAGTATCGATGGACGCTCAAAGCTGACAAGCTTAGTATAGAAGTAGGAACCGCGAGAAGATAAGCTGTGGTCCACACGGTACACATGATCTCGCCGTGCCTCCACTTTCCCTGTAAAATAATTTGTTCTAGATCAAAGGGTGTGACCAAACACGTGGTCAGGAGATCGGAAACTGCAAGCGACAGGACGAAGCACGTGTCAGTGGATTCTCGCAGAGACCTGGTGCCTAATATAACCAAACACACCACCGTGTTTCCCAGAAGCGATGCAGTGATGATAAGAACGTAAAATATGGAGAGGAAGATCTTGAATTTAATGTCATGCGATGTATATGAGTATGTATACGTGTATGTCGTGTTGGCCGTCGAGTTGCCATTTTCTGAATCATTCATGATAAACTCTGTGAAAGAAGAAAGAAAAATCGAGTTTAAATGTAAAAAAAAACCTTGCTTACGGCTTGCGCCGTGCTTTTTACATTAAGTTGATGGTTTGGCTCCTTGATATGTTACCACGATTATTTCTTCATCCACGCCATTCAATTCTACAAACTAGAAGTTAGGTTGTTATCCAATGTGCATCACAATAAAGACGTTCTAAAACCATGCAGTTTTTCTGCGGAAAGAGGCATGTCTTATGAAAATAACGGAAAGATCTCGCATGATAACATAGCACCCTAACGTGGCCCTTGTACCGGAAGCCTGGACATTGAAAGTATCGTCTACTTTGGAACCTTTTACTATCATACGGTAAACCGGAGACATCTAGCTTATGTTGTGCTTAAGTTTCACTACACCACAACCTTAAGTAAAAAGTCCTGAGGTTAAACACTACTATTTCCTATATCCTGACAAAAAAACTTAGACTGCAGTTCGCCAAGAAAAAACTCTTAATAAAAACGCCTTACCTTAAAGATGCAAAACAGGCAACTTCTTGGCGGTATACTTGTTATATTAGTTTCTGGCTTTCCCACTAACGAAAGCTGTATATAGTGACTGCAAACAGCTGCAAACGACAGGTGAAAGGGAAATTAAAAACTACCCTGCACTTACGGGTGCATTAATTTTTGTCGCCTTTCAAGCTGTAACCAGTCACATAGCTAGATATGATCTTTGGAAGATTCGATTAAGTTTTTCTTTCTTACTTTACTTTTTCAATTGTATGCCCTGCTTTGTAGTGGTTATCAGACTAATATCTGTATGTAAATTACTGCTGAAGATTTACTTACCGTTTTACCAGAAACTCATAAGGGGTTGCAACCCCTTATGAGTTTCTGGTTTTACTTAATAATAACACATTCAGCTGGGTTGCTTTTCAAGTAGTCGTTAGTAGAAAGAATTAAGTGCTAGATCAAGAAACGAATACGTCTTCAAAATCTGCATCTTATCTATATAACAATCGATCAAAACTAACCATAGTTTAACACTAAAATATTGACGAAGGGAAATAAAAGTTACATAATCAACGGTTTTAAAACTGAGTGCAAACGTCAGTCAGTAAGCGATTCTCACCACTATAGCTGACGCTCTTTTCGAGTCACTCACTTGCTTAGAAAGCTTATGTGACTTGCACTTCTCGCAAGGCCATAACTAGTTACATTGTTTGGCAACACTTAGTAAACATAGCCACGAAGTATTTAGATATTCTTTTTACTTCTGAAAGTCATCTAACATTAGTTTTATTACATCATACGAAGTATGTGCGCAATGATGGTTAAATAAGACGTAATGATTGCTTCTTAGGCTCACAAATTAGGTTTTATTACACCGTATTACACCAAAAGCAATAATTTGAAGGAGACAGTAATTTGAAGAAAGTTTCAGTATTAAATGGTTTCCTCGAGAAAATAAGTTCAATTTCTATGGAGAGAGAACTTGTAGAACCTGTTTCGTTTCAACGCTCATCTATTCTGAGCCGTCGTTTAATTAATAGAGAATCAGGAACCATATTTTTCATATTTCGGGGGAAGTGTCATTACCAAGCGAAATGAAAATATGGCGTGATCACTCAGGGACTTAAGGCAGCATTAGCGTCATACAGATTAGCAAATACACTGTGGTATTTTTAATTTTCTCTCTTTGTCCGCCATTCAGACGACTGCCGCTTAGCGATTTTATCTGGTTATCAATAAAAGAAAAATAGGACAAGTTTTTATTCCAGCTTTTCCCCAGTTTATCTTCCTTAAATTTTGTCTTGGGTTTTATTTTCGTGATTTTCGCATCGTTAAAGGTTCGGGAAGATTTAAAAAAAAACTGAAAACACCGCAAAAATTAAGGCAGAAATATAGATTGAAATGCCACTCGCTTACTTGCCCGAACGCTAATATAGAATTGTGACAGCAGCAGTGACTTCAGATAAAATTTGGTTCAAAAAAGGTGTTGGCGCTAGAGTGTTGGCGCATTCAATAGTATACCTATAGTTGTGCACCCCCTTTGTTGAATTCGTGTTAGCAGAGCTCTTCATTTTCAGTGACTCTAAACTCTGTCGACAGGCGATAAACAAAACACGAGCACGCGCTCCGTTCCAAATTCGATCCACAAACGACGAATTTATGATTATGACTTTATGTTAACAATTGAAGTGAAAAACTTTCTTGAAAAGTTAAGTCTCGATGTTGTGTGCTGCAATATGCTTTTTTTTCCAAGAGTGCATTTCCACAACTAATAAGCTGCTTGGCAGCTTATAAGTTCTGGAGATGTGCTTTAGGAAAATTTTACGCTGCAGGGACGAATCTGTTAAGGTTATGTTAAAGTAAAGTAAAGGTAGCGTTGTCTGAATCAACAAATTTCTTACTTGTACTTGGATTTTAATTTGAGCGTCGTTCAGTTTTAAGTTTAAAAATATTTAGATGAATGTTATGAAAGTTGCGGTTGTTATTCATCGTGGTTTAATTAACATAATAGTTTTTTTATCATTTTTTTCTTAAGATATTGTCATTTGATGAGGATTGAGACGTTTCGACCGCTTACTGCTGGTCTTCATCAGGCGATGGTGTCGACTGGGCGTGTGTCACTATATGTAGCACCATAGCTGTTTGCGATTGGTGCATTTCGTAAAGTCTATATTGGGGAAACAGGAAGGTCTATGCATGAAGGGATTAAGGAACATGACTGAGACATCGGTTTTTTCGTACTCAGACCTCAGCTGTTTCAGAGTATGCTAATGCAACTGGACACTATCCGCTTTGAGACAAGGGGCCAATTTAATAAAGAAACTACGCTTGTAGTTTTTACACGTGTATTTTACAAGTGTAAAGTGCAACTTGTAAATACACGAATTTAATAAAATAATTTTCTTCTCTGGAACTCACAAGTGTAGCACGAGTCAGGTACAAGAGTAGTAAATTACAATTGTAGCCCTAAAATTGTAAACTCCGCTTTAATGCACTTGTAGGTTACAAGCGTACAATCCAATCTCTCTGCTTTAATCTATGCTAATGTCTACTCTAATCGCACGTTTATTAATTCCAAAAGATGAGTGAATGCGTCCTCAGAGAGACAAAAGTTCACCCGAAATTCCCTTGGATTTTCCGTGTCTAACAGCCGCCTTTCCTCGAAATTCCTAGCTTGCCCGATATTAGATGCCTCAGCAGCTCGTCGAGTTCTTCTTTGCTAGAGGAAAACATATTTTGTCACAAAAATACGCTTTTTACAAGATGTACCCAATGTCCACTTGTAATTTGCACTTGTGATTTACAAGTTGGACTCAGTAAAAATACAAGTCGAACTCTTGTAAAAGTTTTATTAAATTTGATACTTACCATATTTTACACGCGTAGCGCTACACCTGTAATTACAAGTCGGACACTTGTAACTTGGACTTGTAACGATGTTTATTAAACTCGTTTTCGTCTGCGCTTGTAAAAGCAATGGTCCGACTTGTAAATTACAAGTCTAAAAGTTTTATTAAATTGACCCAAGATTAAGATTGTTGACCATGACCCACATTAGTACACCAGCAGAGTTAACAAAAGAGGCAATTCAAAAAAGACTTCATGCTAATAACATCAATAGGGATAACGGAATTGAAATTCCAGAAGTGTGGATACCCACGATCGAAAAACACAGCAGCGGATTGGTACCACAGCAGATGGCAGAGGGAACAGCGTCTAATCGGAATAATAGAGATCAAACAACCAGGCTCTTCCCACATGTCAAAATATGGTTGTCGTAGCAACGTCAGATTTGATGAAGCGCGGGCACTTTGTACCCCTGCCCCAGGCTGAATAGGGTTAATTTGCGCTAACTAAACGAAAAAAAAGTTATAAAGAGAGTGACGGTACAATTTCACAAAACAATTGGTAAAGTTTCGGAAAACTGTCAAGGGCACACCCTGCCAGGGAAACTAAATTCTACCCAGGGATTAATAAAAATCACCCAAGACCAAGGAAGTTCAAATTCACCAGGGCGGGAAAAATGTTTCATCGGATTGGGTTCACCAGGTCTCTTGCAGAGGGTTATCATATTTGTTTTTAAAAGTGGTAGTCGCACTCAATCTCAGGGATCCCAAGGTCATTCATCTCCGATAAAAAGGAAAAACGAAGCACTCTGATTCGATCTGGTCGGTTCTGCTATAATGATGTGGAGAACCTATGCAAGTAGAACAAGTATGAGAAATGCAGGGGGGAGGGGAGGGGAGGAAGGATTTACCACTTGACGACAAAAACAAAAAACTCTACTTCGCTACAAGAAAAACAAATCAATAACGAGAAAGTTATTTTAATTATTTGGGGTGAATTGTGTTATCTACCGGCTAAAGGGAATAGCATTGCGTCAATAAAAATGAATATACTTGAACGCTATTTTGTTCTGAAACATAAACATATGGTCGCAATACGTATTACATACCTTGTCATAAAAAAGCGATTTGTGCTATATCACGCCGTAATTATGTTAGACTGTGCGTAAAGTTTATAGCTTTAAAATTAAACAGAATATACAAGTGATGAAAAACTACTGAACTAGCTGAACTTAATTTGTTGACGGTCAACAAAAATTTTGAGTAAAACTGAACGAAAACAAAATGGTTCCACTCAGTTTTTTAAGATAGATAACAAATACCAAAAATTCTACCTTAACTGAAAAGAAATTAATGAAATTAAAATTGAATATTGTGGAAAATTTATCGAAATAGTTGGCCTGATGTTAACGTCACACTTCGTATAATGAAAACCTACACGGCAACAATTTTTAGACTATGTTTGTAAGATTTACAATAACGTCTCAAATGCCTACCTTACTAGAATAGAAAACCCAATTAATTATTGAATCAAGTTGCTGAACTTTTACGACTTTGTGTATTAAAGTTAAATGTTAAGTAAACCTACTGACGGAACAAAATTTTTGTACGCCGTTGGCATGTGTGACAATAATTTACGAAACTTCAAACTAAGACTTCCTTTTGCAGTACTTTTATGATAATCGGAAACTAAGTGAACAGACATCACCCACTTCCTTTGTATTAACGAATGTATACGATACGACGCAACAACAAATTACAAAATGTCTAACAGACTAAAGTTTATAAGATCAAGTTCGAGAAGATCGTAATTAATCTAAAGAACTTGTTTGTTCTTTTCCTCGTCACTTGTGACGTCAGCTCATCCTTTCAGATTAATTTTTAATTTTGTGGCAGACATTTCCTGTGTAGATGACGTTAACATATTTCCCTTTCTCCTCCTTGATAATAAACTTCACTTTTACGTTACATTCAGGACGCTTGCATTCCCCACCTCCTCTAAAGAAAGGCGCGGAGTGCATCTTACGAGAATTTGCTGATATTACGTGATTATTTTTATATCGTAGGCTGCACCAGGGATTGGTTTGCTTCACTTTGTTGCTAAAGATCCTGGTCCAGTCTCCACCCAGCAGTCGGCCACCGCTGGGAAAGCTCTTTAGAGGGATCCTTTCCCAGTCCTTTCGTGACAGTTTGAATGTCGCTGTTGTATTATCGGTGTTCTTGCGAAAGAAATTCTCTTCCCTCTCGGAGTCATCTGAGTCGGACTCCCCTTCATTCTATAAAAAATGCAATTCAATACGATCTTAAACTTTTTTAGTGAAAATAACGAATGGTTTTACTGTTGTGAGCAACGTACCCAGGTTTAATTCTCAAGCATCCCAGATCATCGCTGACAGTTATAACCCGTGGTCACGATTTGACCAATACCATCAATGAAATCGGCTTCACTTTTGTATTACAACTGGTAGGAGATAACTTAGAGCAGTTCGTATAAAAAAGCTCGATTTTTATTTCATTTAAGAAAAACCACACTTTATTTTATGAATCATAACTGGCGAAACATGGTAAAAACCCGGCTTCGAGTAAACACACAAATCTGGAAAAGAGAGAATTATAGTTAAGTCATACTCGCATTATCTGTGGCTCACACGGCGGCGCTAACTCCGGTTTAATCAGGAAGAAATAACTGGAAGAGCCTTTCTTCTTTCCTCGGACATTACCATGAAATGAATAACCAGCCTGAAAGGTGTAACTGGCATAGTAACGTAAATTTTCGAGATGTTCCGATCCTCCCGAGGCATTCTGTTGGGTTTGGTAACTCTATGGATTACACGAAGTGACATTATTGTCATTAAAAAAATGAATGAATGTTATCCTCAAGTACGCACCATTCTGTTGTCGATTCTCTGTCCAATACCAGGCGACTTCAATGGTTTGTTAAAATGTCCTTCGATCTGTGAAAAATTTTTTTGAATTTTAGACAGTACGTTTTACGTACAACGTCTACTCATTTGTTTTTACCGTAATATTATTCCACTGTTACTATTACATATACCAGAAATTTGCAGGGCTTCAAACTACTGTATTTCTGGTATTTCCCGTTTTTTACTTAACCCTGTCTGTAATTTTTTCTTCTTCTAATAAGCTTTTTCTCTAAGGTTTAAAAAAATAAACGAAATCAATAAGCCCCGTTCCATTATTTTTAATGGCTTGCCTCCTCTCACTCCCAATTACTTGTGCATTTGGTCAGTTACCTGAAACTTTGACCAAAACTTTGTCGTTAATTTTCTGTAATCCACCCTTCTTATTACTCAGATCGTGCTTATTTTGTGCCTGAAATTTCAAGTAAGAGTCATATGCATCTTGCAGTTTGTTGAACGGTTTGTATGTCGTACTGAATGCAAGAGAAGTTGTGTTGACAGCACGTTGATTTCAATCAGTATTGTTCTTCCTAAATGGTTCAGACAGAACTTCAACTTAGACAAATATACTTAAGCCTCTCCCTGTAAATAAGACCCCCCCCCTTACTTCCCAAGTAACCCTTTTATGTAATTTAAAAGACCACTAGCTTAATAGAGGAAACAAGTTATAAGAGTACCCTTACCTGCAACGGCAGGTGGGTAACAGTTGAAGCGCCTGACTTTTCACGGTTCACGGGCACCATGATCACACAAGGGCGCTGGTATTTCTCATCAAGCACATGTGAACAAGCCCTTTGAGGTGGCGCATGACAACCACACTGACAACCGCTGGTGTAGCTATAGTAATGTGGCACAGTGACGTTCCCCGGTGCATTAAATAAATGCAGTCGGTGGTGCTGGGGGCCCTGTGAATGGCAACCACCACTGTAAGCAAACAAGGGTTGGGAGACCTCTTGAGAGTTTGCCATCTGTACCAGCTGGGAACTCAGTTTGTAAGACGCCAATGAGGCTTGTAAAGGTACATGCCTTGATGCAGCGTTATGACCTCTGGAGTCGTCTTTAGAGGTGATTTGGGGGTGACCAAGTGTCCAGCTTAGGAATATCAACCTGTTAAGCAGACATTGACATCGACCGATTAGAATTCAAGACGAAAGTGGTTATAACAGGCTCGCTTCGAGATGTCTTGCGATCAGTAGGATAGGATAAAGAGGTGTGCGATGGTGACTCAAAACCCGCGGGAGCGGCAGCCGTATTTAGGGATCGGGTGTCGGGACGTTTGACACGTTTAGGGGATCAGAAATCAGATATTTTTGCATAAAATCGATCAATGAAAGAAAAATGTGCCTCGTTATATTATGAGAATGCTGTTACAACTATCACATGACTTAAAATTTCCGTGGCCTGTAATTTTTTTTGCGAGCTATAAGAAAGAAAAGAAGCAAAAGACAAAAATTCTACCTGTAGAATTTTTGGCACAAGTTAATACTCCTGTCCGAACATTAATTTTTTATATGCATGTCACCAGAAGTACTTCTGGTGCCACCTATATACCAGAATTTGGTGATTAAAATAAAAGAAAAAAAAGAAAAAAGTACAAACCGAAGAAACAAATCTCTTTGAACAAATTCTTTCCACGGAGCCCTCTGGTGGGGCAAATTTGGCGCTTAGTCCCAGGCTTGACTGTTAGTTTTGACCCTCTTTCTGGTACCACGCCTGTATAAATTGCAGAGGTTTCAAAAAGTGAGCTTGTGTTTAACGCAAGACTGTTCTTCGAGAGATGGATTCATTGGCGAATGAATCACACAGAAATGTAAGAGATTTATCCTTATTGAAATGTGTTGAGGTTTAAAAGCGCTGGCTAGGGTCTAAGTCGACTTTTAGCCAGTATTTCGAGCGGGACCTCACATGTCGATTGGCAAAATTCAGCAAATTTGAATTTCCAGCTTTCCCACCTTGTCTTCTCTTTAGTACGTGACACGACGGCGATCGACGTTAAGCGGTAAATCACCCAAAATGGCCTCCAGAAGCTCGCAAAAGAGGTAAAACCAAGCAAACACACAACAGGTAAGGTTTTTCAAACTTTATTTTGGTTTTCTTTTCTATTTTTAACGGAAAACTGCCGATTATTTTCGATCAAATTTCAAGTCTATACAAATTAACTCTCATATTACGCCTTCAGTTACCTGTGGGGAAACATGACCGAACGTTGTTTCAAGCAAACAGCGCTGAAAGATGTCGAAACTCCAATAAATTTATAACCTTACAGTGTTGTCTTGTGTCTTTTTTATTCCACATCTTCTTCTGCAAATATCCCTGTTTCTCTCCGATTCTTGAGTGAGCTTGATTTCGCCCGCCATTTTAAAAAACCACTCGGTCCCAGTAGTGCGATTTCAGGAGGTTTTCAATAGGAAGTGTAGAACTGGGACTGAGTGGTTTTTCAAAATGGCGCCATCAAACTCACTTAAGAATCGGAGAGAAACAGGGATATTTGCAGAAGAAGATGTGGAAATCAAAGACAAAAGACAACAGAACTGACGGTAAGGTAATAAACTTATTGAAGTGTCGACATATTTCAGCACTGTTTGCTTAAAACAGCGTTCGGTGAGCACTCGAACTACATGTTCCTAAAGAAAGATCCACCAACCCGCAGTCGCCATCGTGGATCTGCGATCCATAATTTAAAATTAGTGTAATAAAGATAATCAAATAACATAAAAAGACGTTGACATTGCGTAGTAACGAACTGGCAGACACCTTCCCCTCCTCCCCTTCTTAATGTAATAACTGTCTGCACAGGGTAATGACGCAAGACATAAGAATCTTATGTAGATGAGATGAAGTGAGAAGAGATGTGGTGAGGTGAGATGAGATGAGATGACAGAGATGAGATGACATGACATGAGTTGAGATAAGATGCGGTGAGATTTTAAGAAATACAGAGATGCAGTATGAACCCAGCAAATTAATCGAGTAAGATAATCACTGTACATTGCACTGTACATGCACTTTGATTTATTGCACCTTGATTGTTTCCATTGGGTACATTGCTGGCACATCACGATGCCTGTGGTTATCAATATGAGCACCAAAAGGGTCCCCGTGGAAACCTTGAGGGAGTGATCCATGGACGTCACTTATCTCAATATTGCTCAAGAGGTCTGCACATGAGCTTGATTCCATTGTCAGTGGTCCAGCTGTCTGCTGGTAATCAATGGCAGTGAATAATGGCTCCGGTGCTCTCTCCTGCTTCACAGGCGTCTCGCTCGTAAAGACCAGTGGGTAGCTTTTCTCATTGTAAGTGGGTTCTCCTTCCATCTTCCAACTGCTTTTGATTAACTCATTCAACGAAAACATCAGAATCTTTGCGTCTGTTTAGTTTTTATGTTTTCAGTGGTACACAGAAAGCCGCGCTAAATGGCAAGCAAATCTGCAAAACAGAAAAAAGAAGAAAAATTGAAAGGATGTCTTGCTGGACTGACTGGTATCCGTCTATTAATTATTATCTTCAAATTTAAAATTTGAATCACCTTCATGTCCTCAATTTTCTCTTTCCGCCATAACATCCTTAATCCCCCTTTTTTTCTTTCTTCTTTAACGTTTTAAAACTTCGTCAAAAATTCTCAAACATTTGATACGGCATGAACTACAAATTAGTGGGGGCGTTGGTGAATCGAATTAAATCTCTTTGAGATAAAAAAGTGCTGAAACTTCCCAAAAAGAAGCGGGGCGTTTGCCCATAATTCTTCCGTATTGGGCGCAGTCGCATCCAACACCGTCCATATTTAACAATTATTCGGCGAAGGCGAAGTGAATATTGTGGAATAATGTCGAGGGGATTATTCCACAATATTCGCTGAGCCTGAGGACAATAATTGTTTTAGTGATTATCAGAGCAAATGCATTTTCTTTTTTCTTTTCTCCAGAAACATCAAAAATCGCGCGGTGGCCAATTGAAAATTGGTACTTCAGTATTATAATCACCTCGCGCGGTGTGATTATAGCAAGAAATGACGTAATCCTCGACCAATCAGTGCGTGCGCTTCTCTATAATCATCTGAGCTCTTGTATACTAAAACGCATTATTGCCGTCGGAAAATTGCAATTGGTTTTGTACCACGATTCAATCGTTTCTCGGGTAAAAGCTAAACTGAAAATTTATGGCACTACTTAAAAGATAAATTATTGCAAGTCGTGGAGAGTACGAATGTTTGTACGCGTAATCAACTTTTTGCCTGGCAGAAAAGTCACTAAAAGTAATGTTTAGAGGCAGAACATTACCTACATGCAACAAGGACCCTTTACACTTGCGCACAGCCTATCACCCGTGCATATCCTTGGGCATTCTCATCCCCAGAGCTCCGCGGCTTTTTAAAATTACGTCTCGCTTAGCTCTGGGCCAAAATTTTATTTTTTTGATGGGCCGACTCAAACGTGTATGCGCAATAACGTTAACATTTTTTGGCTTCTACGCATAACGTTTTATTTCCGATTGAATTAATCAGGGCATTAATAAATATATTGACTTGATCAATTTCCACGCAAAGAATGTGGCTTAGGGCAGATTAAGCGACCAAAGTTTGCTGTTTGGTCAAGCACGTAAGACTGCCACTGCTAAATTTCAAAGTGTTAGAGATTGTCGCTAAATGTCAGCCATTCTTTTCTCGCTACAGCATTTTCTACAAAACTTCAGCCTGTCCATAAATAAACTTTCATGTAACTGTCTCATCAACTTTTGTAATGACCTCTTGATGTCGATGTTTAAAAACTTGGGCGCCAAATGCTACTGGATTTCAATCTTCGATGTTGGTGAAACGTAATGCAATGTAGCGTTTGGTGGCGAGATGATAAGTACGCAGTTGACATTCTCGCAAAACATTATCACGCAACATTCTCACACAACCAGAGGAATACATTGTAGGAATGTAATAACATATCTATACAATTCATTATTACGCATATGTAATACCTTTATTCAAGCAAGATACAAATCCAAAACCCGTGAGCAAAATGCAGGGACAATCGTTCTTCTGAACAACTATGGCACGAAAGGTTTTCCGCTAATGGCAGGAGATTTAGGCCCCGTTTATATGGTCTCGGGTACCCGAGACAACCCTCCCCCCGAGTTACCCTGGGAGAGCTAATTTTTCACCAGTGTCCTTGAAAAGTACAACGAACTGTTTACATGAGGATCACCAACTCGTCTTGGGGAGGCGAGTCAACTCGGGGGGCGAGTTGTCTCACCTCGGCAGGTAGGGTAACCCTGGCAGGCGGGACGACTTTTTCTCATAATATATAGATTTAGCCAAGCCTAAAAGCGGAGCCGCGAAGGAATAAACTGGTGTTCGTTTCTCAAAAATAGTCCTGAAACTTTTCGGTCTGAAATATGTTTCGGGGCTTTTTTTGGCTCATTCGCTTTCGAAAAGTGTTTCTCAAAAAGCCTAAAAGTGTTCCGAGGCTGAGCACAGCTTGATTATTTTTTATTTCGGGCATCAAACTGAACACATTTTACTCACGAACCGTGTTGCTTGGTGTTTGTAATGTTTCCATATCCTGTCATTAACTGTCAAGGCTTGTCAAGTCTCCTTGGATTATTGGCTGTTCGCTTGAATGAACTTGAAACGGCGCTCATTTACAAAAACAAAATAAAAATTATTCGACTGTTTAAATGGGTTGTCTTCATCGCGTTCGGATGTTAACAAATAACATGAACTGCCACTAAATAAAAATATTACTCTGGTCAAAAATTTATACTGACATTTCACCGGCATTTTACTGGGATTACCCGAAAGAAAGGATCTGGGGAGCTTCGAAGCACTTGTAATAAACTTATCGAAGAAATGTCGCGTAGGTTTTAGCAGCCGCGAAAAAATTCAAGCACTTTGAGGAACACACATTACTTACCGGATAAAATAGCTTTAAACTCAAAACTGCTTCGCTTATAGTTACTTAAGTAACCCTTATATTTCGTTCTCTAACTTGAGACCATCGAGATTGGAAACAAACAAACAAACACCGTCCAAACATTCTTAACTCTGTGGCATAAGTTTTGCGGCTGCAAATTATCTGAAATTAGAGCGCTTTTAAAAATGCACAGAACTGTTTTTGGAAGCTTTTCGGATGTAACAGGTTTAAACCGACAACTGCTTCGCTTATATTTTTTCAAATAACTGTTATATTTCGTTCTCTAACTAGAGACCATGAAGATTCAAAACAAAGAAACACCAAACACACTTTAATTAAATTATGCCAGCATAAGTTTTGCGGATGCGAAGTAAGCCTATATAAAGTTAGGCGCTCTGAGGAACGCACAAAACTGTTTTCGCAAGCTTTTGGAATAAAATAGCTTTAAACCGACAACTGCTTCGCTTAAAAGATTATTACTATTGAAAACTTCTAGGACAAGAAAATCGACCGTGAGTTGCACAAACAGATGGACCGGACAGTCAAAATTGAAAGCAAAGCTTGTGCAGTTGTCTTGCGACTGTGCTTAGACCTACTGTTATGAATAAACAAACACAAAATAAAGGACAGAGAAATCATTTTTGAAAAAAGTTTATTCGAAAACCCGTAAGTTTATACTTAAATGCAATTCGCGTTACACTTCCAAAATCGTAGGTCAGTCCACATTATAACATAGCTCACGCGCTGGTCCTATCGAATTCCTATTGAACCATCATGGTGTATTTAACAATTATCCTGCGAAATCGCGCGGAATATCACCTGATACTTAGCCGACGAGGCCGTAGGCCGAGTTGGCTAAATCAGGGGATATTCCGCAAGATTGAGCAGGATAATTGTTTTATTATTCAACAAATTCTCATCGACTACCATTTTCAGAACGAGGAAAGCTATGGTTCTATAATGAAAACGCTAAAAGATAGCAACACATAAGCCTAAGCTTAATAAAAATCAAAACAGAACTTCAAGAAATCGAAGTTTACTACCGTTCGCTTAAAAAGACTTATTTACAAACTCATGTTTGGAAATGACAAGACAAAGGAAAAAATATTGCTACCTTACCGAGAATAAGTCCTCTCCCTGTGAATTAAAATCTTTTCAAGTTTACAACTTTCCGTGAGCAAGTGTGCTGCTTCGTTCGCAATAGCATTTTCTTGGTTGAGTTCTCACTATGAAAATTCCAAGTCAACCTCTGGATATCTCTGTGAGCTGAAGCAAATACTTGTTGAATTTTTGAGAACATTTAATCGTGGAAAGTTTCTTCCAGGGAGTTAAAATTTCCGGAGAACACTGCTCAAACTGCCTCGCTTTTCAAAATGGTCGCCAGACAAGCAATGAAAGAAAATCTGCAGTGCACTTCCAAATATGGTCATTTACGTATATCGCAGGATATCTGTCATGTACGGATGACGGATATTGAGGGCTTCCTTACCATATATGGGCATAGTGACAATTTGTTGAATAATAATTCTCTATATACGCACGGCCGTGCGTATATAACATGACGTGTGCAGTTGCATTTTGCTGCAAATTTTCCGTCGAGTTTAGCGGCGAGTTCCTGTTGCTGAACTTTCCGATAGTCATTGGAAGAAACTAGCGAAGAACTTCCAAATTTTTCTCTTGGCATTGATCTTTTAGCCAGAAAGCAGCCAACAAGCAAGAGCAAGACCAACGAAAACGAAGCATGCAGTTGAGTTATGAATACACTTGGTTTTTTCTGCCTGTAGCGACAAAAAGTGTCTTCTTCGCGAGCAACTCAGCGAGTAAATGGCCAAGAAAAATCACCTTACAGCACTGAGAGTTAAACTAGAGAGAGATTACAATAGCAAAATTGTTGCACTGTTTGATTTCTTAGGATGAGCAAGGAACTTTGTTGAAAAACTGAAGAAACTCGAACTTAATTATAGTCTTTGGCGTTGTGTTTACGATTTCATTCACCGTCTTCTCTCAACTAATGTTCACAAAAGGTAGGTTTTATACGGAAAACTTTTAAAACCAAAATATCAAGACATGACACAAAATAAAACACAGTAAACTTGAAGCGAACCGTTTAATAATGTGTCACACGTTTTCGGTGATTCACTACCAAAATCAAACTAAATAAGCACTGACAACCAGAAAGGACGAAATTTTTTCGGCTATATACTATACAAAATAACTTCTTTTTACCTGCAGTCAATGTAGCTCTGTGTTCAAGCAGCTCCAAATGTTCAAACAAAATAAAATGTAATCCAAAATAAGTCGAATGATCGCTTTCCCAGTTGTTTGATTTATTGTTGTTAAACCACATTCCTTCCGCGGCCTCCACTTTGTTTTGTGCTCGTTTTAACTCAGACTCGCGGCTACAATGCTGAAATCATACAGCTTCAATCCTAATATTGGAGGATGAATACAACAGTTTTTTCAGGAAACATCAATCTTATACCACATCTTAGAGCGATAATTGGAAGACTTCTTCACAAAATTATTCTCGTACGTTCACTTCGGAGCAATTTCATTGATTCATTCAGCTTTACAAAGAAACGCTGCAACTACGCGGCGACACTTCGCAAGGTGTTTTGGCGCCTTTTTCGTTCAGTCATGTGATCGATTATTGTTTCTTTTTTTCTCTTTCTCGTTTTTTTCTCGTTCTTTCTTGATTTTTATGGTAACCAGTGACTGAGTTTTGAATCAACTGCGCACTGAATCGTATTGCTTATAATTTACAGTTTCAACGGAAGCGAAATGGAACTACGGCATCCTGCGAAAACTTACTATTTCGGCATTTCCACTGGCTATGTTATAAAACAATTGGTTCATGCTTTTAGCTGTACGTACATCGAGTTATGGATGCACTTGGGAAGTTTGGAGAGCACTCAAGAAGCTAGAGTTGCTCTCGGCTGCGCCTCGAGCAACTCTTACGCTTCTATCGTGCTCTCCAAACTTCCCGCGTGCATCCATAACTCGATGTACGCACGCTAAGCATGAACCAATTGCTAACTAGTGAAATCACAGGTAGCCCAAATTGGCAGTATGTGTAGTAGAAGATTTCATTGACAGTCTAAATATAATAAACGAACAAGTTGAAATGAAAACGCAAATAAAGAAACTTGTAAATAAAACATTGCTTACGTTTTATTTGTTGTTGCTTGATGTGTCTTGACTGTCCTGGGAGCTATTTACACAAGTTTTAAATTTTGCTGATTAGTACCGTATGTTCTGTCCTTTATATAGCGAAGCAAGGCTGGCGGGTGAGAAACCGAGATACTTTTCAACGAAGCTCGACAAAAGCACTCAAAATACTCCCACCTCCACAAAATCCGAACCAGTACAGTCCCGCTTGCATTACTTTCCTAAAGTTTTCTCTTTGCAGTCAAAAGTTCACAATAAGTGGGCAAAAATCTCGCCGTTTTCGCCACAAAAGCCGCCTTTTGTCTTTCGTCTTATCCGCTCGCCGATCGCTGCCGACACGGGTACGCGCCATCGTAACAAAATTGCTCCTGACCCCGGGTAGGCTTCGTTAATTTGACCCAGCGAAAACTGCTCCCGTGTGGGGGCCTACAGAGTTTAGAGTTAGCCCTAGTAGAACTGTTACGTGGCAACAATTTTTAGGGCAGCACAATAGAAAATGAAAACTACCAACCACGATAAAAGAGCACAGCACGAAGCAAAAAATTTTTTCCTTCAAGCCGGCAAAAATTGTTTTCGTGCCGAGTTTGCGCCAACTCTGTAACCTTGACCTGTTTCACGTACTTCATCCGTGCGCGGGGTTGACTTCTAAACTCTGAAGGCCCCCACACGGGAGCAGTTTTCGCTGGGTCAAATTAACGAAGCCTACCCGGGGTCAGGAGCAATTTTGTTACGATGGCGCGTACCCGTGTCGGCAGCGATCGGCGAGCGGATAAGACGAAAGACAAAAGGCCGCTTTTGTGGCGAAAACGGCGAGATTTTTGCCCACTTATTGTGAACTTTTGACTGCAAAGAGAAAACTTTAGGAAAGTAATGCAAGCGGGACTGTACTGGTTCGGATTTTGTGGAGGTGGGAGTATTTTGAGCGCTTTTGTCGAGCTTCGTTGAAAAGTATCTCGGTTTCTCACCCGCCAGCCTTGCTTCGCTATATAAAGGACAGAACATACGGTACTAATCAGCGAAATTTAAAACTTGTGTAAATAGCTCCCAGGACAGTCAAGACACATCAAGCAACAACAAATAAAACGTAAGCAATGTTTTATTTACAAGCTTCTTTATTTGTGTTTTCATTTCAACTTGTTCGTTTATTATATTTAGACTGTCAATGAAATCTTCTAGTACACATACTGCCAATTTGGGCTGCCTGTGGTGAAATCGGCTGAGCATGGAAAAATATTCAAGAATCTGTCACAAATCTGAGCGCGTTTTCTAATAATTTTTTAAAGTTAAAAGTAAATGACACATTTCTAATGGCATAAATCAAATTTCCATTTCAAAACGTAATTTCTTTCACCGTAATACTCGAATCATGTACCTTAGACCCTTTAAAAACTTCACTTACTCGGTTGTGTTTCAGAACAGGGCAAACTCTCCGCCGTGAAGAAAACAAAGCCATGAAGTCCTTTGAAGGCAGCTTTCGTAACTTGAACTTTTCGCCTTCTACCAGTATTCTTTTGAACTATTTCTTTCCATTTATAGATATTAGATGTCTTTTTTGTCAAGTATAAAACTTCAGTACTCTCGAACAATCGTTAAATGCCTAAGAAGCTTAAGCTTTTAAAGAAACCTCTTTTTCAAAAGCGACGATGGTCATGCGATTTCCCGCCAAGAAAAACGCGGGTTGCCCAAAAGCACCGCGCGATTTCCCGCCAAGAAAAGATGGCATTCTCTACCCCCGTCGGGTTGTCTTGGCACTCCCCTCCCCCTCCCAGAGACTGTGCGGACGGACGGACGTACGGAAGTACGGACGGACGGTCACGTGACTATTACGTCACAACCAAAATTTCTCGGCTTGATAGGTTACCAAATTTCCTGAGGGTTGTCCAATACACCCAAACTGACTCGATTCGTCTAAGGTAGTGACGACTCGTCTCGATTCGACTCGAATCGTCCGTTGTGTAGTCGGTTCGACTAACTGGATAGTCGATTTGCAAGACACTTAGAAAAAATCACACAAAAAGGCGAACAGGGAGGGTAGCAAAAGTGGCCGAATCGACTCGATTCGAGTTGATTCGACTCAAGTCGTCCGTTGTGTAGTCGATTCGACTAACTGGAAAGTCGATTTGTGAGACACTTAGAAAAAATCCCACAAAAAGGCGAACAAGGAGGGTAGGAAAAGGGGTCGAATCGACCCGATTCGAGTCGATTCGACTCAAATCGTCCGTTGTGTAGTCGATTCGACTAACTGGAAAGTCGATTTGCAAGACACTTAGAAAAAATGACACAAAAAGGCGAACAGGGAGGGTAGGAAAAGTGGTCGATTCGACTCGAATCGTCCGTTGTGTAGTCGATTCGACTAACTGGAAAGTCGATTTGCGAGACACTTAGAAACAATCCCACAAAAAGGCGAACAAGGAGGGTAGGAAAAGTGGTCGAATCGACCCGATTCGAGTCGATTCGACTCAAATCGTCCGTTGTGTAGTCGATTCGACTAACTGGAAAGTCGATTTGCGAGACACTTAGAAAAAATCACACAAGAAGGCGAACAGGGAGGGTAGAAAAAGTGGTCGAATCGACCCGATTCGAGTCGATTCGACTCGAATCGTCCGTTGTGTAGTCGGTTCGACTAACTGGAAAGTCGATTTGCGAGACACTTAGAAAAAATCACACAAAAAGGCGAACAGAGAGGGTAGCAAAAGTGGCCGAATCGACTCGATTCGAGTTGATTCGACTCAAGTCGTCCGTTGTGTAGTCGATTCGACTAACTGGAAAGTCGATTTGCAAGACACTTAGAAAAAAATAACACAAGAAGGCGAACAGGGAGGGTAGGAAAAGTGGTCGAATCGACTCGCTTTAAGAACGAGGAAGGTTCATGTTATCTTCTTGGCTTTCCGTGTGCAAATCCTTCAGATTGACAACACAAGCGAGGAAGAAGGTTCATTACAATGTTCCTGTTTAGTGTCGCATCAGTGACGCTTTAACAACGAGAAAGGTCCATGTTATGCGTTCCTTGTTATGTCTTATTGTGTCACACGCACATACTTGAAGGACTTTACGACCTGATTTCCGTTGAGTCGAATCGACTTTTAGGAATACGAATCGACTCGAATCGAGTCGATTCTTGGCTTTCCGTGTGCAAATCCTTCAGATTGACAACACAAGCGAGGAAGAAGGTTCATTACAATGTTCCTGTTTAGTGTCGCATCAGTGACGCTTTAACAACGAGAAAGGTCCATGTTATGCGTTCCTTGTTATGTCTTTTTGTGTCACGCGCACATACTTGAAGGACTTTACGACCTGATTTCCGTTGAGTCGAATCGACTTTTAGGAATACGAATCGACTCGAATCGAGTCGATTCGAGTCGATTCGTCAAAATTTTTCACCTCCCTGCGCATTTATTCGCGACCTGACTTCCGGTAAGTCGAGTTCCGCTAAACGGACTTCCGGTGAGTCGGAAGTCTTTGATCCTCGAGCTGACTCGAATCGTCTTTGCTTTAAGACGATTCGACTCAGTTTGGGTGTATTGGACATGAGTGGATTTCCTTAGCAATGGAGCTCCGCTGGCGGGCTTTGCCCTCAGGCTCCGCTATAAACACTTTGTCTCGCCTACCCGGGACGACTTTTTGCGTGCCAGGTGTCACGTAACGTCTGGTTTTTGGTCTAAAAACGACTAAATCAACAAAATGTATATTGAAGAAGAAAAATTTAGACAAACAGAGGCTACAGTGATCGAATCAACCAAAAATTCTAAAGGAAAAGGGCGTATTTAGGTCATGAATATCAAAGTAAGATTTCGGAATAATTAAGTAGGGTCAACTTTATCTCGGTCAGCTGGGACAAATTCTTGTCATATAAACGCTCGGTAAAGTTGTCTCGGGGGGTAGGGCTGTCTCGGGTACCCGAGACCATATAAACGGGGCCTTAGAAAGTTCCGAACAGCTTTACACCATGACTCCATCGAGAGGATTTCGTACCAGAATTGTCATGCCCAGAGCTCCACGGTCGAGAATAGAGCAGGCGCAATAGCAAAAATAGACTTACGCTACCGGATGTCGCGGATTTCAAGACATCCGGTAATGGCTGATACCAGAGCCCTACAATCCCACCACTGACCAAACAGATCGTAGGCTCTTTGAACGAGAATGATTCTTGGGCGGCCTAGTGTTTAGTGCATGTACGTGAGTGTTTACTCTGTCCAAGTTGTCACCAGGCTTTCCTCGCCACAAATCGAAGCTTGAAACAAAATGAATTCGAAATTGTATCTTTATGTAGTTTTCTTAAGTTACAGACGTCGACAAAACAGGTGAATAACGTAAACTCTTCAGAAGTTTCGTTCAAAACTCTTTCCAGACTTGATCATGATTGCGTGATTTTTGTTTGGAACAAGAGGAACCAAGCAAAAAGGGGGGAAGAAATTTTCAACCAATCACAGGTTCACTTTTGACAAGAAATTGCGTAGTTAGATTGACGTCTCAAAAGCAATCGAAAGAAACAGAATCGTGCTACAAATTTGACGTGAGTCAAATACTACACTTTGTTACGTACTGCGCTGCCTATTGTGCACTCTTGATGTCGGCTCGCCTGATTCGACGGATTGCAACCTTTTGGCATGTGGAACTCGGAAACGAATCGGTTTAGTGTCAACGAATCCAGTTACCAGACATCTGTATTTAATATTCGGAATCAGCCATACAACAACTGGCGACTTTGTTAAACATTTGATGAAGTCAGCCTTGATTTAACAGCGGATCATGATCAGTGGAAATGCGAAAGCCAACTTCAATCTCCTTCTTCGCAAAGGTTGCGACCACCTTTCTACATCTAATGCGACGTAAGTAATGTTTCCCTTGTTTTCCTTTATGTGCTCAAATTTTCAAGCTTACTTTTGACGGCTACAGACGTTGTCAAATCGAACGGGTTCTTTCTGTACCCTGTCATTTCTCTTTCTTATTTTAAGCCCATTGTTATTAATTGTTTATTTACTTTTTAAACCGCTGAGACGATGACCAGAAACATTTTCGTAGTAAATGGAAAATTTACGTTATTTTTATTTAATGATCGGCTTTAGAAGAACAGTGGATGATTCAAACTCCGATCAGTGTTTTAATGATCACATTTGAGGAGTTCTAATGTTGTAAATTATCGAACGCCTTCAAGTGACGTAGCGGGCGCATCGCTAAGACCCGGCTGATGAGGATCACAAATTATTCAATGGCAAAAGTAAAAAAAAACTATTTCCGATGGAAACTTTTTTAATTTAAAAGGAAAAAGTCAAAGTTCACCTCTCTCCATCATAAAAGTCACTAAGTTAAAGTTAAGTTCGACGTCTGAAACCAAGTTGTGCTACAGTCGTGCTACAGTCGAGCCAGCTTGGCACGGCAATAGCACGACGTTTGAAACTGGCCTTACTGTTTTCTGGGATTTTTAATTAACGGCCTTATAAAGAAATATTTGTGTGAGCTCAACACAGATTGATCTTAAAAAAAGTTGTCCTTGTTACTCACAAATTGTTTTCTCAAGCCTAGATGATTTACGTGCTGTAAAACGACATCCGTTTGTGGCAACAATGAAAGGTCAAGCTAAAAGTTGACAGCTAAAGCAGACAAGACTGAGAAAAATTAACTTTAATCCCACGTCAGAAATTATGACAAATTAGTAACGCAGTCTTCTTTTATGTTAGAAAATTTTCATGCGTCCCTTCAATAGATCCACAACTTCTGTAAATCCCTAGAGCTTCGAATCGGAGAAAAATGAATGTATGGATAAATGAATCCAACTGGAAATTGTTTATTGCGATAGGATACTGTATTTTGGTTTTGTGTGGGGTGTAAGTATTTGGAAATCAGTGACAAACCTTGCCACAGTGAATTTCGAATGAGGAGGCCCTCCTGGTTTTATTTATTTAAAGATTGTTTCTTGGATCTAGGACCAAGATAGACTGAAATCGGTTCCTGCTACTAATTTATACCTTTAGTGTTCCTCTGAATATCATGACCTAGTCAGAGGAATTTTGTGTTACTGTTATTTTTTCTCTCGTAATTGGTATTTTTCTTTCCAATAATCGAATTATTTACTTTGATTCTATGGGGCGTAAGTCCTATACACCATATGTGAGAAGCTATTTTACATGATATCTTCTGATATCTAACTGAAAGAAATCAGAGTACAAAATACGGAAACGAAATTACACCATACGGAAAAGATTGCCGCTGTACAGCTTAGTTTCATTCGAGTGACTACTATGGAATTTCATTCACCGTAAAGACTGTAAACGCAAGCTGCAACAGCTGTGTTTAATGACATCAAATATCACTAAAAGAAAAAAGGTACGATTGCCTAACGACATTGCACCCATGGTGTGCACTAAGCGTTCTTGAAAACATTGCATTTGCTTGTTGGATAAGAAATGCTTTCTGTTTCAGTCAGAAGTAATAGCTGATCTGTCAATAAGTTTTCCACCTGAAATGTTGTGCGACATAATGTGTACGAACAAGGATATAAACGTCTGTGTATCAGTTGGGATAGATTGAGTCCACCAAGAAACGATGTATTGTGTTTCTGCTGGCGTGTTTTCGATAATCAATATCTCTAGTAGGGCAGTTAAACCTTATTAGAGAAAACGTTTTCTGTTGAATTCAAAATTGTAACAACAGTAACACATTTTGCAAATACTGTACTATAAGTCAGCCCTGAATGAGTTAGTTTTCTGATCTGAGATCGAAGTCAGTGGAATTACGCCGAGAGAGAGACCACGATGCGTCTGCAGTGATGCATGCATGCTTTAATTCGTTCAAAGCCTGAGCCTTTCGCTTCACTCACGATAAATAGCAAAAGAAGAACACCTTTTTAACGTTAATTGAACGGAGAGGAGCACATAGTTGGAAAAATGGAAAACAAACGAGGTAAAAGTTGAGCAATCGCAAAACGCTTGGTAACATGATTGAAGTACTAGTATGTTGCGGTTATAGCCCAGTTCGTTACACTGCATGATACTTCCAAGACTGAGAGGATTTAGGCTCATGGCTGCGAAGATGCGAACCCTTTATTTCCGTTCTGCATAATTAAGTTATGCAGTAGTACTTAAGCGAAATTTCGTTTCTTTTTCAATTCCTTTTATTTGATTTATTTTTACCAGTTTGTGTTTGCTGTAACTTCTTATAACCATTCAAAGAGGTTTAAACCGATTTTACTGCTTTAACAAACTAGCTGGCTTAGTCAGGCTGTCATCCAGGCTGTCATCCAGGCTGGTCTTTTCATGCGGATTCGATTGGAGCGAAGTTTCGATTTTGCCTCCAATTAGTAAAAGTATACACATTTTTTTTCCAGGATAATGATAGTTATTAGCGATGCGTGCTACGTCGCTTGAATGCAAAGTCAGTGGAATGATTGTCAGTCTTGCCGCGATGTCATGCATTGGTCATCTATCATGCTGACATTTAGTAACTTTGGTAGGAGATGAGATTTACGGACGTTTCAAACAGTTGAATCGACAGCGCAGCCATTTTGCAGGCATATTTTGATAGCATTAAGAGAGCAGACACGACATTTGAGTCAGGAATAACAAAGTGTCGTAAACCATCACGTTTACGTTTTGTCAGTACAAAGTTATTCGGGAAGCAAAAATATTAGATGGCGGACGATGAGCTTTTCACGTGACTGAGGAATTTTGGACATACCATTGCAACATGTATTAGTACACTGGCATAATTGTCTCGGTAATAAGAATGCAGAGAGGGACCTCGACATTGATCTCTTGCAACTACGTGCATACATGCAAAGCCACTGAAAATTTGTCCTTCAACCACTTATAGCGTTGCCCACAAGATTAAAAATATTCATTTCAGCCTGGGATAGTAGATCAGTAGAAGAGCCATTTTAACTTATCTCAAACGCAAGTGAGCACATGAACACAAGGTTAGTTAGAGGGCAAAGCGCGGATGTAAAACGATGATGGTTGCTTGTTATAAACAACTTTGTATGACTAGCAAAGAGGGCTAGTGGACAATAAGCTTTTTTCATGTAAGGGATGCTAAAAATAATATTTTCAGTAATTGCAATGGTGAACTTCATAAGCACAAAGCAAGTTCAAGTAAAATATTGCTTTATTGAAGGCAATATTATGTGGAATAGTGAAACAAAGGACTTGACACAAATGCAGCTGCAGTTCGGTTGATGGATATGCCCATATAATTTTTATTTTCGTGTACTGATTGCTTCAGTGCCATTTGGTTGATCAATTTTTGCCAGTCTTGTTTGCTGACACTGCCTGCCTGCCTTCAAATGTATTCAACTGAGTTTGTAGTTTACAAAACTGGGCACATACAACATTCAGTTTGAGGTCAGTTAAATTTAAGTCGAGTCACTCTGTCCATGCGATAAGAACTGTGATGAGTTTTCAGGTCAGTGAGTCTTTTGGTTCGCATCCGACAACATTTCATACTGTAGAGTGTGTATGAAACTGATTCTCTTATGGTCCCCATCTGTCGTTGCTATTCTAAACTATACGACGGCCACTAGTATCACGCGGGCTTTGGTACACAACTGATTGAACAGCAGAAGGGGCATTACAATTTTCCAGTGGACGAATGTAGTTTTGAAGCTGTCGACCAAATCCAATAAGCTTTTTTCCTTTTTTTTAGTATTTGGGGGAGTACGTTCAACGTTTTACTTTGGCGAAGAAATCAGTTCCATAGATGTGTTGACTTAGTGTTACCGATAAAAAATAATTGGTCGATGATTGCTCCAAAGTTCTAGTATTTTCCAATTTGTCTTTATTTTCTGATTAGGTACACAGTATTTAGCTTTTGCCACAGTTTACTTTGCTGTGATTTCACCCTTAGAAGCCCATCAATGATCAAACAAAGAACGTTAATTCCTCTAAAATGCCGTGGCACTCCCTGGCACAATTTTTAAACAATGTTTCGCTACATAAGCAGAAAGTGGGTAGCAAAACAACACGCTCAACAAAATGGCGCTTTAGGTCAAGGCATTAGCTTCTATGGCCATGAAGCAGGTCTGATTATCAGGCCAGCTAGGGTTCGCCAGGAAAACTATCATTAAATCCTGTTTTACAAACGGGACGAGCTGCAAGAAGACCAGCCGTGCCCTGATTTGCGCGCCAGACGTGGAGATCAGTACTAGGTGAAAAGTCATGATCAGTTGTGATTTCGTTTTTCCTGCCTTTAGAAGTTGGGAAGTTCAGTAGAACTGTAACCGTTTTAAGCTCAATCGTTTGCTTTTAATTTCACCATGCAGCGTGAAAGAAAATGCTAGTTCTCCTTCGAAACGCAGTGAATTTTCATTGTTTTCAGCTCCCGGCTCAGGTTGCTTCATGTACACTGCGAAGGCACTCTTTTAAGTTAAGTTTTGGATCCAGATCAGGAGTTCGCATACATGTTCTAACGTGCATTGTCCCCAGTCAAGGTTTTGTAAAATTGCTGGGCATTTTACAGAACCGTCATGAACAGCAGAAAACAGAACAGATAAGGAGATAAGAGAGTTAACGCAAACTTACCGCGATATCATCACTAGTCCTGAGCCCTGAACTGATCGCGTGAAAAACGTTGGTAATTCTTTAAGAGTGCTCGCAGAGAACATATACTGGACAATAATTCACTACATGCGGATGCAAAAAATATTTAGAGGCGAACGTTAACAGCAACACCAAACGGAGCGAGCATTTGTGACATGGAAACTGAAAAAACTTTTAGTTGAGTGTTCGGAAATCAGAATTCAATCAGTCAAGTTAAAGCTGAGGGTGATTAAACCGTCCGTACCATTGTGCTCAGCTGCGACTGCTTCTGCTTGGCTTAAAAGCAAAATTTCGTGCGCTACTGATATGAATTACCCTTAGTGCTAGAGGTTTCGTGTGTACTGAGGTTATGAGAATAAACTGCTCAGAATTTTTGGCGCTTAAGTATAACACAACACTTATGTTATTAATTTAATACATCGCCTTAGTCTTAGAGGGTCCATTGAGCTGGAACTCTTTTAGAGAAAGAATTATCTACAGAAGCTTCGAAATTAACGTCTTTAGCACGGTAGCTGAAGGTGCAATGAGGGCGTAACCTCGCCTATGTGTGCCGGCCATGCCTGCTCTTCTCTATCGTACGTACCACGTATTTCCAATCCATCAGCAGTGATCAGTCAGTTCGTAACAGTTTGGAATCGAATCTTGCGAATACGTTTTGTGGCTGTAAATGTTAGGTCTCCCTACTGTGTTATACTGGGCGAGTAAAGCTGGGTTATCTAGTAGGGTCATTGTCTTGTTTTCTTGTCTCAAACCTGCAAGCCATCAAAGGGTTTATATCGATCGATGGCTGCTTTTGATTCTCAGTGCGTCTATTCACTATAAATACACGTTCTGTTTTGGTCAAAGATTTGTGGAAGGATGATTGATCATCAATGAAATATTTCCATCTTTGACTATTTGTCCTCTCTGGCTGCACTGAAAATGAAGAGCTAAACTCATTGCGCTGTCAACAGCAGGCTTTTTGTTGTTGTTGTTGTTTTTGTTTTTTGGGTGTGTGTTTTTTTCCCAATTTCTTTTGCACTTTCCAGAGAGAACTGAAAGACTGAGCTGCCATTGCGAGGCCTTGTATCTCTCTCGGCTTACATATTTACGCCCGGGTATTTGGGATTAATTTAACTCTAACCTTTTGTATCCTTAGAGAGGCAAGATCACAATGTCCTCGAGAAAAGCTTTGTTCGCTGAATGAATCTATTTGCTCTTACCTCAGTTTTTCAAGAGCTGAAGTGCTTTAGAGTTGCACGTGTCGGTTTACACAAACACGAAGCATCGCACGTGTATGTCAACTCAAAACAGCGTAGTTGCATGTTCAGAATTAGTTCAACCCAGGGAATCAAAATCTAGACAATCTAGAGTCATTGCCTGAGAATAATTATCAAAATGTCTAATTTCTCATTTTTATGTTCTGTAAAACCATAGACTGGCGAAGTCTTGTTTTAGATATCTTTTCTTGTTTATTCAACTAAACCTAAGATGTTCCTGAGGAAATGTCTTCCCGAGTGACATATTTTGTCTACCAGATCTTCAAAACGGATTTCAGAGGTCATATGATCTCGGGTTTTAAGTAGAACAAAGAAAGCGCTGTAATCTCGGCAATCGATTTTTAAATGAAGTTGATGGGGGCACGCAGGCAAGGACGAAGTGTGTAGTCGAGTCTTCCTGGTAAGTCGTGAAAATTGTATGATGTTTCAACCCCAGGGGGGGGGGGTACTCATTATAAGGGAGGTTTGGCCCCGTGGTTCAACCCTTACCCTTTAACTCTTTCACTCCCAGAGTTAGTTATGGACACATTAAGGTGATTCTAACTTCTGAGTCTGTGGATGAAATCCTATGTTGTGACCATTTAATGAAACCTTGTCAGCAGTACTTTCACATGGTACTATTTATCTGTTTCCTATGTATTCAAGCTAACCTTTCTAAAATAATATCCATCCGGAGGAGGAATGGAGAGTTGGATAAAACAAAATAAATGAAGCGTTCTCAAGTCCATGTTTACTCACAAAATTACGAGTTCTCCCAATGGGAGTTTAATTTCTCGTTTATCTCATTATCGAGCCTGTAGTCTGGTAGAACATCACTTTGCTCTGCATGAATCATCAGTCCCTTCGTGGAGGGGCATCCGACTAGGCTAACTTTCTTTTTGTGCCCATTGCGTTTTCAGATTTAAAAGTGTGAAACATTCAAAATTAAACATTGTTTTACTGTTTGGCTTCAAAAATAGGTCGCAATTTATGTTTAAAGAAATATTTGGTTGATTGTTATTAGAAAAGGACCATTGTTGAGGTTAATGCAAGCTGTCATAATCTACACGTTAAAAAAAATGGCTAGTTCGAGAAATTAACATTTAGGTCGTGTAAGTATAGAGAATCAGCAGAGAAATGGTTTGAATTCAACCAATTATTGAATTAATTGAATTAAAGTTTAGACAGAGTTTAACAACTATATAGATCTAAATTGGGTTTAAACTGGTCCAGAATTCTTCAATGGGATTCGAACTATAGAACCAATGACACTGCGATAGCCACCCTGCGAGAGCTTGCTGGCAAGCCACCTTTGCGTTTTCTGGTGTAAACTCTCTCGCACAGAGCTATGAAGCCACACCTCAATCGGAATCGTTTCCAGGGCTTTTCCCTTTTTTAACGAGGTTGGAGAGGCTTCGCACGGGAAGGAAAATTTAAAACTGTCTTGCATATTACAAGGTCGCCAAAATACACCTTAAACTGAAAGAGAGAGCCGAGCTAAGCCTAATTTTGGCAGAAATCACAACGCATCTTAGAGGCCTTCGAGTGACTTAAATCCCGACATGATCCCGTCTTTGGCTTAATTTTGAGGTGCAATATTTGTTCTAGGTATAGGGAAGGGGCACCAGTACAATGGTTTGAATCTTGGTCGGAGCCTATATGAGTGCCCTCCTCCCACCCCCATTGCCCAGGTTGAAGTATTATACACTGTTCATGACTTACCAGGAAGACCGCACACTTAGTCCTGCGTGCGTACCCCCATCAATCTCATTCAAAGAATCGAATGCCGAGATCACAGCGCTTTCTTTGTTCTACTTAAAACCCGAGAACATATGACCTCTGAGATCCATTTGGGCGATCTGTTAGGCAAAATATGTCAAACGGCAAGACATTTTGTCGGGACGGCCTTGGCTCGATTGCAAAAATAAGAATAGATACGTATACTTCGCCACTCCACGGTTATGCACAACATAAAAATTAAAAATTTAGACCTTTTAGTAATTACTCATGCAATGGCTCCAGATTTTGATTACCTTGATGGTGACCAACTGTGAACACCCAATTGCCACTGTTTTGAGTTGAAAATCACGTGCTATGCTGCATGTTTGTATTAACCGACACGTGCCATTCTAAAGCATTTCAGATCAGCTCTTGAAAGACCGACGCATGTGAAAATAGATCCATTCAGCAAGCAAAGCTTTCCTCGCGAGTACAAGGAATATTGTTAATTCTTCTATACGGTTGACAAAAGGTTAGAATTCAGTTGATCATGAATATCAGCCGGGTGTAAATGTGTAAGCCCAAAGCAGAGCTGCACTGATAACTGTCGGTCATAGGACGATCTCCGACTAGAATCGGCCCATGTCCGACGAAATCTCAACTTTGGTCGGACATTATGTCCGGGCAAATTTTTTTACCAAGTAATAAGTAAATAATGATAAGAAATAATTATTTCAAAAACACTTTCACTTAAAATAATAATTTAAAAAAAACGTCCGACCACATTTCTGTTTTGTCCGACCAAAATGGAGGCTTGGACGGACATATGTCCTTTCAAGAAAGAAAATTTATTTGCAGTCCTGTAAAGAGAAACGACGTTTTTGTCTGTCTTGCTCAGTCTCGCAGTTCTCGCCAGAAAGTGCAAAAAAACTTGGGGGAAAAAACCTGCTGTTGAAAACGTAATTAGCTTAGCTCCTCAGTTTTCAGCAACCAGCGAGGACAAGATAGACATTGCAATTTTTCCAGTGATCGTTCCACATATCTTCGACCAAAGCAGGACATAGTTCTGTTTTCGACCAAAACAGAACCTTCTGGGAGTCAAACGCAACTATCTGTCGAAACAAATGCGTGACCTGCACAGGTAAGACAAGAAAACAATACAATGCCCTATCTAAATAACCAACGTTGCTCGGTCACTGTTTATAAACCTATAGATAAACCTGTTATTTACATCAACAGAACGTATTTCACATGATTAACGAGAAAACTGATCCCGAACTGTTATCAGCAGTGGCAATGAGAGGTACACAGCAGAATAAGAGAGCAGGCATGCCCAATACATGTTTATAGGGTTACGCCCCCATTGTACTATCTGCACCCCACCTACGTAGCTTCAGCTACCTCGCCAAAGACGTTTTTCATTAGGAAGCTTTCCTAGATAATCCTTTTCTATAAGAGGTCCAGTTCAATGAACTATTTAAGAGTTAAAAGTAATGTAGGTAAATATAATTGAGTCTCTTTACAAAGTCATTTAATAATACAAGTGTTGTTATTGAACCACTAAAACGTCTGAGCAGTACTCTTTCTCCGGACCTTGGTACACGCGTAACCCCTAGCCCTCTCAGTGATTCATATCAACAGAAGCAATCACAGCTCGGCACAGTGGTACGGATGATTTAATCACCCTCAGTGTCACTCGACCGATGGAATCTGATTGAAACTAAAAGCTTTTAGTTAAATTGCATGTTCATAAATGGTCACTCCCTTTGGTGTTGCCCTTCGCTTTGCACCCGCATGTAGTGAAACATTGGCAACATCTTCTCTGCGAACACTCTCTAAGACTTATCTGCTGCGTGTTTCAAGCGATCATTGAAGGGCGCCCACAGATGATTTCACAAGCAGGCTTAAGTTATCTCTTCTCCTATCTTCTCTTCTCCTCTATTTTCCTCTGCTCATCATGGTTCTGTATTTAAATGCATGTGCCCAGCAATTTTACAGAAGCACAATGGTGACAACGCACGTATTAGAACATGTATGCGAACTCTGGATTCGAGACTCAAGTGTCGTCGCACGGTGCATTTAGCAACCTGGTACGCGTTTCTCGAAACCCCGACAACTATTCGGCCGCGAAAAGTTTGTAAATAGAGAACCACTCACAAGTTCCACAAAGCTGATACATCCACATGTCTTTGAACTAAGAAATGTTTAACTTACAACAGAAACGTTTCATGCTTAGAAACATCTTTGTTTGGAAGATACGGTATGAATTAGCGTGCCCGAAATCATCCCGAAAATTTTCGGGGCTTGCAATTAACGCACCCCTCAGCCGGAAGGTGCAAGCAACAACAAAAAAAATGCAGCGGGTTGCGAGGAACAACTGAGGATTTTCTTTCACGCTGGTGAAATTAAAATCCAGTGATTTAGCTTAAAACGGCTACAGTTCCACCGAATCTGCATCCTTGTAAAAGCAGGGAAACAATTAAAATTACAACTGATCATGACTTGACCTAGTATCTCCAAGTCCGGCGCGCAAATCAGCGCAACTGGTCTTCCTCCAGCTCATCCTGGTTGTAAAAGAGGATTTCAGTAATGCTGAGTTTTCCTGGCGAGCCCTAGTTAGCATGATAATCAGACCTGCTTCATGGCCACGGAAGGTATGCCTTGACCTGAAGCGCTTTTTTGTTGAATGTGTTGTTTTGCTACTCAGTTTGTGCTTGTGTAGTAAAACAATGCAACATGTGCTATAGCATTCTTGCTGTTCTTCAGTTATTGTACGTTGATCATCCGCAGGCGTCTACCGGTGAAATCACAGGCAAGTAATAAAGGTAAATACTCAAGACAATTTCGAAAATACCAGCGATTTTGGAGATATCATGCACAGATTATTGTTAATCGATAATACCAGGTCCAAATAATGGAACTGACTTCTTTGCCAAATTAAAGTGAAGTATTATTCAGTAATGACATAGCTTATACATAATTTGTTACAGGACAACTAGGCCTTCTTTGTTGTTTAACCTTTCGGTTTCCCTAAGACACGTCTAATGGCGACCTTTTGGGACATGACAACAAGCCTTCAATTTAAACAATTTGTTCAAGTGACATCGTAACTGTCTCCGTTCTGAAGACGCGTTCCCCGCGTTCGAAGAATATTTGCCTCTCCTCTTGGAATAATCATAAACAGGGGCACCCAAAGGATAGTTTATGTGCAATAGATATCTGTTCGGAAGACATTAAACGCCTCAGAAATTAGCCGGTGAAATTAATTACAATGAAAACCTAGAATTTTCTTTCTAGAATTTTCTTTATTTTCTGTTTTCTTTTAACTTCATTTGTTTAGGGGGGGACAAATATGTCGTTTGGGGTCAGCTTGGACTTTCAGAAAAAAGACAGCAGTTAGGAAATTTAGGAGGAATAAGACTCCGCTTCCATAACATTTTCTGCGACTTACATATTCCAGATTTTCAGCTAAAGAAACCGACTGATATCAACCTGTGATAGCTTACAAAATATCCCTTTTAATGGTCCTGAAAAAACTAAGAACTCTGAGCAACGTTTTATGTATTTTGCTAACGTTTTTGTCTTGGCTGCCTCTGAATACAATTTCCATGTATAGCGTTCAAAGTCCTAACTTTTTTTCCTTCGACGATAGCGTAAACTTCGTCGGCTAGTTCCTAATCGCAGTGCACGCACGCAACGCATATCCGCTTCCTGAGATCCCGTTTGTTCTTCCAGTTATCTTACAAGGAAGTCATCCTTGGTCAGTAACAAGGCGATCCAAAATGTTTATCCGTCGCAAGAAGTTTTGATTCTGCAATCACACTTGCACGGAGTACTGGCCGGATCTGCGAAGACAACTGACATGACGACGTGAACCTCAGTACAATTAGGCACGTAGTGGCTGCAGAAATAAGAGTGAGGTATACTTAACAACTGGCTGCAAACTCTAGGAACAATGAAGTAGCGCAAGTATACAAACCTGGGAGAAATCGCATAGGTATAGCAGTCCGCAGCGACGATCGAAGATCAGACTTTGGGTTTAGTCGCCACTTTTATCAGTTTTGGCTAGTGCATCGGATCGTCAGTTCTCTTTATCTACAGCGTAGAAAAAAGCAAATCATCTGTACTCAGGAAATTTACCACTGTTGTTCCATGCAACATCATGCAGTGATACAAAGAAACGTCACTGTTGTTCTAACGACTCCTAACGCAAGAAAACTAGTATATCCCTTCTTCCACTTGAATTCCATGCTGCTGTAAAACAGCCGACGTTTCGCGAGGTCGCCACTTGAGCCCTCGCTAAACGACGCCTGAGTAACGAGCGCAGAAATTCCATACTGATGACGTGCTCTACCCAGATCTTGGTAGTGCTTCTGATTGGCTGTACCGTGCCGGAAATTATTCGTCCAAAATATGACGTCCGAGCTTAAACGCTTCCGAAAGTTTTGGGTTTTGAATAATGCTCAGTACGGCGGGAGAGCCATCGATGTACCAAAACGATTCAAGTTTCCCGTTGCCATGACAACGTATAGTTAAAAAGTGTAACATGTTATTAAGACAACGTACATTGTACACAAATTAGTACACTGAGATGACAGCATTTGCAAAACTCTGCGAAAAATAAAGGAAGCCATGAATACTAATGAATCGTGGTTTCCATGGTAACAGGCGCAATTTCAGCTTGGCACTATATCTGAAAATGTTTGTCTTGATAACCACTATGAGTGTGCCAAATTTCATGCTTGTATCAAAAAGTGCACAATTCGCCTGAAATTTCGAGCTATGCCGCTGGACTAGAAGGAAAAAAATCAAGTGGCAGAAAAAACCTCGCCTACTGCTCGCGCCATGCTTTTTACATTAGTCCAGGCTTCTTGATTTGTTACCGTGGTTATTTCTTCATCCCATGGCATTAGTCTACAAGCAGTCTCCCCTTCCGCTCAGGGACAGCCGAGCGAAAAGAACACGCTAACGAGCGTGAAAATCGCCTGCCGCGTGGAAACGTGACGCACGTGTGATAAGCCGCTGGGCTCACAAATTGACTAGCGGCTCATTAAGCGCGTCACGTTTCCATGCGGCAGGCGATTTCGCGCTTGCTTGCACAGGCGGCCCAAACTCACGTTACGAGGTGTAATGTAATTTACATTCTTACCTTCAGTGACGCGGAACGTGACCTTTGAGCGAGCCGGTATCGCGTTACAGGCGACCGTTAAAAGAGACGTTGTATGAGAATTAAAATACTAAGGTCTGCGAACGCTAAAAAACGATAAATTTGAACTTTTGTTCAATACAATGAATAAAAAATTCTTACCTTTGATGTATTCCTTTGTGTTTTGCCGTGTATTCATCGTTTTAGTGGATTTTAGGCTTCATTGCGTAACCACTGTAACTCCCTTCATAAGACGAAGTCAAGGCTGATCATTACGATCTGGCAGAGATCCTGGACGAGTCACACCAAAAACCGTTTTATTTCGCGGAAATTCGAATCCGCTGCAATTTTTCCAGCTCCAGGCCAAGAAGGAAACCTCCTCTTCCTCTCTGTGCTATCGGCTCGAAAAAAGCTTCATTCTTTCCCCTTCCAAATCGAACCATTTGTGCCGTACTTTGCGGCCCATCTGGCTTTCCTCTCAAGCCTGTGACCGCCTTTGCACCTACCAGCTAATTTGCATTTGAAATTAGAGACCTCGCCAGCGTGACAAATGACACTTACGCGAACCGTGCACGGGCAAAAATGGCCAGTTAACTATGCTGCTTTCCCCACGACCCCACGGGAGTAATATGACGGTCAAGCTGTGAGAGATCGCGTGTCCAGGTACGTTAGAATTACATTTCCCGTTGCAAACGCTCGTTACCGCTTTTCAAATTTGAATTGGGTGATTGTGTTTGATCGTTGTAATAACGTACCTGGACACGCGATCGTGGGGAAAGCAGCATAGTTAGGGCCGGCCATTTAACTTTTGAGGGGGGGGGTGGATGATTTCTGGTCAGCAAGCTTTTTTTTTTTTCTAGCAACCTGGTGGGCAGGATATTTTTTTTCCTTCTAAATGCTCTGTAGGATATTTTTTTTCCTCAAAAAAAAAAAAAAGAGTTCTTACATTAGTTTTCAATTCCAGCTGGAGCTTTGTTCACAGACAAGACAACAAATAGATAAATCATAAGTGAAATGCAGGGGCTTGAGTTTGTTTCATGGGATTATGAAAATCACTTACACTATTTTTTTTGTATGAGCTTACTAATTAGGGTTTGACATATTATGCCGGCATAATTTCGAGCATAATACTATAGGTGGAGCATCGAGCATAATGCCGGCATAATAGTGCTATTTGCCGGCATAATAGTGCCATTTTGTGACATAACAGTAATTTATTTTTTTAGAGCTACAACTGTCCATTTATTAAGTTAAAACTACAAAATTTCGAGCTATTTTAATGTTCTTCGTGGTTCCCATTACTACCGAGCACTGTAGGCTTGTTCCCAGTGTATCCTGAAGTGCATGGATTGGATCTTTAGGCCTGGTTACTCTCATTATGCCAGGCTTCTACAAAGGCCTTCCTGGTTTTTATTTTCGCGCTTCAGGGGGGTCCGGGAAAAATTTTTTATGGCATAATTATATATCTCATTTTAAAATATAAAAACATTGAAAATATAGATACATGTTACTGTTTACTTATTTATTTATTTATAGTTGACAACAAGAAAGGTTTGGATCTGTTTCTTTTTATACTGAATATATATTATAATAAAGATATATCTTATTTAAAAATATAAAAACATAGAAAAATATAGATACATGTTACTGTTATTTATTTACGGTTGACAACAAGAAAGGTTTGGATCTGTTTCTTTTTATACTGAATATGTTATAATAGAGATATATCTTATTTACAAATCATAGAATCATAGAATAGTTTCATAACAAGAATTAAGGATTTAACCAAGGTTTGAAATGGCAGAGGGTGGGGAATTTAAAAATTTTCGTGACCTAAAATATTTGAAAATGTCAATCATTATAGCCCTTGGGTATGCCTGCACTCCCCCCATTGGGGCTAGGCATTGATAGGTGCATTACTAAAACATCGCAAAAATCAAAAATGGCAAAAATGTTATATGTTATAAATGTTATGTTACATGAAAATGCTTCAGTTAAAAAGATTAAAAATGAACAAATTATTTTTCTTTATCTAATAAAACTTGATTCTTTAAATAGAAAAATTTACCTCCATTACTGCTTGTGATATTATAAAGCTAACGAGTTTGGATACAGTACGAGCCAGCGAGCCAGAAATCCCTAATCCCAATAAAAAGGCTAACCGCAAGCTACCTATAAAGGAACTGTAGGCTAACTGCGGTGCTAACTAGGTTAGCCAATGTGTAATTTAGGCTAACCATAATGGCTTGCATGACTCCTATGACTCGCGAGCCTTGTGAACCGTGCAAGCCAGAAATCCCTTTATATCCCATTATATAGGGCTAACCGCAAGCTACCTATTAAAGCTAATAACTGTAGGCTAACCGGAATGTTGTTTTGGCTAAACCAGAGTGTGATTTAGGCTAACTGGAGTGGCTCGCTGGCTCACAGATTGTCGGACCCTATAAAGCTAAGAATGCATTGCACATTCTGAAGCATAACCAACTCCAGAGTTTAAAGGCAGCAAGGGAAGAATGGTTGCAGTTTTGCTGGGATTTTGTAAAGTCCCCCTGGAATGATGAAATAGCTTTGCAACATTTTTTTTTCTTGCTTGCAGCAGTGCAAGAATTTTTTTTCTATTTCATTTGTGCTGCATGCAATTTTTTTCTTCCGACAAGGGCTTGCAGGAAATTTTTTTTCGAAATCATCCCCCCCCCCCGCTCAAGAGTTAAATGGTCGGCCCCTTAACTGGCCATTTTTGCCCGTGCACGGGTCGCGTAAGTGTCATTTGTCACGCTGGCGAGGTCTCTAATTTCAAATGCAAATTAGCTGGTAGGCGCAAAGGCGGTCACAGGCTTGAGAGGAAAGCCAGATGGGCCCTAAAGTACGGCACAATTGGTTCGATTTGGAAGGGAAAGAATGAAGTTTTTTTCGAGCCGATAGCGCAGAGAGGAAGAGGAGGTTTCCTTCTTGGGCTGGAGCTGAAACAATTGCGGCGGATTCGAATTTCCGCGAAATAAAACGGTTTTTGGTGCGGCTCGTCCAGGATCCCTGCCAGATCGCAATGACCAGCCTTGACTTCGTCTTATGAAGAGAGTTACAGTGGTTACGCAATGAAGCCTAAATCCACTAAAACGATGAATACACGGCAAAACACAAAGGAATACATCAAAGGTAAGTATTCATTGTATTGAATAAAAGTTCAAATTTATCGTTAGTTAGCGTTCGCAGACCTCAGTATTTTAATTCTCATACAACGTCTCTTTTAACGGTCGCCTGTAACGCGATACCGGCTCGCTCAAAGGTCACGTTCCGCCTCACCGAAGGTAAGAATGTAAATTACATTACACCTCGTAACGTAAGTTTGGGCCGCCTGTGTTGCTTGCTAGTCTCTTCGTAGTCCACATGATATTCGTCTCTACAAAATAGTAGTTAGGTTTCTATCCAATGTGATCACAATAACGATGTTCTGAAATCATGCAGAATTTCTGCGGAAATAGGCATGGCCACTGAAAATAATGGAAAGATCTCGCATGTTAACATCACACCTTAGCACCCTAATGGGGCCCTTGTACCGCAAGTCTGGCTTCAAAATATATGCCTACTTTGGAATCTTTTACTAGCATACGGTAAACCTCTAATTATTTTCTCGGGGACTTGAAGGTTAAAGAATTTTTACTTAATAGCGGCGACCATCTAGCTTATATTGGGCTTAACTTTCCCTTCACCAGAACTTCGCGTTAAAAATCTTCCGTGGATTAACACAACTATATATTCTTCCCATATCCTAAAAAAATTAATTACAATTCGCCACTTTAAAAACTTTTAATAAAAACGCCTTACCTTAAAAATGCAAAACCCAGCAAAAGGGTAACTTCTTGGAGCTCAGTAATTTCTAGTTTCTAGCTTTCCCACTAGCGAAGGATTTATGTGTTGACTGCAAACAGCTGCAAACGACAAGTGAAAAAGAAGTTTAAAACGAGATGTTTCGGCAAAAATTACCCTGTACTTATGCACATTAATTTTTGTTGCCTTTCAAACTGTAACCAGTCACGGAGCTTGATATGATCACTTGAAGACTCCATTAAATTTTTCTTTCTTTCTTTACTTTTTCAATTGTATGCCCTGCCTTGTAGTGGACGCCTGACTAATATCTGTATGTAAATTACTGCTGAAGATTTACTTACCGTTTAACTTAATTAATAATACACTCAGGTGGGTTGCTTTTTAAGTAGTCGTGAGTAGAATTAAGTGCTATACAGATCAAGGAACAAATACGTCTACTAAATCTGCATCTTATCTATATAACAATCGATCAAAACTTACCATAATTTAGCACTAAAACATTGACGAAGTGAAATTGCAGATACCTGCTGCAGCTATGTTATTGTACCGGCAAGGAGCTATAGGGGGTGTTCTTGACGTCAGTCTTTAAGTGATTCCAATATATACATGCACTGAGCATTCAGGACAGTGTATGAAATAACTTTTGTGACTCATCCTTTGGCCATAACTAGTTGTATGGGAACACTTAGCAAATATAGCCACAAAGTATTAAGGAATTCTTTTTAGTTCTGGAAGTCATATAGAATCGGTGTTGTTACATTCTACAAAGTATGTGCCCAACGATAGTTAAATAAGAAATGTCATGATTGCCTCTCAGGCACAAATTAGGTTATATCAGATACCGTATTACATCGAGAGCAATAATTTCAAGGAGACTATAATTCCGAAAATGGTTTAGTATTAAATGGTTTCCCCGAGGAAATAAGTTCTATTTTTATGGACAGAGGACTTGTAGAATAGGCGTCTATTTTAACGCTCATCTATTCTGAGCCGTCGTTTAATTAGTAGAGGATCAGGCGCAATTTATTTTTTCGTTTTTCAAGGGAAGTATCATCACCAAGCGAGATGAAAACATAGCGTCCGATCACAGGAAATTAATTTCAGATTAAGGACTTTAGGCAACATTATTAGAGTCATACAGATTAGCAAACACACTGTGGCATTTTTAATTTTCTCTTTTTGTCTCATTTAGATTAGACGACTACCGCTCAACGATTTTATCTGGTTATCAATAAAAGAAAAATAATACAAGTTTTTATTTCAGCTTTTCCCCAGTTTATCTTCCTTAAATTTTGTCTTGGGTTTTATGTTCGTTATTTTCGCATCGTTAACGGTTCGGGAAAGTTTACTGGGAAAAAAGCCCTGTAAAAAACCGCGAAAATTAATACAGGCAGAAATAAAGAAGTGCCACTCGCTTAATTGCCCGAACGATAATATAGAATTGTGACAGCAGCGCTGCATTCGAGAGTGTAAACGTACCGCGCCGATGAAGATATCGTTTGTATCAAAGCGAAGTAGGGTCTGGGGTTCGGCCGATAGTAGTTCTCTTGACAAACTCAAGTGTACTCTACACCAGAGCTCTGCTCTACACAACGCTTTTTCACATGAGACCTACTCCTGTGCGGAGAGAAGGGAATGAGGAAGTTTGTATAATATAGTTTTGAAGCCATGGTTGGCTGGAAAATATGTTTTATCAAGCGTAGAACTTGTTCGCTGGTACACGAGGAGGCAATTTCTCCTGCAACTCGCAACTCAAGTTATCCGTAGCTTGGCTCACAAAAGGATAAGTTGTAGCAAAAACTGCATCGCGTAACAACGTGCCTAGAATTTAGAATTTGAACTCAACTAGCGTGAACTAATATTAATATAAGAGGATGTAAGTCCGCCAAACAAAGAGAAGTGGGCTTTATTGCTTTCGAAGCAAGTGCGATCTTTGTAATGTTATATGGCAGTTTCCTTATAGTATTACGTGCGTCTGTGGCATCGAAGAGAAATTTAAAGGTAATTTTGAGTGAATAATTTTTGCCCTCGTAGATACGCGCGCGCTGTTTACCCTTGACCGGGACGAGGGTCAAGTGTGCGATTATACTCTGCCAGAAGCTCACCACGTGATCATCAGCTTCAGATTAGTCAAGTGGTCGACCTTTTGTAAAAATGACGTCATGTTCAAAAAGTTTTCAAGAATGGGCAAATAGAAGCCTCCGATATTGTTGTGGATTGAACTCTAACCCACTCTGTCAAATGGCACTCTCATGCAAGAGCACTTTACGAGTCAGATTTCGATTCCACCATTTACCTAAATCATATTGATGGCCTTTAAGACAAATCATCCCCTTTCTTTAATTCGTGGTAGGCAAAACTCTTCATTTTCGGTGACTCTAAACTCCGTCGACAAGCGATAAACAAAACACGAGCACGCGCTGCGTTCCAAATTCGATCCACAAATGACGAATTTATGATTATGACGTTAAATGATGTTACAATTGAAGTGAAAAACTTTCTTGAAAAGCGTCAAGACGGTTATCTGTGCAGCAACATGCTTTTTTTTTTTTAAGTGCATTTCCAAAACTTATAAGCTGCTTGGCAGCTTATAAGTTCTGGAGATGAGCTTTAGGAAAAAATACCCTGCAGTGACGAATACGTCTGTAAAGGTTATGTTAAAGTACAGTAAAGGTAGCGTTGTCTAGCTGAATCAACAAATTTCTTACTTGTACTTGGATTTTAATTTGAGCGTCGTTCAGTTTTAAGTTTAAAAATATTTAGATGAATGTTATGAAAGTTGTGGTTGTTATTCATCGTGGTTTAATTAAAATAATAGCTTTTTTTATCGTTTTTTCTTAAGATATTGTCATTTGATGAGGATTGAGACGTTTCGACCGCTTACTGCTGGTCTTCAACAGGCGATGGTGTCGACTGGGCGTGTGTCACTATATGTAGCACCATAGCTGTTTGCGATTGGTGCATTTCGTAAAGTCTTTATTGGGGAAACAGGAAGGTCTATGCATGAAGGGATTAAGGAACATGACTGAGACATACGGCTTTTTCGTACTCAGACCTCAGCTGTTTCAGAATATGTTAATGCAACTGGACACTACCCGCCTTGAGACAAGGGGTCAATTTAATAAAGAAACTACACTTGTAGTTTTTACACGTGTATTTTACACGTGTAAAGTCCAACTTGTAAATACACGAATTTAATAAAATAATTTTCTTCTCTGGAACTCACACGTGTAGCACGAGTCAGATACAAGAGTAGTAAATTACAATTGTAGCCCTAAAATTGTAAAGTCCGTTTTAATGCACTTGTAGGCTACAAGCGTACAATCCAATCTCTCTGCTTTAATCTAGGCTAATGTCTACTCTAATCACACGTTTATTAATTCCAAAAGATGAGTGTACGCGTCCTCAGAGAGACAAAAATTCACCCGAAATTCCCTTGGATTTTCCGTGTCCAACAGCCTCCTTTCCTCAAAATGCCTAGCTTGCCCGATATTAGATGCCTCAGCAGCTCGTCCAGTTCTTCTTTGCTAGAGGAAAACATATTTTGTCACAAAAATACGCTTTTTACAAGATGTACCCAATGTCTACAAGTGGCATGCCACTTGTAATTTGCACTTGTGATTTACAAGTTAATTGGACTCAATAAAAATACAAGTCGGACTCTCGTAAAAGTTTTATTAACTTTGATACTTACCATATTTTACACGCGTAGCGCTACACCTGTAATTACAAGTCGGACATGTTTCAAATTGTTCAAATTGAGTATTCAGATAAAATTTACTGTGTAGTTGTCAAATATGGTTGTGACATTTTTAGATATTCTTCATCGGCAATACATCACTTTATGCTAATGATAATGATGTGTCATAAACAGGCCCATAGCAATGGCACATATGGGTGCCCTTCAGTCACCAGAAAGCTTTTGACACCAAAGTTCCCAGACATGACACTAAATAAAACACAGTAAAACTTAAGAAAACCGTTTAATAAAAAGTGCCACGCGATTCCCTACGAAAATCAAGCTAAATAAGGACTGAACAAACTAATTTCAAAACTGGCATCCAGAAAGGGCGAAATTGTTTTGGCTTTACTACACAAAATAAGCGGCTCCAAATGTTCAAGTAAAATAGGTTGCAATGCAAGATAAGTTGAATCGCTTTCCCATTTGTTTGCTTCATTGTTGTTTTACCACGTTCCGTCCGCGTCCTCTGAACTGAGAAGCACTACGTGATTTGCGTTCGTTTCAACTTTCGTTTTCGTCTGCGCATGTAAATACAGTGGTCCGACTTGTAAATTACAAGTCTAAAAGTTTTATTAAATTGACTCAAGGTTAAGATTGTTGACCATGACCCACATTAGTACACCAGCAGAGTTAACAAAAAAGGCAATCAAAAAAGACTTCATGCTAATAACATCAATAGGGATAACGGAATTTAAATTCCAGAAGTGTGGATGCCCACGATCGAAAACCACAACAGCGGATTGGTACCACAGCAGATGGCAGAGGGAACAGCGTCTAATCGGAATAATAGAGATCGAACAACCAGGCTCTTCCCACATGTCAAAATATGGTTGTCGTGGCAACGTCAGATTTGATGAAGCGCGGGCACTTTGTACCCCTACCCCAGACTGAATAGGGTTAATTTGCGCTAACTAAATGAAAAAAAAAAAAAAGTAATGAAGAGAGTGACGATACAATTTCACAAAACAACTGGTAAAGTTTCGGAAACCTGTCAAGAGCACACCCTGCCAGGGAAACTAAATTCTACCCCAGGGATTAATAAAAATCACCCAAGACCAAGGAAGTTCAAATTCACCAGGGTGGGAAAAATGGTTCATCGGATTGGGTTTCACCAGGTCTGTTGCACAGGGTTATCATATTTGTTTTTAAAAGTGGTAGTCGCACTCAATCTCAGGGATCCCAAGCTCATTCATTTCCGATAAAAAGGAAAAACGAAGCACTCTGATTCGATCTGGTCGGTTCTGCTATAATGATGCGGAGAACCTATGCAAGTAGAACAAGTATGAGAAATGCAGGGGGGAGGGGAGGGGAGGAAGGATTTACCACTTGACGACAAAAACAAAAAACTCTACTTCGCTACAAGAAAAATAAATCAATAACGAGAAAGTTATTTTAATTATTTGGGGTGAATTGTGTTATCTACCGGCTAAAGAGAATAGCATTGTGTCAATAAAAATGAATATACTTGAACGCTATTTTGTTCTGAAACATAAACATATGGTCGCAATACGTATTACATACCTTGTCATAAAAAAGCGATTTGTGCTATATCACGCCGTAATTATGTTAGACTGTGCGTATAATTTATAGCTTTAAAATTAAACAGAATATACAAGTGATGAAAAATTACTGAACTAGCTGAACTTAATTTGTTGACGGTCAACAAAAATTTTGAGTAAAACTGAACGAAAACAAAATGGTTCCACTCAGTTTTTTAAGATAGATAACAAATACCAAAAATTCTACCTTAACTGAAAAGAAATTAATGAAATTAAAATTGAATATTGTGGAAAATTTATCGAAATAGTTGGCCTGATGTTAACGTCACACTTCGTATAATGAAAACCTACACGGCAACAATTTTTAGACTATGTTTGTAAGATTTACAATAACGTCTCAAATGCCTACCTTACTAGAATAGAAAACCCAATTAATTATTGAATCAAGTTGCTGAACTTTTACGACATTGTGTATTAAAGTTAAATGTTAAGTAAACCTACTGACGGAACAAAATTTTTGTACGCCGTTGGCATGTGTGACAATAATTTACGAAACTTCAAACTAAGACTTCCTTTTGCAGTACTTTTATGATAATCGGAAACTAAGTGAACAGACATCACCCACTTCCTTTGTATTAACGAATGTATACGATACGACGCAACAACAAATTACAAAATGTCTAACAGACTAAAGTTTATAAGATCAAGTTCGAGAAGATCGTAATTAATCTAAAGAACTTGTTTGTTCTTTTCCTCGTCACTTGTGACGTCAGCTCATCCTTTCAGATTAATTTTTAATTTTGTGGCAGACATTTCCTGTGTAGCTGACGTTAACATATTTCCCTTTCTCCTCCTTGATAATAAACTTCACTTTTACGTTACATTCAGGACGCTTGCATTCCCCACCTCCTCTAAAGAAAGGCGCGGAGTGCATCTTACGAGAATTTGCTGATATTACGTGATTATTTTTATATCGTAGGCTGCACCAGGGATTGGTTTGCTTCACTTTGTTGCTAAAGATCCTGGTCCAGTCTCCACCCAGCAGTCGGCCACCGCTGGGAAAGCTCTTTAGAGGGATCCTTTCCCAGTCCTTTCGTGACAGTTTGAATGTCGCTGTTGTATTATCGGTGTTCTTGCGAAAGAAATTCTCTTCCCACTCGGAGTCATCTGAGTCGGACTCCCCTTCATTCTATAAAAAATGCAATTCAATACGATCTTAAACTTTTTTAGTGAAAATAACGAATGGTTTTACTGTTGTGAGCAACCCCAGGTTTAATTCTCAAGCATCCCAGATCATCGCTGACAGCTATAACCCGTGGTCACGATTTGACCAATACCATCAATGAAATCGGCTTCACTTTTGTATTACAACTGGTAGGAGATAACTTAGAGCAGCTCGTATAAAAAAAGCACGATTTTTATTTCATTTAAGAAAAACCACACTTTATTTTATGAATCATAACTGGCAAAACATGGTAAAAACCCGGCTTCGAGTAAACACACAAATCTGGAAAAGAGAGAATTATAGTTAAGTCATACTCGCATTATATGTGGCTCACACGGCGGCGCTAACTCCGGGTTTAATCAGGAAGAAATAACTGGAAGAGCCTTTCTTCTTTCCTCGCACATTACCATGAAATGAATAACCAGCCTGAAAGGTGTAACTGGCATAGTAACGTAAATTTTCGAGATGTTCCGATCCTCCCGAGGCATTCTGTTGGGTTTGGTAACTCTATGGATTACACGAAGTGACATTATTGTCATTAAAAAAATGAATGAATGTTATCCTCAAGTACGCACCATTCTGTTGTCGATTCTCTGTCCAATACCAGGCGACTTCAATGGTTTGTTAAAATGTCCTTCGATCTGTGAAAAAAGTTTTTGAATTTAGACAGTACGTTTTACGTACAACGTCTACTCATTTGTTTTTACCGTAATATTATTCCACTGTTACTATTACATATACCAGAAATTTGCAGGGCTTCAAACTACTGTATTTCTGGTATTTCCCGTTTTTTACTTAACCCTGTCTGTAATTTTTTCTTCTTCTAATAAGCTTTTTCTCTAAGGTTTAAAAAATAAGCGAAATCAATAAGCCCCGTTCCATTATTTTTAATAGCTTGCCTCCTCTCACTCCCAATTACTTGTGCATTTGGTCAGTTACCTGAAACTTTGACCAAAACTTTGTCGTTAATTTTCTGTAATCCACCCTTCTTATTACTCAGATCGTGCTTATTTTGTGCCTGAAATTTCAAGTAAGAGTCATATGCATCTTGCAGTTTGTTGAACGGTTTGTATGTCGTACTGAATGCAAGAGAAGTTGTGTTGACAGCACGTTGATTTCAATCAGTATTGTTCTTCCTAAATGGTTCAGACAGAACTTCAACTTAGACAAATATACTTAAGCCTCTCCCTGTAAATAAGACCCCCCCCCCCCTTACTTCCCAAGTAACCCTTTTATGTAATTTAAAAGACCACTAGCTTAATAGAGGAAACAAGTTATAAGAGTACCCTTACCTGCAACGGCAGGTGGGTAACAGTTGAAGCGCCTGACTCTTCACGGTTCACGGGCACCATGATCACACAAGGGCGCTGGTATTTCTCATCAAGCACATGTGAACAAGCCCTTTGAGGTGGCGCATGACAATCACACTGACAACCGCTGGTGTAGCTATAGTAATGTGGCACAGTGACGTTCCCCGGTGCATTAAATAAATGCAGTCGGTGGTGCTGGGGGCCCTGTGAATGGCAACCACCACTGTAAGCAAACAAGGGTTGGGAGACCTCTTGAGAGTTTGCTATCTGTACCAGCTGGGAACTCAGTTTGTAAGACGCCAATGAGGCTTGTAAAGGTACATGCCTTGATGCAGCGTTATGACCTCTGGAGTCGTCTTTAGAGGTGATTTGGTAGGGTGACCAAGTGTCCAGCTTAGGAATATCAACCTGTTAAGCAGACATTGACATCGACCGATTAGAATTCAAGACGAAAGTGGTTATAACAGGCTCGCTACGAGATGTCTTGCGATCAGTAGGATAGGATAAAGAGGTGTGTGATGGCGACTCAAAACCCGCGGGAGCGGCAGCCGTATTTAGGGATCGGGTGTCGGGACGTTTGACGCGTTTAGGGGATCAGAAATCAGATATTTTTGCATAAAATCGATCAATGAAAGAAAAATGTGCCTCGTTATATTATGAGAATGCTGTTACAACTATCACATGACTTAAAATTTCCGTGGCCTGTAATTTTTTTTGCGAACTATAAGAAAGAAAAGAAGCAAAAGACAAAAATTCTACCTGTAGAATTTTTGGCACAAGTTAATACTCCTGTCCGAACATTAATTTTTCATATGCATGTCACCAGAAGTACTTCTGGTGACACCTAAATACCAGAATTTGGTGATTAAAATAAAAGAAAAAAAAGAAAAAAGTACAAACCGAAGAAACAAATCTCTTTGAACAAATTCTTCCCACGGAGCCCTCTGGTGGGGCAAATTTGGCGCTTAGTCCCAGGCTTGACTGTTAGTTTTGACCCTCTTTCTGGTACCACGCCTGTATAAATTGCAGAGGTTTCAAAAAGTGAGCTTGTGTTTAACGCAAGACTGTTCTTCGAGAGATGGATTCATTGGCGAAAGAATCACACAGAAATGTAAGAGATTTATCCTTATTGAAATGTGTTGAGGTTTAAAAGCGCTGACTAGGGTCTAAGTCGACTTTTAGCCAGTATTTCGAGCGGGACCTCACATGTCGATTGGCAAAATTCAGCAAATTTCAATTTCCAGCTTTCCCACCTTGTCTTCTCTTTAGCACGTGACACGACGGCGATCGACGTTAAGCGGAAAATCACCCAAAATGGCCTCCAGAAGCTCGCAAAAGAGGTAAAAACAAGCAAACACGCAACAGGTAAGGTTTTTCAAACTTTATTTTGGTTTTCTTTTCTATTTTTAACGGAAAACTGCCGATTATTTTCGATCAAATTTCAAGTCTATACAAATTAACTCTCATATTACGCCTTCAGTTACCTGTGGGGAAACATGACCGAACGTTGTTTCAAGCAAACAGCGCTGAAAGATGTCGAAACTCCAATAAATTTATAACCTTACCGTGTTGTCTTGTGTCTTTTTTATTCCACATCTTCTTCTGCAAATATCCCTGTTTCTCTCCGATTCTTAAGTGAGCTTGATTTCGCCCGCCATTTTGAAAAACCACTCGGTCCCAGTAGTGCGATTTCAGGAGGTTTTCAATAGGAAGTGTAGAACTGGGACTGAGTGGTTTTTCAAAATGGCGCCATCAAACTCACTTAAGAATCGGAGAGAAACAGGGATATTTGCAGAAAAGGATGTGGAAATCAAAGACAAAAGACAACAGAACTGACGGTAAGGTAATAAACTTATTGAAGTGTCGACATATCTCAGCACTGTTTGCTTAAAACAGCGTTCGGTGAGAACTCGAACTACATGTTCCTAAAGAAAGATCCACCAACCCGCAGTCGCCATCGTGGATCTGCGATCCACAATTTAAAATTAGTGTAATAAAGATAATCAAATAAGATAAAAAGACGTTGACATTGCGTAGTAACGAACTGGCAGACACCTTCCCCTCCTCCCCTTCTTAATGTAATAACTGTCTGCACAGGGTAATGACGCAAGACATAAGAATCTTATGTAGATGAGATGAAGTGAGAAGAGATGTGGTGAGGTGAGATGAGATGAGATGACAGAGATGACATGACATGAGCTGAGATAAGATGCGGTGAGATTTTAAGAAATACAGAGATGCAGTATGAACCCAGCAAATTAATCGAGTAAGATAATCGCTGTACATTGCACTGTACATGCACTTTGATTTATTGCACCTTGATTGTTTCCATTGGGTACATTGCTGGCACATCACGATGCCTGTGGTTATCAATATGAGCACCAAAAGGGTCCCCGTGGAAACCTTGAGGGAGTGATCCATGGACGTCACTTATCTCAATATTGCTCAAGAGGTCTGCACATGAGCTTGATTCCATTGTCAGTGGTCCAGCTGTCTGCTGGTAATCAATGGCAGTGAATAATGGCTCCGGTGCTCTCTCCTGCTTCACAGGCGTCTCGCTCGTAAAGACCAGTGGGTAGCTTTTCTCATTGTAAGTGGGTTCTCCTTCCATCTTCCAACTGCTTTTGATTAACTCATTCAACGAAAACATCAGAATCTTTGCGTCTGTTTAGTTTTTATGTTTTCAGTGGTACACAGAAAGCCGCGCTAAATGGCAAGCAAATCTGCAAAACAGAAAAAAGAAGAAAAACTGAAAGGATGTCTTGCTGGACTGACTGGTATCCGTCTATTAATTATTATCTTCAAATTTAAAATTTGAACCACTTTCATGTCCTCAATTTTCTCTTTCCGCCATAACATCCTTAATCCCCCTTTTTTTCTTTCTTTTTTAACGTTTTAAAACTTCGTCAAAAATTCTCAAACATTTGATACGGCATGAACTACAACTTAGTGGGGGCGTTGGTGAATCGAGTTAAATCTCTTTGAGATAAAAAAGTGCTGAAACTTCCCAAAAAGAAGCGTGGCGTTTGCCCATAATTCTTCCGTATTGGGCGGAGTCGCATCCAACACCGTCCATATTTAACAATTATTCGGCGAAGGCGAAGTGAATATTGTGGAATAATGTCGAGGGGATTATTCCACAATATTCGCTGAGCCTGAGGACAATAATTGTTTTAGTGATTATCAGAGCAAATGCATTTTCGTTTTTCTTTTCTCCAGAAACATCAAAAATCGCGCGGTGGCCAATTGAAAATTGGTACTTCAGTATTATAATCACCTCGCGCGGTGTGATTATAGCAAGAAATGACGTAATCCTCGACCAATCAGTGCGTGCGCTTCTCTATAATCATCTGAGCTCTTGTATACTAAAACGCATTATTGCCGTCGGAAAATTGCAATTGGTTTTGTACCACGATTCAATCGTTTCTCGGGTAAAAGCTAAACTGAAAATTTATGGCACTACTTAAAAGATAAATTATTGCAAGACGTGGAGAGTACGAATGTTTGTACGCGTAATCAACTTTTTGCCTGGCAGAAAAGTCACTAAAAGTAATGTTTAGAGGCAGAACATTACCTACATGCAACAAGGACCCTTTACACTTGCGCACAGCCTATCACCCGTGCATATCCTTGGGCATTCTCATCCCCAGAGCTCCGCGGCTTTTTAAAATTACGTCTCGCTTAGCTCTGGGCCAAAATTTTATTTTTTTGATTGGCCGACTCAAACGTGTATGCGCAATAACGTTAACATTTTTTGGCTTCTACGCATAACGTTTTATTTCCGATTGAATTAATCAGGGCATTAATAAATATATTGACTTGATCAGTTTCCACGCAAAGAATGTGGCTTAGGGCAGATTAAGCGACCAAATTTTGCTGTTTGGTTAAGCACGTAAGACTGCCACTGCTAAATTTCAAAGTCTTAGAGATTGTCGCTAAATGTCAGCCATTCTTTTCTCGCTACAGCATTTTCTACAAAACTTCAGCCTGTCCATAAATAAACTTTCATGTAACTGTCTCATCAACTTTTGTAATGACCTCTTGATGTCGATGTTTAAAAACTTGGGCGCCAAATGCTACTGGATTTCAATCTTCGATGTTGGTGAAACGTAATGCAATGTAGCGTTTAGTGGCGAGATGATAAGTACGCAGTTGACATTCTCGCAAAACATTATCACGCAACATTCTCACACAACCAGAGGAATACATTGTAGGAATGTAATAACATAACTATACAATTCATTATTACGCATATGTAATACCTTTATTCAAGCAAGATACAAATCCAAAACCCGTGAGCAAAATGCAGGGACAATCGTTCTTCTGCACAACTATGGCACGAAAGGTTTTCCGCTAATGGCAGGAGATTTAGGCCCCGTTTATATGGTCTCGGGTACCCGAGACAACCCTCCCCCCGGGTTACCCTGGGCGAGCTAATTTTTTACCAGTGTCCTTGAAAAGTACAACGAACTGTTTACATGAGGATCACCAACTCGTCTTGGGGAGGCGAGTCAACTCGGGGGGCGAGTTGTCTCACCTCGGCAGGTAGGGTAACCCTGGCAGGCGGGACGACTTTTTCTCATATAAACACTTTGTCTCGCCTACCCGGGACGACTTTTTGCGTGCCAGGTGTCACGTAACGTCTGGTTTTTGGTCTAAAAACGACTAAATCAACAAAACTGAAGAAGAAAAATTTAGACAAACAGAGGCAACAGTGATCGAATCAACCAAAAATTCTAAAGGAAAAGGGCGTATTTAGGCCATGAATATCAAAGTAAGATTTCGGAATAATTAAGTAGGGTCAACTTTATCTTGGTCAGCTGGGACAAATTCTTATCATATAAACGCTCGGTAAAGTTGTCTCGGGGGGTAGGGTTGTCTCGGGTACCCGAGACCATATAAGCCGGGCCTTAGAAAGTTCCGAACAGCTTTACACCATGACTCCATCGAGAGGATTTCGTACCAGAATTGTCATGCCCAGAGCTCCACGGTCGAGAATAGAGCAGGCGCAATAGCAAAAATAGACTTACGCTACCGGATGTCGCGGATTTCAAGACATCCGGTAATGGCTGATACCAGAGCCCTACAATCCTACCACTGACCGAACAGATCGTAGGCTCTTTGAACGAGAATGATCCTCGGGCGGCCTAGTGTTTAATGCATGTACGTGAGTGTTTACTCTGTCCATGTTGTCACCAGGCTTTCCTCGCCACAAATCGAAGCTTGAAACAAAATGAATTCGAAATTGTATCTTTATGTAGTTTTCTTAAGTTACAGACGTCGACAAAACAGGTGAATAACGCAAACTCTTCAAAAATTTCGTTCAAAACTCTTTCCAGACTTGATCATGATTGCGTGATTTTTGTTTGGAACAAGAGGAACCTAGCAAAAAGGGGGGAAGAAATTTTCAACCAATCACAGGTTCACTTTTGACAAGAAATTGCGTAGTTAGATTGACGTCTCAAAAGCAATCGAAAGAAACAGAATCGTGCTACAAATTTGACGTGCGTCAAATACTACACTGTGTTACGTACTGCGCTGCCTATTGTGCACTCTTGATGTCGGCTCGCCTGATTCGACGGATTGCAACCTTTTGGCATGTGGAACTCGGAAACGAACCGGTTTAGTGTCAACGAATCCAGTTACCAGACATCTGTATTTAATATTCGGAATCAGCCATACAACAACTGGCGACTTTGTTAAACATTTGATGAAGTCAGCCTTGATTTAACAGCGGATCATGATCAGTGGAAATGCGAAAGCCAACTTCAATCTCCTTCTTCGCAAAGGTTGCGACCACCTTTCTACATCTAATGCGACGTAAGTAATGTTTCCCTTGTTTTCCTTTATGTGCTCAAATTTTCAAGCTTACTTTTGACGGCTACAGACGTTGTCAAATCGAACGGGTTCTTTCTGTACCCTGTCATTTCTCTTTCTTATTTTAAGCCCATTGTTATTAATTGTTTATTTACTTTTTAAACCGCTGAGACGATGACCAGAAACATTTTCGTAGTAAATGGAAAATTTACGTTATTTTTATTTAATGATCGGCTTTAGAAGAACAGTGGATGATTCAAACTCCGATCAGTGTTTTAATGATCACATTTGAGGAGTTCTAATGTTGTAAATTATCGAACGCCTTCAAGTGACGTAGCGGGCGCATCGCTAAGACCCGGCTGATGAGGATCACAAATTATTCAATGGCAAAAGTAAAAAAAAACTATTTCCGATGGAAACTTTTTTTAATTTAAAAGGAAAAAGTCAAAGTTCACCTCTCTCCATCATAAAAGTCACTAAGTTAAAGTTAAGTTCGACGTCTGAAACCAAGTTGTGCTACAGTCGTGCTACAGTCGAGCCAGCTTGGCACGGCAATAGCACGACGTTTGAAACTGGCCTTACTGTTTTCTGGGATTTTTAATTAACGGCCTTATAAAGAAATATTTGTGTGAGCTCAACACAGATTGATCTTTAAAAAAGTTGTCCTTGTTACTCACAAATTGTTTTCTCAAGCCTAGATGATTTACGTGCTGTAAAACGACATCCGTTTGTGGCAACAATGAAAGGTCAAGCTAAAAGTTGACAGCTAAAGCAGACAAAACTGAGAAAAATTAACTTTAATCCCACGTCAGAAATTATGACAAATTAGTAACGCAGTCTTCTTTTATGTTAGAAAATTTTCATGCGTCCCTTCAATAGATCCACAACTTCTGTAAATCCCTAGAGCTTCGAATCGGAGAAAAATGAATGTATGGATAAATGAATCCAACTGGAAATTGTTTATTGCGATAGGATACTGTATTTTGGTTTTGTGTGGGGTGTAAGTATTTGGAAATCAGTGACAAACCTTGCCACAGTGAATTTCGAATGAGGAGGCCCTCCTGGTTTTATTTATTTAAAGATTGTTTCTTGGATCTAGGACCAAGATAGACTGAAATCGGTTCCTGCTACTAATTTATAGCTTTAGTGTTCCTCTGAATATCATGACCTAGTCAGAGGAATTTTGTGTTACTGTTATTTTTTCTCTCGTAATTGACATTTTTCTTTCCAATAATCGAATTATTTACTTTGATTCTATGGGGCGTAAGTCCTATACACCATATGTGAGAAGCTATTTTACATGATATCTTCTGATATCTAACTGAAAGAAATCAGAGTACAAAATACGGAAACGAAATTACACCATACGGAAAAGATTGCCGCTGCACAGCTTAGTTTCATTCGAGTGACTACTATGGAATTTCATTCACCGTAAAGACTGTAAACGCAAGCTGCAACAGCTGTGTTTAATGACATCAAATATCACTAAAAGAAAAAAGGTACGATTGCCTAACGACATTGCACCCATGGTGTGCACTAAGCGTTCTTGAAAACATTGCATTTGCTTGTTGGATAAGAAATGCTTTCTGTTTCAGTCAGAAATAATAGCTGATCTGTCAATAAGTTTTCCACCTGAAATGTTGTGCGACATAATGTGTACGTACAAGGATATAAACGTCTGTGTATCAGTTGGGATAGATTGAGTCCACCAAGAAACGATGTATTGTGTTTCTGCTGGCGTGTTTTCGATAATCAATATCTCTAGTAGGGCAGTTAAACCTTATTAGAGAAATCGTTTTCTGTTGAATTCAAAATTGTAACAACAGTAACACATTTTGCAAATACTGTACTATAAGTCAGCCCTGAATGAGTTAGTTTTCTGATCTGAGATCGAAGTCAGTGGAATTACGCCGAGAGAGAGACCACGATGCGTCTGCAGTGATGCATGCATGCTTTAATTCGTTCAAAGCCTGAGCCTTTCGCTTCACTCACGATAAATAGCAAAAGAAGAACACCTTTTTAACGTTAATTGAATGGAGAGGAGCACATAGTTGGAAAAATGGAAAACAAACGAGGTAAAAGTTGAGCAATCGCAAAACGCTTGGTAACATGATTGAAGTACTAGTATGTTGCGGTTATAGCCCAGTTCGTTACACTGCATGATACTTCCAAGACTGAGAGGATTTAGGCTCATGGCTGCGAAGATGCGAACCCTTTATTTCCGTTCTGCATAATTAAGTTATGCAGTAGTACTTAAGCGAAATTTCGTTTCTTTTTCAATTCCTTTTATTTGATTTATTTTTACCAGTTTGTGTTTGCTGTAACTTCTTATAACCATTCAAAGAGGTTCAAACCGATTTTACTGCTTTAACAAACTAGCTGGCTTAGTCAGGCTGTCATCCAGGCTGTCATCCAGGCTGGTCTTTTCATGCGGATTCGATTGGAGCGAAGTTTCGATTTTGCCTCCAATTAGTATACACATTTTTTTTCCAGGATAATGATAGTTATTAGCGATGCGTGCTACGTCGCTTGAATGCAAAGTCAGTGGAATGATTGTCAGTCTTGCCGCGATGTCATGCATTGGTCATCTATCATGCTGACATTTAGTAACTTTGGTAGGAGATGAGATTTACGGACGTTTCAAACAGTTGAATCGACAGCGCAGCCATTTTGCAGGCATATTTTGATAGCATTAAGAGAGCAGACACGACATTTGAGTCAGGAATAACAAAGTGTCGTAAACCATCACGTTTACGTTTTTGTCAGTACAAAGTTATTCGAGAAGCAAAAATATTAGATGGCGGACGATGAGCTTTTCACGTGACTGAGGAATTTTGGACATACCATTGCAACATGTATTAGTACACTGGCATAATTGTCTCGGTAATAAGAATGCAGAGAGGGACCTCGACATTGATCTCTTGCAACTACGTGCATACATGCAAAGCCACTGAAAATTTGTCCTTCAACCACTTATAGCGTTGCCCACAAGATTAAAAATATTCATTTCAGCCTGGGATAGTAGATCAGTAGAAGAGCCATTTTAACTTATCTCAAACGCAAGTGAGCACATGAACACAAGGTTAGTTAGAGGGCAAAGCGCGGATGTAAAACGATGATGGTTGCTTGTTATAAACAACTTTGTATGACTAGCAAAGAGGGCTAGTGGACAATAAGCTTTTTTCATGTAAGGGATGCTAAAAATAATATTTTCAGTAATTGCAATGGTGAACTTCATAAGCACAAAGCAAGTTCAAGTAAAATATTGCTTTATTGAAGGCAATATTATGTGGAATAGTGCCACAAAGGACTTGACACAAATGCAGCTGCAGTTCGGTTGATGGATATGCCCATATAATTTTTATTTTCGTGTACTGATTGCTTCAGTGCCATTTGGTTGATCAATTTTTGCCAGTCTTGTTTGCTGACACTGCCTGCCTGCCTTCAAATGTATTCAACTGAGTTTGTAGTTTACAAAACTGGGCACATACAACATTCAGTTTGAGGTCAGTTAAATTTAAGTCGAGTCACTCTGTCCATGCGATAAGAACTGTGATGAGTTTTCAGGTCAGTGAGTCTTTTGGTTCGCATCCGACAACATTTCATACTGTAGAGTGTGTATGAAACTGATTCTCTTATGGTCCCCATCTGTCGTTGCTATTCTAAACTATACGACGGCCACTAGTATCACGCGGGCTTTGGTACACAACTGATTGAACAGCAGAAGGGGCATTACAATTTTCCAGTGGACGAATGTAGTTTTGAAGCTGTCGACCAAATCCAATAAGCTTTTTTCCTTTTTTTCAGTATTTGGGGGAGTACGTTCAACGTTTTACTTTGGCGAAGAAATCAGTTCCATAGATGTGTTGACTTAGTGTTACCGATAAAAAATAATTGGTCGATGATTGCTCCAAAGTTCTAGTATTTTCCAATTTGTCTTTATTTTCTGATTAGGTACACTGTATTTAGCTTTTGCCACAGTTTACTTTGCTGTGATTTCACCCTTAGAAGCCCATCAATGATCAAACAAAGAACGTTAATTCCTCTAAAATGCCGTGGCACTCCCTGGCACAATTTTTAAACAATGTTTCGCTACATAAGCAGAAAGTGGGTAGCAAAACAACACGCTCAACAAAATGGCGCTTTAGGTCAAGGCATTAGCTTCTATGGCCATGAAGCAGGTCTGATTATCAGGCCAGCTAGGGTTCGCCAGGAAAACTATCATTAAATCCTGTTTTACAAACGGGACGAGCTGCAAGAAGACCAGCCGTGCCCTGATTTGCGCGCCAGACGTGGAGATCAGTACTAGGTGAAAAGTCATGATCAGTTGTGATTTCGTTTTTCCTGCCTTTAGAAGTTGGGAAGTTCAGTAGAACTGTAACCGTTTTAAGCTCAATCGTTTGCTTTTAATTTCACCATGCAGCGTGAAAGAAAATGCTAGTTCTCCTTCGAAACGCAGTGAATTTTCATTGTTTTCAGCTCCCGGCTCAGGTTGCTTCATGTACACTGCGAAGGCACTCTTTTAAGTTAAGTTTTGGATCCAGATCAGGAGTTCGCATACATGTTCTAACGTGCATTGTCCCCAGTCAAGGTTTTGTAAAATTGCTGGGCATTTTACAGAACCGTCATGAACAGCAGAAAACAGAACAGATAAGGAGATAAGAGAGTTAACGCAAACTTACCGCGATATCATCACTAGTCCTGAGCCCTGAACTGATCGCGTGAAAAACGTTGGTAATTCTTTAAGAGTGCTCGCAGAGAACATATACTGGACAATAATTCACTACATGCGGATGCAAAAAATATTTAGAGGCGAACGTTAACAGCAACACCAAACGGAGCGAGCATTTGTGACATGGAAACTGAAAAAACTTTTAGTTGAGTGTTCGGAAATCAGAATTCAATCAGTCAAGTTAAAGCTGAGGGTGATTAAACCATCCGTACCATTGTGCTCAGCTGCGACTGCTTCTGCTTGGCTTAAAAGCAAAATTTCGTGCGCTACTGATATGAATTACCCTTAGTGCTAGAGGTTTCGTGTGTACTGAGGTTATGAGAATAAACTGCTCAGAATTTTTGGCGCTTAAGTATAACACAACACTTATGTTATTAATTTAATACATCGCCTTAGTCTTAGAGGGTCCATTGAGCTGGAACTCTTTTAGAGAAAGAATTATCTACAGAAGCTTCGAAATTAACGTCTTTAGCACGGTAGCTGAAGGTGCAATGAGGGCGTAACCTCGCCTATGTGTGCCGGCCATGCCTGCTCTTCTCTATCGTACGTACCACGTATTTCCAATCCATCAGCAGTGATCAGTCAGTTCGTAACAGTTTGGAATCGAATCTTGCGAATACGTTTTGTGGCTGTAAATGTTAGGTCTCCCTACTGTATTATACTGGGCGAGTAAAGCTGGGTTATCTAGTAGGGTCATTGTCTTGTTTTCTTGTCTCAAACCTGCAAGCCATCAAAGGGTTTATATCGGTCGATGGCTGCTTTTGATTCTCAGTGCGTCTATTCACTATAAATACACGTTCTGTTTTGGTCAAAGATTTGTGGAAGGATGATTGATCATCAATGAAATATTTCCATCTTTGACTATTTGTCCTCTCTGGCTGCACTGAAAATGAGGAGCTAAACTCATTGCGCTGTCAACAGCAGGCTTTTTTTTGTTGTTGTTGTTTTTGTTTTTTGGGTGTGTGTTTTTTTCCCAATTTCTTTTGCACCTTCCAGAGAGAACTGAAAGACTGAGCTGCCATTGCGAGGCCTTGTATCTCTCTCGGCTTACATATTTACGCCCGGGTATTTGGGATTAATTTAACTCTAACCTTTTGTACCCTTAGAGAGGCAAGATCACAATGTCCTCGAGAAAAGCTTTGTTCGCTGAATGAATCTATATTTGCTCTTACCTCAGTTTTTCAAGAGCTGAAGTGCTTTAGAGTTGCACGTGTCGGTTTACACAAACACGAAGCATCGCACGTGTATGTCAACTCAAAACAGCGTAGTTGCATGTTCAGAATTAGTTCAACCCAGGGAATCAAAATCTAGACAATCTAGAGTCATTGCCTGAGAATAATTATCAAAATGTCTAATTTCTCATTTTTATGTTCTATAAAACCATAGACTGGCGAAGTCTTGTTTTAGATATCTTTTCTTGTTTATTCAACTAAACCTAAGATGTTCCTGAGGAAATGTCTTCCCGAGTGACATATTTTGTCTACCAGATCTTCAAAACGGATTTCAGAGGTCATATGATCTCGGGTTTTAAGTAGAACAAAGAAAGCGCTGTAATCTCGGCAATCGATTTTTAAATGAAGTTGATGGGGGCACGCAGGCAAGGACGAAGTGTGTAGTCGAGTCTTCCTGGTAAGTCGTGAAAATTGTATGATGTTTCAACCCCAGGGGGGGGGGGGGGTACTCATTATAAGGGAGGCTTCGCCCCGTGGTTAACACCCTTACCCTTTAACTCTTTCACTCCCAGAGTTAGTTATGGACACATTAAGGTGATTCTAACTTCTGAGTCTGTGGATGAAATCCTATGTTGTGACCATTTAATGAAACCTTGTCAGCAGTACTTTCACATGGTACTATTTATCTATTTCCTAAGTATTCAAGCTAACCTTTCTAAAATAATATCCATCCGGAGGAGGAATGGAGAGTTGGATAAAACAAAATAAATGAAGCGTTCTCAAGTCGATTTTTACTCACAAAATTACGAGTTCTCCCAATGGGAGTTTAATTTCTCGTTTTTCTCATTATCGAGCCTGTAGTCTGGTAGAACATCACTTTGCTCTGCATGAATCATCAGTCCCTTCGTGGAGGGGCATCCGACTAGGCTAACTTTCTTTTTGTGCCCATTGCGTTTTCAGATTTAAAAGTGTGAAACATTCAAAATTAAACATTGTTTTACTGTTTGGCTTCAAAAATAGGTCGCAATTTATGTTTAAAGAAATATTTGGTTGATTGTTATTAGAAAAGGACCATTGTTGAGGTTAATGCAAGCTGTCATAATCTACACGTTAAAAAAAATGGCTAGTTCGAGAAATTAACATTTAGGTCGTGTAAGTATAGAGAATCAGCAGAGAAATGGTTTGAATTCAACCAATTATTGAATTAATTGAATTAAAGTTTAGACAGAGTTTAACAACTATATAGATCTAAATTGGGTTTAAACTGGTCCAGAATTCTTCAATGGGATTCGAACTATAGAACCAATGACACTGCGATAGCCACCCTGCGAGAGCTTGCTGGCAAGCCACCTTTGCGTTTTCTGGTGTAAACTCTCTCGCACAGAGCTATGAAGCCACACCTCAATCGGAATCGTTTCCAGGGCTTTTCCCTTTTTTAAAGAGGTTGGAGAGGCTTCGCACGGGAAGGAAAATTTAAAACTGTCTTGCATATTACAAGGTCGCCAAAATACACCTTAAACTGAAAGAGAGAGCCGAGCTAAGCCTAATTTTGGCAGAAATCACAACGCATCTTAGAGGCCTTCGAGTGACTTAAATCCCGACATGATCCCGTCTTTGGCTTAATTTTGAGGTGCAATATTTGTTCCAGGTATAGGGAAGGGGCACCAGTACAATGGTTTGAATCTTGGTCGGAGCCTATATGAGTGCCCTCCCCCCACCCCCATTGCCCAGGTTGAAGTATTATACACTGTTCATGACTTACCAGGAAGACCGCACACTTAGTCCTGCGTGCGTACCCCCATCAATCTCATTCAAAGAATCGAATGCCGAGATCACAGCGCTTTCTTTGTTCTACTTAAAACCCGAGAACATATGACCTCTGAGATCCATTTGGGCGATCTGTTAGGCAAAATATGTCAAACGGCAAGACATTTTGTCGGGACGGCCTTGGCTCGATTGCAAAAATAAGAATAGATACGTATACTTCGCCACTCCACGGTTATGCACAACATAAAAATTAAAAATTTAGACCTTTTAGTAATTACTCATGCAATGGCTCCAGATTTTGATTACCTTGATGGTGACCAACTGTGAACACCCAATTGCCACTGTTTTGAGTTGAAAATCACGTGCTATGCTGCATGTTTGTATTAACCGACACGTGCCATTCTAAAGCATTTCAGATCTGCTCTTGAAAGACTGACGCATGTGAAAATAGATCCATTCAGCAAGCAAAGCTTTCCTCGCGAGTACAAGGAATATTGTTAATTCTTCTATACGGTTGACAAAAGGTTAGAATTCAGTTGATCATGAATATCAGCCGGGTGTAAATGTGTAAGCCTAAAGCAGAGCTGCACTGATAACTGTCGGTCATAGGACGATCTCCGACTAGAATCGGCCCATGTCCGACGAAATCTCAACTTTGGTCGGACATTATGTCCGGGCAAATTTTTTTACCAAGTAATAAGTAAATAATGATAAGAAATAATTATTTCAAAAACACTTTCACTTAAAATAATAATTTAAAAAAAACGTCCGACCACATTTCTGTTTTGTCCGACCAAAATGGAGGCTTGGACGGACATATGTCCTTTCAAGAAAGAAAATTTATTTGCAGTCCTGTAAAGAGAAACGACGTTTTTGTCTGTCTTGCTCAGTCTCGCAGTTCTCGCCAGAAAGTGCAAAAAAACTTGGGGGAAAAAACCTGCTGTTGAAAACGTAATTAGCTTAGCTCCTCAGTTTTCAGCAACCAGCGAGGACAAGATAGACATTGCAATTTTTCCAGTGATCGTTCCACATATCTTCGACCAAAGCAGGACATAGTTCTGTTTTCGACCAAAACAGAACCTTCTGGGAGTCAAACGCAACTATCTGTCGAAACAAATGCGTGACCTGCACAGGTAAGACAAGAAAACAATACAATGCCCTATCTAAATAACCACCGTTGCTCGGTCACTGTTTATAAACCTATAGATAAACCTGTTATTTACATCAACAGAACGTATTTCACATGATTAACGAGAAAACTGATCCCGAACTGTTATCAGCAGTGGCAATGAGAGGTACACAGCAGAATAAGAGAGCAGGCATGCCCAATACATGTTTATAGGGTTACGCCCCCATTGTACTATCTGCACCCCACCTACGTAGCTTCAGCTACCTCGCCAAAGACGTTTTTCATTAGGAAGCTTTCCTAGATAATCCTTTTCTATAAGAGGTCCAGTTCAATGAACTATTTAAGAGTTAAAAGTAATGTAGGTAAATATAATTGAGTCTCTTTACAAAGTCATTTAATAATACAAGTGTTGTTATTGAACCACTAAAACGTCTGAGCAGTACTCTTTCTCCGGACCTTGGTACACGCGTAACCCCTAGCCCTCTCAGTGATTCATATCAACAGAAGCAATCACAGCTCGGCACAGTGGTACGGATGATTTAATCACCCTCAGTGTCACTCGACCGATGGAATCTGATTGAAACTAAAAGCTTTTAGTTAAATTGCATGTTCATAAATGGTCACTCCCTTTGGTGTTGCCCTTCGCTTTGCACCTGCATGTAGTGAAACATTGGCAACATCTTCTCTGCGAACACTCTCTAAGACTTATCTGCTGCGTGTTTCAAGCGATCATTGAAGGGCGCCCACAGATGATTTCACAAGCAGGCTTAAGTTATCTCTTCTCCTATCTTCTCTTCTCCTCTATTTTCCTCTGCTCATCATGGTTCTGTATTTAAATGCATGTGCCCAGCAATTTTACAGAAGCACAATGGTGACAACGCACGTATTAGAACATGTATGCGAACTCTGGATTCGAGACTCAAGTGTCGTCGCACGGTGCATTTAGCAACCTGGTACGCGTTTCTCGAAACCCCGACAACTATTCGGCCGCGAAAAGTTTGTAAATAGAGAACCACTCACAAGTTCCACAAAGCTGATACATCCACATGTCTTTGAACTAAGAAATGTTTAACTTACAACAGAAACGTTTCATGCTTAGAAACATCTTTGTTTGGAAGATACGGTATGAATTAGCGTGCCCGAAATCATCCCGAAAATTTTCGGGGCTTGCAATTAACGCACCCCTCAGCCGGAAGGTGCAAGCAACAACAAAAAAAATGCAGCGGGTTGCGAGGAACAACTGAGGATTTTCTTTCACGCTGGTGAAATTAAAATCCAGTGATTTAGCTTAAAACGGCTACAGTTCCACCGAATCTGCATCCTTGTACTGAAAAGCAGGGAAACAATTAAAATTACAACTGATCATGACTTGACCTAGTATCTCCAAGTCCGGCGCGCAAATCAGCGCAACTGGTCTTCCTCCAGCTCATCCTGGTTGTAAAAGAGGATTTCAGTAATGCTGAGTTTTCCTGGCGAGCCCTAGTTAGCATGATAATCAGACCTGCTTCATGGCCACGGAAGGTATGCCTTGACCTGAAGCGCTTTTTTGTTGAATGTGTTGTTTTGCTACTCAGTTTGTGCTTGTGTAGTAAAACAATGCAACATGTGCTATAGCATTCTTGCTGTTCTTCAGTTATTGTACGTTGATCATCCGCAGGCGTCTACCGGTGAAATCACAGGCAAGTAATAAAGGTAAATACTCAAGACAATTTCGAAAATATCAGCGATTTTGGAGATATCATGCACAGATTATTTTTAATCGATAATACCAGGTCCAAATAATGGAACTGACTTCTTTGCCAAATTAAAGTGAAGTATTATTCAGTAATGACATAACTTATACATAATTTGTTACAGGACAACTAGGCCTTCTTTGTTGTTTAACCTTTCGGTTTCCCTAAGACACGTCTAATGGCGACCTTTTGGGACATGACAACAAGCCTTCAATTTAAACAATTTGTTCAAGTGACATCGTAACTGTCTCCGTTCTGAAGACGCGTTCCCCGCGTTCGAAGAATATTTGCCTCTCCTCTTGGAATAATCATAAACAGGGGCACCCAAAGGATAGTTTATGTGCAATAGATATCTGTTCGGAAGACATTAAACGCCTCAGAAATTAGCCGGTGAAATTAATTACAATGAAAACCTAGAATTTTCTTTCGAGAATTTTCTTTATTTTCTGTTTTCTTTTAACTTCATTTGTTTAGGGGGGGACAAATATGTCGTTTGGGGTCAGCTTGGACTTTCAGAAAAAAGACAGCAGTTAGGAAATTTAGGAGGAATAAGACTCCGCTTCCATAACATTTTCTGCGACTTACATATTCCAGATTTTCAGCTAAAGAAACCGACTGATATCAACCTGTGATAGCTTACAAAATATCCCTTTTAATGGTCCTGAAAAAAACTAAGAACTCTGAGCAACGTTTTATGTATTTTGCTAACGTTTTTGTCTTGGCTGCCTCTGAATACAATTTCCATGTATAGCGTTCAAAGTCCTAACTTTATTTCCTTCGACGATAGCGTAAACTTCGTCGGCTAGTTCCTAATCGCAGTGCACGCACGCAACGCATATCCGCTTCCTGAGATCCCGTTTGTTCTTCCAGTTATCTTACAAGGAAGTCATCCTTGGTCAGTAACAAGGCGATCCAAAATGTTTATCCGTCGCGAGAAGTTTTGATTCTGCAATCACACTTGCACGGAGTACTGGCCGGATCTGCGAAGACAACTGACATGACGACGTGAACCTCAGTACAATTAGGCACGTAGTGGCTGCAGAAATAAGAGTGAGGTATACTTAACAACTGGCTGCAAACTCTAGGAACAATGAAGTAGCGCAAGTATACAAACCTGGGAGAAATCGCATAGGTATAGCAGTCCGCAGCGACGATCGAAGATCAGACTTTGGGTTTAGTCGCCACTTTTATCAGTTTTGGCTAGTGCACCGGATCGTCAGTTCTCTTTATCTACAGCGTAGAAAAAAGCAAATCATCTGTACTCAGGAAATTTACCACTGTTGTTCCATGCAACATCATGCAGTGATACAAAGAAACGTCACTGTTGTTCTAACGACTCCTAACGCTAGAAAACTAGTATATCCCTTCTTCCACTTGAATTCCATGCTGCTGTAAAACAGCCGACGTTTCGCGAGGTCGCCACTTGAGCCCTCGCTAAACGACGCCTGAGTAACGAGCGCAGAAATTCCATACTGATGACGTGCTCTACCCAGATCTTGGTAGTGCTTCTGATTGGCTGTACCGTGCCGGAAATTATTCGTCCAAAATATGACGTCCGAGCTTAAACGCTTCCGAAAGTTTTGGGTTTTGAATAATGCTCAGTACGGCGGGAGAGCCATCGATGTACCAAAACGATTCAAGTTTCCCGTTGCCATGACAACGTATAGTTAAAAAGTGTAACATGTTATTAAGACAACGTACATTGTACACAAATTAGTACACTGAGATGACAGCATTTGCAAAACTCTGCGAAAAATAAAGGAAGCCATGAATACTAATAAATCGTGGTTTCCATGGTAACAGGCGCAATTTCAGCTTGGCACTATATCTGAAAATGTTTGTCTTGATAACCACTATGAGTGTGCCAAATTTCATGCTTGTATCAAAAAGTGCACAATTCGCCTGAAATTTCGAGCTATGCCGCTGGACTAGAAGGAAAAAAATCAAGTGGCAGAAAAAACCTCGCCTACTGCTCGCGCCATGCTTTTTACATTAGTCCAGGCTTCTTGATTTGTTACCGTGGTTATTTCTTCATCCCATGGCATTAGTCTACAAGCAGTCTCCCCTTCCGCTCAGGGACAGTCGAGCGAAAAGAACACGCTAACGAGCGTGAAAATCGCCTGCCGCGTGGAAACGTGACGCACGTGTGATAAGCCGCTGGGCTCACAAATTGACTAGCGGCTCATTAAGCGCGTCACGTTTCCATGCGGCAGGCGATTTCGCGCTTGCTTGCACAGGCGGCCCAAACTCACGTTACGAGGTGTAATGTAATTTACATTCTTACCTTCAGTGACGCGGAACGTGACCTTTGAGCGAGCCGGTATCGCGTTACAGGCGACCGTTAAAAGAGACGTTGTATGAGAATTAAAATACTAAGGTCTGCGAACGCTAAAAAACGATAAATTTGAACTTTTGTTCAATACAATGAATAAAAAATTCTTACCTTTGATGTATTCCTTTGTGTTTTGCCGTGTATTCATCGTTTTAGTGGATTTTAGGCTTCATTGCGTAACCACTGTAACTCCCTTCATAAGACGAAGTCAAGGCTGATCATTACGATCTGGCAGAGATCCTGGACGAGTCACACCAAAAACCGTTTTATTTCGCGGAAATTCGAATCCGCTGCAATTTTTCCAGCTCCAGGCCAAGAAGGAAACCTCCTCTTCCTCTCTGCGCTATCGGCTCGAAAAAAGCTTCATTCTTTCCCTTCCAAATCGAACCATTTGTGCCGTACTTTGCGGCCCATCTGGCTTTCCTCTCAAGCCTGTGACCGCCTTTGCACCTACCAGCTAATTTGCATTTGAAATTAGAGACCTCGCCAGCGTGACAAATGACACTTACGCGAACCGTGCACGGGCAAAAATGGCCAGTTATCTATGCTGCTTTCCCCACGACCCCACGGGAGTAATATGACGGTCAAGCTGTGAGAGATCGCGTGTCCAGGTACGTTAGAATTACATTTCCCGTTGCAAACGCTCGTTACCGCTTTTCAAATTTGAATTGGGTGATTGTGTTTGATCGTTGTAATATCGTACCTGGACACGCGATCGTGGGGAAAGCAGCATAGTTAGGGGCCGACCATTTAACTTTTGAGGGGGGGGGGGGGGGTGGATGATTTCTGGTCAGCAAGCTTTTTTTTTTTTCTAGCAACCTGGTGGGCAGGATATTTTTTTTCCTTCTAAATGCTCTGTAGGATATTTTTTTTCCTCAAAAAAAAAAAAAGAGTTCTTACATTAGTTTTCAATTCCAGCTGGAGCTTTGTTCACAGACAAGACAACAAATAGATAAATCATAAGTGAAATGCAGGGGCTTGAGTTTGTTTCATGGGATTATGAAAATCACTTACACTATTTTTTTTGTATGAGCTTACTAATTAGGGTTTGACATATTATGCAGGCATAATTTCGAGCATAATACTATAGGTGGAGCATCGAGCATAATGCCGGCATAATAGTGCTATTTGCCGGCATAATAGTGCCATTTTGTGACATAACAGTTATTTATTTTTTTAGAGCTACAACTGTCCATTTATTAAGTTAAAACTACAAAATTTCGAGCTATTTTAATGTTCTTCGTGGTTCCCATTACTACCGAGCACTGTAGGCTTGTTCCCAGTGTATCCTGAAGTGCATGGATTGGATCTTTAGGCCTGGTTACTCTCATTATGCCAGGCTTCTACAAAGGCCTTCCTGGTTTTTATTTTCGCGCTTCAGGGGGGTCCGGGAAAAATTTTTTATGGCATAATTATATATCTCATTTTAAAATATGAAAACATTGAAAATATAGATACATGTTACTGTTTACTTATTTATTTATTTATAGTTGACAACAAGAAAGGTTTGGATCTGTTTCTTTTTATACTGAATATATATTATAATAAAGATATATCTTATTTAAAAATATAAAAACATAGAAAAATATAGATACATGTTACTGTTATTTATTTACGGTTGACAACAAGAAAGGTTTGGATCTGTTTCTTTTTATACTGAATATGTTATAATAGAGATATATCTTATTTACAAATATTTAAACATAGAAAAATACAAATACATGTTATTTACGGTTGACAACAAGAATCATAGAATAGTTTCATAACAAGAATTAAGGATTTAACCAAGGTTTGAAATGGCAGGGGGTGGGGAATTTAAAAATTTTAGTGACCCAAAATATTTGAAAATGTCAATCATTATAGCCCTTGGGTATGCCTGCACTCCCCCCATTGGGGCTAGGCATTGATAGGTGCATTACTAAAACATCGCAAAAATCAAAAATGGCAAAAATGTTATATGTTATAAATGTTATGTTACATGAAAATGCTTCAGTTAAAAAGATTAAAAATGAACAAATTATTTTTCTTTATCTAATAAAACTTGATTCTTTAAATAGAAAAATTTACCTCCATTACTGCTTGTGATATTATAAAGCTAACGAGTTTGGATACAGTACGAGCCAGCGAGCCAGAAATCCCTAATCCCAATAAAAAGGCTAACCGCAAGCTACCTATAAAGGAACTGTAGGCTAACTGCGGTGCTAACTAGGTTAGCCAATGTGTAATTTAGGCTAACCATAATGGCTTGCATGACTCCTATGACTCGCGAGCCTTGTGAACCGTGCAAGCCAGAAATCCCTTTATATCCCATTATATAGGGCTAACCGCAAGCTACCTATTAAAGCTAATAACTGTAGGCTAACCGGAATGTTGTTTTGGCTAAACCAGAGTGTGATTTAGGCTAACTGGAGTGGCTCGCTGGCTCACAGATTGTCGGACCCTATAAAGCTAAGAATGCATTGCACATTCTGAAGCATATCCAACTCCAGAGTTTAAAGGCAGCAAGGGAAGAATGGTTGCAGTTTTGCTGGGATTTTGTAAAGTCCCCCTGGAATGATGAAATAGCTTTGCAACATTTTTTTTTCTTGCTTGCAGCAGTGCAAGAATTTTTTTTCTATTTCATTTGTGCTGCATGCAATTTTTTTCTTCCGACAAGGGCTTGCAGGAAATTTTTTTTCGAAATCATCCCCCCCCCCCGCTCAAGAGTTAAATGGTCGGCCCCTTAACTGGCCATTTTTGCCCGTGCACGGGTCGCGTAAGTGTCATTTGTCACGCTGGCGAGGTCTCTAATTTCAAATGCAAATTAGCTGGTAGGCGCAAAGGCGGTCACAGGCTTGAGAGGAAAGCCAGATGGGCCCTAAAGTACGGCACAATTGGTTCGATTTGGAAGGGAAAGAATGAAGTTTTTTTCGAGCCGATAGCGCAGAGAGGAAGAGGAGGTTTCCTTCTTGGGCTGGAGCTGAAACAATTGCGGCGGATTCGAATTTCCGCGAAATAAAACGGTTTTTGGTGCGGCTCGTCCAGGATCCCTGCCAGATCGCAATGACCAGCCTTGACTTCGTCTTATGAAGAGAGTTACAGTGGTTACGCAATGAAGCCTAAATCCACTAAAACGATGAATACACGGCAAAACACAAAGGAATACATCAAAGGTAAGTATTCATTGTATTGAATAAAAGTTCAAATTTATCGTTAGTTAGCGTTCGCAGACCTCAGTATTTTAATTCTCATACAACGTCTCTTTTAACGGTCGCCTGTAACGCGATACCGGCTCGCTCAAAGGTCACGTTCCGCCTCACCGAAGGTAAGAATGTAAATTACATTACACCTCGTAACGTAAGTTTGGGCCGCCTGTGTTGCTTGCTAGTCTCTTCGTAGTCCACATGATATTCGTCTCTACAAAATAGTAGTTAGGTTTCTATCCAATGTGATCACAATAACGATGTTCTGAAATCATGCAGAATTTCTGCGGAAATAGGCATGGCCACTGAAAATAATGGAAAGATCTCGCATGTTAACATCACACCTTAGCACCCTAATGGGGCCCTTGTACCGCAAGTCTGGCTTCAAAATATATGCCTACTTTGGAATCTTTTACTAGCATACGGTAAACCTCTAATTATTTTCTCGGGGACTTGAAGGTTAAAGAATTTTTACTTAATAGCGGCGACCATCTAGCTTATATTGGGCTTAACTTTCCCTTCACCAGAACTTCGCGTTAAAAATCTTCCGTGGATTAACACAACTATATATTCTTCCCATATCCTAAAAAAATTAATTACAATTCGCCACTTTAAAAACTTTTAATAAAAACGCCTTACCTTAAAAATGCAAAACCCAGCAAAACGGTAACTTCTTGGAGCTCAGTAATTTCTAGTTTCTAGCTTTCCCACTAGCGAAGGATTTATGTGTTGACTGCAAACAGCTGCAAACGACAAGTGAAAAAGAAGTTTAAAACGAGATGTTTCGGCAAAAATTACCCTGTACTTATGCACATTAATTTTTGTTGCCTTTCAAACTGTAACCAGTCACGGAGCTTGATATGATCACTTGAAGACTCCATTAAATTTTTCTTTCTTTCTTTACTTTTTCAATTGTATGCCCTGCCTTGTAGTGGATGCCTGACTAATATCTGTATGTAAATTACTGCTGAAGATTTACTTACCGTTTAACTTAATTAATAATACACTCAGGTGGGTTGCTTTTTAAGTAGTCGTGAGTAGAATTAAGTGCTATACAGATCAAGGAACAAATACGTCTACTAAATCTGCATCTTATCTATATAACAATCGATCAAAACTTACCATAATTTAGCACTAAAACATTGACGAAGTGAAATTGCAGATACCTGCTGCAGCTATGTTATTGTACCGGCAAGGAGCTATAGGGGGTGTTCTTGACGTCAGTCTTTAAGTGATTCCAATATATACATGCACTGAGCATTCAGGACAGTGTATGAAATAACTTTTGTGACTCATCCTTTGGCCATAACTAGTTGTATGGGAACACTTAGCAAATATAGCCACAAAGTATTAAGGAATTCTTTTTAGTTCTGGAAGTCATATAGAATCGGTGTTGTTACATTCTACAAAGTATGTGCCCAACGATAGTTAAATAAGAAATGTCATGATTGCCTCTCAGGCACAAATTAGGTTATATCAGATACCGTATTACATCGAGAGCAATAATTTCAAGGAGACTATAATTCCGAAAATGGTTTAGTATTAAATGGTTTCCCCGAGGAAATAAGTTCTATTTTTATGGACAGAGGACTTGTAGAATAGGCGTCTATTTTAACGCTCATCTATTCTGAGCCGTCGTTTAATTAGTAGAGGATCAGGCGCAATTTATTTTTTCGTTTTTCAAGGGAAGTATCATCACCAAGCGAAATGAAAACATAGCGTCCGATCACAGGAAATTAATTTCAGATTAAGGACTTTAGGCAACATTATTAGAGTCATACAGATTAGCAAACACACTGTGGCATTTTTAATTTTCTCTTTTTGTCTCATTTAGATTAGACGACTACCGCTCAACGATTTTATCTTGTTATCAATAAAAGAAAAATAATACAAGTTTTTATTTTAGCTTTTCCCCAGTTTATCTTCCTTATATTTTGTCTTGGGTTGTATATTCGTTATTTTCGCATCGTTAACGGTTCGGGAAAGTTAAAAAAAGCCCTGTAAAAAACCGCGAAAATTAATGCAGGCAGAAATAAAGAAGTGCCACTCGCTTAATTGCCCGAACGATAGTATAGAATTGTGACAGCAGCAGTACATCAGATAAAATTTGGTTAAAAAAGGTCTTGGAGTTAGATGCATTCGAGAGTGTAAACGTACCGCGCCGATGAAGATATCGTTTGTATCAAAGCGAAGTAGGGTGTGGGGTTCGGCCGATAGTAGTTCTCTTGACAAACCCAAGTGTATTCTACACCAGAGCTCTGCTCTACACAACGCTTTTTCACATGAGACCTACTCCTGTGCGGAGAGAAGGGAATGATGAAGTTTGTATAATATAGTTTTGAAGCCATGGTTGGCTGGAAAATATGTTTTATCAAGCGTAGAACTTGTTCGCTGTTACACGAGGAGGCAATTTCTCCTGCAACTCGCAACTCAAGTTATCCGTAGCTTGGCTCACAAAAGGATAAGTTGTAGGAAAAACTGCATCGCGTAACAACATACCTAGAATTTAGAATGTGAACTCAACTAGCGTGAACTAATATTAAGAGGATGTAAGTCAGCCAAACAAAGAGGAGTGGGCTTTATTGCTTTCGAAGGAAGTGCGTTCTTTGTAATGTTATATGGCAGTTTCCTTATAGTATTACGTGCGTCTGTGGCATCGAAGAGAAATTTAAAGGCAATTTTGAGTGAATAATTTTTGCCTTCGTAGATTCGCGCGCGCTGTTTACCCTTGACCGGGACGAGGGTCAAGTGTGCAATTATACTCTGCCAGAAGCTCGCCAGTAGATTATCAGCTTCAGATTCGTCAAGTGGTCGACCTTTTGTAAAAATGACGTCATGTTCAAAAAGTTTTCAAGAATAGGCAAATAGAAGCCTCCGATATTGTTGTGGATTGAACTCTAACCCACTCTGTCAAATGGCGCTCTCATGCAAGAGCACTTTACGAGTCAGATTTCGATTCCACCATTTACCTAAATCATATTGATGGCTTTTAAGACAAATCATCCCCTTTCTTTAATTCGTGGTAAGCAAAACTCTTCATTTTCGGTGACTCTAAACTCTGTCGACAAGCGATAAACAAAACACGAGCACGCGCTGCGTTCCAAATTCGATCCACAAATGACGAATTTATGATTATGACGTTAAATGCTGATACAATTGAAGTGAAAAACTTTCTTGAAAAGCATCAAGACGGTTATCTGTGCAGCAACATGCTTTTTTTTCCAAAAGTGCATTTCCACAACTTATAAGCTGCTTGACAGCTTATAAGTTCTGGAGATGAGCTTTAGGAAAAAATACTCTACAGTGGGGAATACTTCTGTAAAGGTTATGTTAAAGTAAAGTAAACGTTGTGTTGTCTGAATCAACAAATTTCTCACTTGCATGTGCTTGGATTTTAATTTGAGCGTCTTTCAGTTTTAAGTTTAAAAATATTTAGATGAATGTTATGAAAGTTGTGGCTGTTATTCATCGTGGTTTAATTAAAAGAATAGCTTTTTTTATCGTTTTTTCTTAAGATATTGTCATTTGATGAGGATTGAGACGTTTCGACCGCTTACTGCTGGTCTTCAACAGGCGATGGTGTCGACTGGGCGTGTGTCACTATACGTAGCACCATAGCTGTTTGCGATTGGTGCATTTCGTAAAGTCTATATTGGGGAAACAGGAAGGTCTATGCAGGAAGGGATTAAGGAACATGACTGAGACATACGGCTTTTTCGTACTCAGACCTCAGCTGTTTCAAATAACTGGAAGAGCCTTTCTTTTTTCCTCGCACATTACCATGAAATGAATAACCAGCCTGAAAGGTGTAACTGGCATAGTAACGTAAATTTTCGAGATGTTCCGATCCTCCCGAGGCATTCTGTTGGGTTTGGTAACTCTATGGATTACACGAAGTGACATTATTGTCATTAAAAAAATGAATGAATGTTATCCTCAAGTACGCACCATTCTGTTGTCGATTCTCTGTCCAATACCAGGCGACTTCAATGGTTTGTTAAAATGTCCTTCGATCTGTGAAAAAAGCTTTTGAATTTTAGACAGTACGTTTTACGTACAACGTCTACTCATTTGTTTTTACCGTAATATTATTCCACTGTTACTATTACATATACCAGAAATTTGCAGGGCTTCAAACTACTGTATTTCTGGTATTTCCCGTTTTTACTTAACCCTGTCTGTAATTTTTTCTTCTAATAAGCTTTTTCTCTAAGGTTTAAAAAAATAAACGAAATCAATAAGCCCCGTTCCATTATTTTTAATGGCTTGCCTCCTCTCACTCCCAATTACTTGTGCATTTGGTCAGTTACCTGAAACTTTGACCAAAACTTTGTCGTTAATTTTCTGTAATCCACCCTTCTTATTACTCAGATCGTGCTTATTTTGTGCCTGAAATTTCAAGTAAGAGTCATATGCATCTTGCAGTTTGTTGAACGGTTTGTATGTCGTACTGAATGCAAGAGAAGTTGTGTTGACAGCACGTTGATTTCAATCAGTATTGTTCTTCCTAAATGGTTCAGACAGAACTTCAACTTAGACAAATATACTTAAGCCTCTCCCTGTAAATAAGACCCCCCCCCCCCCCTTACTTCCCAAGTAACCCTTTTATGTAATTTAAAAGACCACTAGCTTAATAGAGGAAACAAGTTATAAGAGTACCCTTACCTGCAACGGCAGGTGGGTAACAGTTGAAGCGCCTGACTTTTCACGGTTCACGGGCACCATGATCACACAAGGGCGCTGGTATTTCTCATCAAGCACATGTGAACAAGCCCTTTGAGGTGGCGCATGACAACCACACTGACAACCGCTGGTGTAGCTATAGTAATGTGGCACAGTGACGTTCCCCGGTGCATTAAATAAATGCAGTCGGTGGTGCTGGGGGTCCTGTGAATGGCAACCACCACTGTAAGCAAACAAGGGTTGGGAGACCTCTTGAGAGTTTGCCATCTGTACCAGCTGGGAACTCAGTTTGTAAGACGCCAATGAGGCTTGTAAAGGTACATGCCTTGATGCAGCGTTATGACCTCTGGAGTCGTCTTTAGAGGTGATTTGGTAGGGTGACCAAGTGTCCAGCTTAGGAATATCAACCTGTTAAGCAGACATTGACATCGACCGATTAGAATTCAAGACGAAAGTGGTTATAACAGGCTCGCTTCGAGATGTCTTGCGATCAGTAGGATAGGATAAAGAGGTGTGTGATGGTGACTCAAAACCCGCGGGAGCGGCAGCCGTATTTAGGGATCGGGTGTCGGGACGTTTGACACGTTTAGGGGATCAGAAATCAGATATTTTTGCATAAAATCGATCAATGAAAGAAAAATGTGCCTCGTTATATTATGAGAATGCTGTTACAACTATCACATGACTTAAAATTTCCGTGGCCTGTAATTTTTTTTGCGAACTATAAGAAAGAAAAGAAGCAAAAGACAAAAATTCTACCTGTAGAATTTTTGGCACAAGTTAATACTCCTGTCCGAACATTAATTTTTTATATGCATGTCACCAGAAGTACTTCTGGTGCCACCTATATACCAGAATTTGGTGATTAAAATAAAAGAAAAAAAAGAAAAAAGTACAAACCGAAGAAACAAATCTCTTTGAACAAATTCTTCCCACGGAGCCCTCTGGTGGGGCAAATTTGGCGCTTAGTCCCAGGCTTGACTGTTAGTTTTGACCCTCTTTCTGGTACCACGCCTGTATAAATTGGAGAGGTTTCAAAAAGTGAGCTTGTGTTTAACGCAAGACTGTTCTTCGAGAGATGGATTCATTGGCGAATGAATCACACAGAAATGTAAGAGATTTATCCTTATTGAAATGTGTTGAGGTTTAAAAGCGCTGGCTAGGGTCTAAGTCGACTTTTAGCCAGTATTTCGAGCGGGACCTCACATGTCGATTGGCAAAATTCAGCAAATTTGAATTTCCAGCTTTCCCACCTTGTCTTCTCTTTAGTACGTGACACGACGGCGATCGACGTTAAGCGGAAAATCACCCAAAATGGCCTCCAGAAGCTCGCAAAAGAGGTAAAAACAAGCAAACACACAACAGGTAAGGTTTTTCAAACTTTATTTTGGTTTTCTTTTCTATTTTTAACGGAAAACTGCCGATTATTTTCGATCAAATTTCAAGTCTATACAAATTAACTCTCATATTACGCCTTCAGTTACCTGTGGGGAAACATGACCGAACGTTGTTTCAAGCAAACAGCGCTGAAAGATGTCGAAACTCCAATAAATTTATAACCTTACAGTGTTGTCTTGTGTCTTTTTTATTCCACATCTTCTTCTGCAAATATCCCTGTTTCTCTCCGATTCTTGAGTGAGCTTGATTTCGCCCGCCATTTTGAAAAACCACTCGGTCCCAGTAGTGCGATTTCAGGAGGTTTTCAATAGGAAGTGTAGAACTGGGACTGAGTGGTTTTTCAAAATGGCGCCATCAAACTCACTTAAGAATCGGAGAGAAACAGGGATATTTGCAGAAGAAGATGTGGAAATCAAAGACAAAAGACAACAGAACTGACGGTAAGGTAATAAACTTATTGAAGTGTCGACATATTTCAGCACTGTTTGCTTAAAACAGCGTTCGGTGAGCACTCGAACTACATGTTCCTAAAGAAAGATCCACCAACCCGCAGTCGCCATCGTGGATCTGCGATCCATAATTTAAAATTAGTGTAATAAAGATAATCAAATAAGATAAAAAGACGTTGACATTGCGTAGTAACGAACTGGCAGACACCTTCCTCTCCTCCCCTTCTTAATGTAATAACTGTCTGCACAGGGTAATGACGCAAGACATAAGAATCTTATGTAGATGAGATGAAGTGAGAAGAGATGTGGTGAGGTGAGATGAGATGAGATGACAGAGATGACATGACATGACATGAGTTGAGATAAGATGCGGTGAGATTTTAAGAAATACAGAGATGCAGTATGAACCCAGCAAATTAATCGAGTAAGATAATCACTGTACATTGCACTGTACATGCACTTTGATTTATTGCACCTTGATTGTTTCCATTGGGTACATTGCTGGCACATCACGATGCCTGTAGTTATCAATATGAGCACCAAAAGGGTCCCCGTGGAAACCTTGAGGGAGTGATCCATGGACGTCACTTATCTCAATATTGCTCAAGAGGTCTGCACATGAGCTTGATTCCATTGTCAGTGGTCCAGCTGTCTGCTGGTAATCAATGGCAGTGAATAATGGCTCCGGTGCTCTCTCCTGCTTCACAGGCGTCTCGCTCGTAAAGACCAGTGGGTAGCTTTTCTCATTGTAAGTGGGTTCTCCTTCCATCTTCCAACTGCTTTTGATTAACTCATTCAACGAAAACATCAGAATCTTTGCGTCTGTTTAGTTTTTATGTTTTCAGTGGTACACAGAAAGCCGCGCTAAATGGCAAGCAAATCTGCAAAACAGAAAAAAGAAGAAAAATTGAAAGGATGTCTTGCTGGACTGACTGGTATCCGTCTATTAATTATTATCTTCAAATTTAAAATTTGAATCACCTTCATGTCCTCAATTTTCTCTTTCCGCCATAACATCCTTAATCCCCCTTTTTTTCTTTCTTCTTTAACGTTTTAAAACTTCGTCAAAAATTCTCAAACATTTGATACGGCATGAACTACAAATTAGTGGGGGCGTTGGTGAATCGAATTAAATCTCTTTGAGATAAAAAAGTGCTGAAACTTCCCAAAAAGAAGCGTGGCGTTTGCCCATAATTCTTCCGTATTGGGCGGAGTCGCATCCAACACCGTCCATATTTAACAATTATTCGGCGAAGGCGAAGTGAATATTGTGGAATAATGTCGAGGGGATTATTCCACAATATTCGCTGAGCCTGAGGACAATAATTGTTTTAGTGATTATCAGAGCAAATGCATTTTCTTTTTTTTTTTCTCCAGAAACATCATAAATCGCGCGGTGGCCAATTGAAAATTGGTACTTCAGTATTATAATCACCTCGCGCGGTGTGATTATAGCAAGAAATGACGTAATCCTCCACCAATCAGTGCGTGCGCTTCTCTATAATCATCTGAGCTCTTGTATACTAAAACGCATTATTGCCGTCGGAAAATTGCAATTGGTTTTGTACCACGATTCAATCGTTTCTCGGGTAAAAGCTAAACTGAAAATTTATGGCACTACTTAAAAGATAAATTATTGCAAGTCGTGGAGAGTACGAATGTTTGTACGCGTAATCAACTTTTTGCCTGGCAGAAAAGTCCCTAAAAGTAATGTTTAGAGGCAGAACATTACCTACATGCAACAAGGACCCTTTACACTTGCGCACAGCCTATCACCCGTGCATATCCTTGGGCATTCTCATCCCCAGAGCTCCGCGGCTTTTTAAAATTACGTCTCGCTTAGCTCTGGGCCAAAATTTTATTTTTTTGATGGGCCGACTCAAACGTGTATGCGCAATAACGTTAACATTTTTTGGCTTCTACGCATAACGTTTTATTTCCGATTGAATTAATCAGGGCATTAATAAATATATTGACTTGATCAATTTCCACGCAAAGAATGTGGCTTAGGGCAGATTAAGCGACCAAATTTTGCTGTTTGGTCAAGCACGTAAGACTGCCACTGCTAAATTTCAAAGTGTTAGAGATTGTCGCTAAATGTCAGCCATTCTTTTCTCGCTACAGCATTTTCTACAAAACTTCAGCCTGTCCATAAATAAACTTTCATGTAACTGTCTCATCAACTTTTGTAATGACCTCTTGATGTCGATGTTTAAAAACTTGGGCGCCAAATGCTACTGGATTTCAATCTTCGATGTTGGTGAAACGTAATGCAATGTAGCGTTTGGTGGCGAGATGATAAGTACGCAGTTGACATTCTCGCAAAACATTATCACGCAACATTCTCACACAACCAGAGGAATACATTGTAGGAATGTAATAACATATCTATACAATTCATTATTACGCATATGTAATACCTTTATTCAAGCAAGATACAAATCCAAAACCCGTGAGCAAAATGCAGGGACAATCGTTCTTCTGAACAACTATGGCACGAAAGGTTTTCCGCTAATGGCAGGAGATTTAGGCCCCGTTTATATGGTCTCGGGTACCCGAGACAACCCTCCCCCCGAGTTACCCTGGGAGAGCTAATTTTTCACCAGTGTCCTTGAAAAGTACAACGAACTGTTTACATGAGGATCACCAACTCGTCTTGGGGAGGCGAGTCAACTCGGGGGGCGAGTTGTCTCACCTCGGCAGGTAGGGTAACCCTGGCAGGCGGGACGACTTTTTCTCATAATATATAGATTTAGCCAAGCCTAAAAGCGGAGCCGCGAAGGAATAAACTGGTGTTCGTTTCTCAAAAATAGTCCTGAAACTTTTCGGTCGGAAATATATTTCGGGGCTTTTTTTGGCTCATTCGCTTTCGAAAAGTGTTTCTCAAAAAGCCTAAAAGTGTTCCGAGGCTGAGCACAGCTTGATTATTTTTTATTTCGGGCATCAAACTGAACACATTTTACTCACGAACCGTGTTGCTTGGTGTTTGTAATGTTTCCATATCCTGTCATTAACTGTCAAGGCTTGTCAAGTCTCCTTGGATTATTGGCTGTTCGCTTGAATGAACTTGAAACGGCGCTCATTTACAAAAACAAAATAAAAATTATTCGACTGTTTAAATGGGTTGTCTTCATCGCGTTCGGATGTTAACAAATAACATGAACTGCCACTAAATAAAAATATTACTCTGGTCAAAAATTTATACTGACATTTCACCGGCATTTTACTGGGATTACCCGAAAGAAAGGACCTGGGGAGCTTCGAAGCACTTGTAATAAACTTATCGAAGAAATGTCGCGTAGGTTTTAGCAGCCGCGAAAAAATTCAAGCACTTTGAGGAACACACATTACTTACCGGATAAAATAGCTTTAAACTCAAAACTGCTTCGCTTATAGTTACTTAAGTAACCCTTATATTTCGTTCTCTAACTTGAGACCATCGAGATTGGAAACAAACAAACAAACACCGTCCAAACATTCTTAACTCTGTGGCATAAGTTTTGCGGCTGCAAATTATCTGAAATTAGAGCGCTTTTAAAAATGCACAGAACTGTTTTTGGAAGCTTTTCGGATGTAACAGGTTTAAACCGACAACTGCTTCGCTTATATTTTTTCAAATAACTGTTATATTTCGTTCTCTAACTAGAGACCATGAAGATTCAAAACAAAGAAACACCAAACACACTTTAATTAAATTATGCCAGCATAAGTTTTGCGGATGCGAAGTAAGCCTATATAAAGATAGGCGCTCTGAGGAACGCACAAAACTGTTTTCGCAAGCTTTTGGAATAAAATAGCTTTAAGCCGACAACTGCTTCGCTTAAAAGATTATTACTATTGAAAACTTCTAGGACAAGAAAATCGACCGTGAGTTGCACAAACAGATGGACCGGACAGTCAAAATTGAAAGCAAAGCTTGTGCAGTTGTCTTGCGACTGTGCTTAGACCTACTGTTATGAATAAACAAACACAAAATAAAGGACAGAGAAATCATTTTTGAAAAAAGTTTATTCGAAAACCCGTAAGTTTATACTTAAATGCAATTCGCGTTACACTTCCAAAATCGTAGGTCAGTCCACACTAGTGAAATCACAGGCAGCCCAAATTGGCAGTATGTGTAGTAGAAGATTTCATTGACAGTCTAAATATAATAAACGAACAAGTTGAAATGAAAACGCAAATAAAGAAACTTGTAAATAAAACATTGCTTACGTTTTATTTGTTGTTGCTTGATGTGTCTTGACTGTCCTGGGAGCTATTTACACAAGTTTTAAATTTTGCTGATTAGTACCGTATGTTCTGTCCTTTATATAGCGAAGCAAGGCTGGCGGGTGAGAAACCGAGATACTTTTCAACGAAGCTCGACAAAAGCGCTCAAAATACTCCCACCTCCACAAAATCCGAACCAGTACAGTCCCGCTTGCATTACTTTCCTAAAGTTTTCTCTTTGCAGTCAAAAGTTCACAATAAGTGGGCAAAAATCTCGCCGTTTTCGCCACAAAAGCGGCCTTTTGTCTTTCGTCTTATCCGCTCGCCGATCGCTGCCGACACGGGTACGCGCCATCGTAACAAAATTGCTCCTGACCCCGGGTAGGCTTCGTTAATTTGACCCAGCGAAAACTGCTCCCGTGTGGGGGCCTACAGAGTTTAGAGTTAGCCCTAGTAGAACTGTTACGTGGCAACAATTTTTAGGGCAGCACAATAGAAAATGAAAACTACCAACCACGATAAAAGAGCACAGCACGAAGCAAAAAATTTTTTCCTTCAAGCCGGCAAAAATTGTTTTCGCGCCGAGTTTGCGCCAACTCTGTAACCTTGACCTGTTTCACGTGCTTCATCCGTGCGCGGGGTTGAATTCTAAACTCTGAAGGCCCCCACACGGGAGCAGTTTTCGCTGGGTCAAATTAACGAAGCCTACCCGGGGTCAGGAGCAATTTTGTTACGATGGCGCGTACCCGTGTCGGCAGCGATCGGCGAGCGGATAAGACGAAAGACAAAAGGCCGCTTTTGTGGCGAAAACGGCGAGATTTTTGCCCACTTATTGTGAACTTTTGACTGCAAAGAGAAAACTTTAGGAAAGTAATGCAAGCGGGACTGTACTGGTTCGGATTTTGTGGAGGTGGGAGTATTTTGAGCGCTTTTGTCGAGCTTCGTTGAAAAGTATCTCGGTTTCTCACCCGCCAGCCTTGCTTCGCTATATAAAGGACAGAACATACGGTACTAATCAGCGAAATTTAAAACTTGTGTAAATAGCTCCCAGGACAGTCAAGACACATCAAGCAACAACAAATAAAACGTAAGCAATGTTTTATTTACAAGCTTCTTTATTTGTGTTTTCATTTCAACTTGTTCGTTTATTATATTTAGACTGTCAATGAAATCTTCTAGTACACATACTGCCAATTTGGGCTGCCTGTGGTGAAATCGGCTGAGCATGGAAAAATATTCAAGAATCTGTCACAAATCTGAGCGCGTTTTCTAATAATTTTTTAAAGTCAAAAGTAAATGACACATTTCTAATGGCATAAATCAAATTTCCATTTCAAAACGTAATTTCTTTCACCGTAATACTCGAATCATGTACCTTAGACCCTTTAAAAACTTCACTTACTCGGTTGTGTTTCAGAACAGGGCAAACTCTCCGCCGTGAAGAAAACAAAGCCATGAAGTCCTTTGAAGGCAGCTTTCGTAACTTGAACTTTTCGCCTTCTACCAGTATTCTTTTGAACTATTTCTTTCCATTTATAGATATTAGATGTCTTTTTTGTCAAGTATAAAACTTCAGTACTCTCGAACAATCGTTAAATGCCTAAGAAGCTTAAGCTTTTAAAGAAACCTCTTTTTCAAAAGCGACGATGGTCATGCGATTTCCCGCCAAGAAAAACGCGGGTTGCCCAAAAGCACCGCGCGATTTCCCGCCAAGAAAAGATGGCATTCTCTACCCCCGTCGGGTTGTCTTGGCACTCCCCTCCCCCTCCCAGAGACTGTGCGGACGGACGGACGTACGGAAGTACGGACGGACGGTCACGTGACTATTACGTCACAACCAAAATTTCTCAGCTTGATAGGTTACCAAATTTCCTGAGGGTTGTCCAATACACCCAAACTGACTCGATTCGTCTAAGGTAGTGACGACTCGTCTCGATTCGACTCGAATCGTCCGTTGTGTAGTCGGTTCGACTAACTGGATAGTCGATTTGCAAGACACTTAGAAAAAATCACACAAAAAGGCGAACAGGGAGGGTAGCAAAAGTGGCCGAATCGACTCGATTCGAGTCGATTCGACTCAAGTCGTCCGTTGTGTAGTCGATTCGACTAACTGGAAAGTCGATTTGCGAGACACTTAGAAAAAATCCCACAAAAAGGCGAACAAGGAGGGTAGGAAAAGTGGTCGAATCGACCCGATTCGAGTCGATTCGACTCAAATCGTCCGTTGTGTAGTCGATTCGACTAACTGGAAAGTCGATTTGCGAGACACTTAGAAAAAACCACACGAGAAGGCGAACAGGGAGGGTAGAAAAAGTGGTCGAATCGACTCGATTCGAGTCGATTCGACTCGAATCGTCCGTTGTGTAGTCGATTCGACTAACTGGATAGTCGATTTGCAAGACACTTAGAAAAAATCACACAAAAAGGCGAACAGGGAGGGTAGGAAAAGTGGTCGATTCGACTCGAATCGTCCGTTGTGTAGTCGATTCGACTAACTGGAAAGTCGATTTGCGAGACACTTAGAAACAATCCCACAAAAAGGCGAACAAGGAGGGTAGGAAAAGTGGTCGAATCGACCCGATTCGAGTCGATTCGACTCAAATCGTCCGTTGTGTAGTCGATTCGACTAACTGGAAAGTCGATTTGCGAGACACTTAGAAAAAATCACACAAGAAGGCGAACAGGGAGGGTAGAAAAAGTGGTCGAACCGACCCGATTCGAGTCGATTCGACTCGAATCGTCCGTTGTGTAGTCGGTTCGACTAACTGGAAAGTCGATTTGCGAGACACTTAGAAAAAATCACACAAAAAGGCGAACAGGGAGGGTAGCAAAAGTGGCCGAATCGACTCGATTCGAGTTGATTCGACTCAAGTCGTCCGTTGTGTAGTCGATTCGACTAACTGGAAAGTCGATTTGCAAGACACTTAGAAAAAAAATAACACAAGAAGGCGAACAGGGAGGGTAGGAAAAGTGGTAGAATCGACTCGCTTTAAGAACGAGGAAGGTTCATGTTATCTTCTTGGCTTTCCGTGTGCAAATCCTTCAGATTGACAACACAAGCGAGGAAGAAGGTTCATTACAATGTTCCTGTTTAGTGTCGCATCAGTGACGCTTTAACAACGAGAAAGGTCCATGTTATGCGTTCCTTGTTATGTCTTATTGTGTCACGCGCACATACTTGAAGGACTTTACGACCTGATTTCCGTTGAGTCGAATCGACTTTTAGGAATACGAATCGACTCGAATCGAGTCGATTCGAGTCGATTCGTCAAAATTTTTCACCTCCCTGCGCATTTATTCGCGACCTGACTTCCGGTAAGTCGAGTTCCGCTAAACGGACTTCCGGTGAGTCGGAAGTCTTTGATCCTCGAGCTGACTCGAATCGTCTTTGCTTTAAGACGATTCGACTCAGTTTGGGTGTATTGGACATGAGTGAATTTCCTTAGCAATGGAGCTCCGCTGGCGGGCTTTGCCCTCAGGCTCCGCTATAAACACTTTGTCTCGCCTACCCGGGACGACTTTTTGCGTGCCAGGTGTCACGTAACGTCTGGTTTTTGGTCTAAAAACGACTAAATCAACAAAATGTATATTGAAGAAGAAAAATTTAGACAAACAGAGGCTACAGTGATCGAATCAACCAAAAATTCTAAAGGAAAAGGGCGTATTTAGGTCATGAATATCAAAGTAAGATTTCGGAATAATTAAGTAGGGTCAACTTTATCTCGGTCAGCTGGGACAAATTCTTGTCATATAAACGCTCGGTAAAGTTGTCTCGGGGGGTAGGGCTGTCTCGGGTACCCGAGACCATATAAACGGGGCCTTAGAAAGTTCCGAACAGCTTTACACCATGACTCCATCGAGAGGATTTCGTACCAGAATTGTCATGCCCAGAGCTCCACGGTCGAGAATAGAGCAGGCGCAATAGCAAAAATAGACTTACGCTACCGGATGTCGCGGATTTCAAGACATCCGGTAATGGCTGATACCAGAGCCCTACAATCCCACCACTGACCGAACAGATCGTAGGCTCTTTGAACGAGAATGATTCTTGGGCGGCCTAGTGTTTAGTGCATGTACGTGAGTGTTTACTCTGTCCAAGTTGTCACCAGGCTTTCCTCGCCACAAATCGAAGCTTGAAACAAAATGAATTCGAAATTGTATCTTTATGTAGTTTTCTTAAGTTACAGACGTCGACAAAACAGGTGAATAACGCAAACTCTTCAAAAATTTCGTTCAAAACTCTTTCCAGACTTGATCATGATTGCGTGATTTTTGTTTGGAACAAGAGGAACCTAGCAAAAAGGGGGGAAGAAATTTTCAACCAATCACAGGTTCACTTTTGACAAGAAATTGCGTAGTTAGATTGACGTCTCAAAAGCAATCGAAAGAAACAGAATCGTGCTACAAATTTGACGTGCGTCAAATACTACACTGTGTTACGTACTGCGCTGCCTATTGTGCACTCTTGATGTCGGCTCGCCTGATTCGACGGATTGCAAGCTTTTGGCATGTGGAACTCGGAAACGAATCGGTTTAGTGACAACGAGTCCAGTTACCAGACATGTGTATTTAATATTCGGAATCAGCCATACAACAACTGGCGACTTTGTTAAACATTTGCTGAAGTCAGCCTTGATTTATCAACGGATCATGATCAGTGGAAATGCGAAGGCCAACTTCAATCTCCTTCTTCGCAAAGGTTACGACCACCTTTCTACAACTAATGCGACGTAAGTGATGTTTCCCTTGTTTTCCCTTATGTGCTCAAATTTTCAAGCTTACTTTTGACGGCTGTAGACTTTGTCAAATCGAACGGGTTCTTTCTCTACTGCGCCCTGTCATTTCTCTCTCTTATTTTAAGCCCATTGTTATTGTTTAATTGTTTATTTACTTTTTAGACCTCAAAGACGATGGCCAGAAACATTTTCGTAGTAAATGAAAAATTTACATTATTTTTATTTTTAAATGATCGGCTTTAGAAAGAACAGTGGATGATTCAAACTCCGATTAGTGATTTGATGATCACATTTAAAGAGTTCTAATGTTGTAAATTATCGAAAGCCGTGAAGTGACGTGACGATTTCCGATAGAAACTTTTTTTAATTCAAAAGGAAAAGGTCAAATTCACTTCTCTCCATCCTAAAAGTCATTCAGCACCCAACGAGAAAATTTAGGCTGAACTGACTTTTAAAAAAACGTCATTGTTTACTCAGATTTTTAATTAACGGCCCTTTAAAGAAATAGTTTTGTGAGCTAAACACAGGTTGATCTTAAATAAAGTTGTCCTTGTTACTCACAAAGTGTTTCCCCAAGCCTAGATGATTTACGTGCTGTAAAATGACATCCGTTTATGGCAACAATGAAAGGTCAAGCTAAAAGTTGACAGCAAAAGTAGACAAAACTGAGAACGATTAACTTTAATCCCATGTCAGAAATTATGACAAATTAGTAACGCAGTCTTCTTTTATCTTAGAAAATTTTCATGCGTCCCTTCAATAGATCCACAAGTTCTGTAAATCCCCAGAGCTTCGAATGGGAGAAAAAAATGAATGTATGGATTAACGAATCCAATTGGAAATTGTGTATTGCAATAGGATACTGTATTTTGGTTTTGTGTGGAGTGAAAGTTTTGGAATTCAGCGACAAACCATGCCACTCTGAATTTCTAATGAGGAGGCCCTCCTAATTTTAACTAAGAGTCATTCATTTTAACGTTATTTTTATTGCGTCTGGGATATTGCACCCGTGTACACAAAGCGTTCGTGAAAACACTGCATTTGCTAGTTGGACAAGAAATGCCTTCTGTTTCAGTCAGAAATACAATTTAATAGTTAGCCGATCTGTGAATAAGTTTTCCACCTGATTTAGGAAATGTTATGCGACATAATGTGTATGTATAAGGATATAAACGTCTGTGTATTTTGATAGATTGAGTCTACCAAGAAACGATGTTTTCTCTTTCTGCTGGGCAGGCGTGTTTTCGATAATAGTAGGGCCCTAGTAGGGCAGTTTGACCTTATTAAAGGAAACGTTTTCTGTTGAAGTCAAAAATTGTAACAACAGTAACACATTTTGCAGATACTATCCGATAAGTCAGCCCCGAATGAGTTAGTTTTCTGATTTGAGATCGAAGTTAGTGGAATTACGCCGAGAGAGACCACGATGCGCGTGCAGTGGTGCATGCATGCTTTAATTCGTTCAAAGCCTGAGCCTCTCGCTTCACTCACGATAAATAGCAAAAGAAGAACACCTATTTAACGTTAATTGAACCGAGAGGAGCACACAGTTCGAAAAATGGAAAACAAAAGAGGTAAACGTTGAGCAATCGCAAAACGCTTGGTAACATGATTGAAGTACTAGAATGTTGCGGTTAGAGCGCAGTTTGTTACACTACCGATACGTCCAAGACTGAGAGGATTTAGCATAGGCTCATGGCTGCGAACCATTTATTTCAGTTATGCGTAATTAAGTTATACAGTAGTACTTAAAGCGAATTTTCATGTTTTTTTTTCAGTAGCTTTTATTTGATTTATTTTCACCAGTTTGTGTTTGCTATAACGTCTTGTGCTGGGACACGTACTCATAACCATTCAAAGAGGTTCAAACCGATTTTACTGCTTTAGCTGAACTAGCCGGCTTAGTCAGGCTGTCATCCAGGCTGTCATCCAGGCTGGTCTTCTCATGCGGCTTGGAGCGAAGTTTCGATTTTGCTCCCACAGTTTTCTCAGGATAATGATTGTTATCAGCGATGCGTGCTATACGTCTCTCGCCGGAATGCAAAGTCAGTGGAATAATTGTCTTACCGCGATGTTATGCTTACAGTTATAAAGATTTACGGTCATCTATCATGCTGACATTTAGTAGCTTTGGTAGGAGATGAGATTTACGACGTTTCATACAGCTGAGTAAACAGCGTAGCCATTTTGCAGGCATATTTTGATAGCATTAAGATAGCAGACACGACATTTGAGTCAGGAATGACAAAGTGTCGTAAACCATCATGTTTACGTTTTGTCAGTACAAAGTTATTCGGGAAGCAAAAATATTAGATGGCAGACGATGAGCTTTTCTTGTGAGAAATTTTGGACATACCATTGCAACATGTATTAGTACACTAGCATAATTGTCTCGGTAATAAGAATGCAGAGATGGACCTCGACATTGATCTCTTGCAACTACGTGCATGCATGGAAAGTCACTGAAAATTTGTCCTTCAACCACTTATAGCGTTGCCCACTAGATTAAAATATTCAATTCAGCCCAGGATATAAGATCAGTAGAAGAGCCATTTTAACTTATCTCAAACGCAAGTGAGCACATGAACACGAGGTTAGTTAGAGGGCAAAGCGCGGATGTGAAACGATGATGGTTGCTCAGTTGTTATAAACAACTTTGTATGACTAGCAAAGAGGGCGGCTCAGTCGGTTTCTGGGGGCTCGCGCGCAATGCTAAAAATAATATTTTCAGTAATTGCAATGGTGAACTTCATAAACACAAAGGAGGTTCAAGTAAAATATTACTTTGTTGAAGGCAATATTATGTGGAATAGTGCCACAAAGGACTTGACACAAATGCAACTGCAGTTCGGTTGATGGATATGCCCATATAATTTTTATTTTCTTGTACTGATTGCTTCAGTCCCATTTGGTTGATAGATTTTTGCCAGTCTTGTTTGCTGACGCTGCCTGCCTTCAAATGTATTGAACTGAGTTTGTAGTTTACAAAACTGGGCACATACAACATTCAGTTTGAGGTCGTAAATTTAAGTCGAGTCACTCTGTCCATGCGATAAGAACCGTGATGAGTTTTCAGGTCAGTGAGTCTTTTGATTTCGTTATTTTCCTTGGTTCCAAGCGTGCTTCCGACAACATTTCATGCGGTAGAGTGTGTATGAAACTGATTCTCTTGTGGTCCCCATCTGTCGTTGCTATTCTAAACTTTACGACGGCCATTAGTACTATGCGGGCTTTGGTACATAACTGATTGAACAGCAGAAGGGGCATTACAATTTTCCAGTGGACGAATGTAGTTTTGGAGCTGTCGACCAAATCTAATAAGCTTTTTTCCTTTTTTTTTTTGGTATTTGGGGGAGTACGTTCAACGTTTCACTTTGGCGAAGAAATCAGTTCCATGGATGTGTTGACTTAGTGTTACCGATAAACAATAATTGGTCGATGAGTGCTCCAAAGTTCTAGTATTTTCCAATTTGTCTTTATTTTCTGATTAGGTACACAGTATTCAGCTTTTGCCACAGTTTACTTTGCTGTGATTTCACCCTTAGAAGCCCATCAATGATCAAATAAAGAACTTTAATTCCTCAAAAATGCCGTGGCACTCCCTGGCACAATTTTTAAACAATGTTTCGCTACATAAGCAGAAACAGGGTAGCAAAACAACACGCTCAACAAAATGGCGCTTTAGGTCAAGGCATTAGCTTCTATGGCCATGAAGCGGGTCTGATTATCAGGCCAGCTAAGGTTCGCTAGGAAAACTAACATTAAATCCTGTTTTACACACGGGTCAAGGCATTAGCTTCTATGGCCATGAAGCAGGTCTGATTATCAGGCCAGCTAGGGTTCGCCAGGAAAACTAACATTAAATCCTGTTTTACAAACGGAATGAACTGCAAGAAGACCAGCCGTGCCCTGATTTGCGCGCCAGACTTGGAGATCAGTACTAGGTGAAAAAAGTCATGATCAGTTGTGATCTCGTTTTTCCTGCCTTTACAAGGTGGGAAATTCAGTAGAACTGTAACCGTTTTAAGCTCAATCGTTTGCTTTTAATTTCACCATGCAGCGTGAAAGAAAATGCTAGTTGTCCTTCCAAACGCAGTGAATTTTCATTGTTTTCAGCTCCCGGCCCAGCTTGCTTCATGTACACTGCGAAGGCACTCTTTTAAGTTAAGTTTTGGATCCAGATCAGGAGTTCGCATACATGTTCTAACGTGCATTGTCCCCAGTCAAGGTTTGTAAAATTGCTGGGAATTTTACAGAACCGTCATGAACAGAGGAAAACAGAGAGGAGATAAGAGAGGTAACGCAAACTTACCGCGATATCATCCCTAGTCCTGAGTCCTGAACTGATCGCGTGAAACACGTTGCTAATTCTTTAATAGTGCTCGCATAGAACATACTGGACAATATTTCACTACATGCGGATGCAAAAAGATATTTAGAGGCGAACGTTAACAGCAACACCAAACGGAGCGAGCATTTGTGACATGGAAAATAAAAAGGTTTTAGTTGAGTGTTCGGAAATCAGAATTCAATCAGTCAAGTAACGCTGAGGGCGATTAAACCGTCCGTACCATTGTGCTTAGCTGTGATTGCTTCTGCTTGGCTCAAAAGCAAAACTTCGTGCGCTACTGATATGAATTACCCTTAGTGCTATAGGTTTCGTGTGTACTGAGTTTATGAGAATAAACTCGGCTCAGAATTTTTGGCGCTTGAATAACACAACACTTATATTATGAATTTAATACATCGCCTTAGTCTTAGAGGGTTCATTGAGCGGGAACTCTTGTAGAGAAAGAATTATCTACAGAAGCTTTGAAATATAAACGTCTTTAGCGAGGTAGCTGAAGGTGCAATGAGGGCGTAACCTCGCCTATGTGTGCCGGCCATGCCTGCTCTTCTTCTATCGTGTGTACCACTCATTTCCAATCCATCAGCAGTGATCAGTCAGTTCGTAACAGTTTGGAATCGAATCTTGCCAATACGTTTTGTGGCTGTAAATGTTAGGTTTGGCTACTGTGTTGTACTGGGCGAGGAAAACTGGGTTATCCAGTAGGGTCATTGTATTGTTTTCTTGTCTCAGATCTGCAAGCCATCAAAGGGTTTATATCGATCGATGGCTGCGTTTAATACTCAGAGCGTCTATTCACTATAAATACACGTTTCGTTTTGGTCAAAGATTTGTGGAAGGATGACTGATCATGAAAATATTTCCATCTTTGTCTATCTTGTCTCTCTGGCTGCACTGAAAATGAGGAGCTAAACTCATTACGCTGTCAACAGCAGGCTTTTTTTTGTTGTTTTTGTTTTATGTGTGTGTGTGTGTTTTTTCCCCAATTTCTTTTGCACTTTCTGGAGAAAACTACAAGACTGAGCTGTCATTCCGAGGCCTTGTATCTCTCTCGGCTTACATATTTACACCCGGGTATTCGGGATTAATTTAACTCTAACCTTTTGTATCCTTAGTGAAGCAAGATCACAATGTCCTCGAGAAAAGCTTTGTTTGCTGAATGAATCTATTTGCCCTTACGTCAGTTTTTCAAGAGCTGAAATGCTTTAGAGTTCAACGTGTCGGTTTACACAAACACGAAGCATCGCCCGTGTATGTCAACTCAAAACAGCGTAGTTGCATGTTCAGAATTAGTTCAACCCAGGGAATCAAAATCTAGACAATCTAGAGTCATTGCCTGAGAATAATTATTAAAATGTCTAATTTCTTATTTTTATTTTCTGTAAAAGCCATGGACTGGCGAAGTCTTGTTTTAGATATCTTTTCTTATTTATTCAACTAAACCTAAGATGTTCCTGAGGAAATGTCTTCCCGAGTGACATATTTTGTCTACCAGATCTTCCAAACGGATTTCAGAGGTCATATGATCTCGGCTTTTAAGTAGAACAAAGAAAGCGCTGTAATCTCGGCAATCGATTTTTTAAATGAAGTTGATGGGGGCACACAGGCAAGGACGAAGTGTGTAGTCGAATCTTCCTGGTAAGTCGTGAAAAGTGTATGATGTTTCAACCCCAGGGGAGGGGGTACTCATTATAAGGGAGGCTTCGCCCCGTGGTTCAACCCTTACCCTTTAACACAGTATCTTCATGAGATTTCAGTCGCTCGAAGGCTTCAATCCTCTAAGTTGCGTTGTGATTTATGCCAAAATTTTAAAAACGGTTTTAGTACTTAGACTTTTTATTTACGCCCTTTAACGTAGTAAAACAGTAAATTTCCCTACCTTTCATATCCTTTAAGAAAAAAAGAGGCACCCCTTTCTGGTGGACTAGCTCCCCATATAGCCCACTATGGGAGTACTGACCCGGATTCCAACCGATACCGTAAAATTCCGATGATACGCCCTGGGCTTATATTTGTTCAAAAGGATTTTTTGGTGGGCTTATTTTCGGGGGGGGGGGGGGGGGCAGCGCCTTGGACATTGAATTTTGGTTCAGAAAGTTAACTGTCCTTTGTCAAGAGTATTTTTGATTTGTCAGTTGTTGTTTGTTTCTAGCTAGTGCCTGGACACATGTTGTTAAAGCTTTGTAAGAATTGTTGACTGTTGTCCAATATACTGTATGATGGGTAGTTTGAGGTTAACTTAAGTGTCTTAGTAGAAAGGTTGTTTTCACTATCAAATCAATCCTACTTTCCAGTAAAAACGTTTAAAGGATAATTAACGAGGAGCAGTAGTATTTAATGTACAAACCCTGCGATTTGTGCACAGTTCTGGGTAAATGAGCAAATTTTGGTAGAAAAGGGAATTTTGGTAAAAAGTCTAAAAAACTACACCACTTTGACAAGGCATTGCACGTGAATTCCTTAACTCATATTATAACCCATCGCTGTAAATGGTTCGATTAATTTTCTTTGGTAGAAACACATCACGTGGTATCTTTCGGCCGATTTTATTTCGACAACAACAAAAACAAGCAAGTCAAAGTTCGGGACAAGCTTTTTAATTTTACGTGGAAGAAAAAGAAAATCGTTTTGCAGAAGCCAGTGTCAGCGAAATTAAAATGCTAGTTATAGATGCGGTCCCACGAAACACGAAAAAATCCACCAAATATACCGTAAACGACTTTCAAGGTAAGAAAAACTTAGGAGCCAAGTTTGGTTTTAGCCTATCATAATTTTATCCAATCAAAGTATTAATAAAATCATGTAAACCAGTCAAATCGTGTCCCTGCTGGCAAGCCACCTTTGCGATTTCTGGTGTAAACTCTCTCGCACAGCGCTATGAAGCCAAACCTCAATCGGAATCGTTTCTAGGGCTTTTCCCTTTTTAACGAGGTTGGGGAGGCTTCGCGCGGGAAGGAAAATAAATTGTCTTGCATATTACAAAGTCGCCAAAATACACCTTAACTTGAAAGACAGAGCCGAGCTAAGCCAAATTTTGGCAGAATTCACAAAGCATCTTAGAGCGTTCGAGTGACGAAAATCCCGACATGGAATCGTTTTTGGCTTAATTTTGAGGTCTGGAAGCCATATGCAATATTTGTTCTACAATCTCGGGCCGAACAACATGGAACAGAAACACAGAAACCCCCCTGCCCCCCCCCCCCCCAATCAATGATGAAGTCGAGCGAAGGGAAAAATGCGCCATTCTTCCATCCTTGATTTGGGGGGAGGGGTGGTCTAAGTGTTCCATTTAAAATGTCCAAGATTGCAATCTCGGTCGGAATAACATTTAACAGACACCCCGCTACCCCCCAAAATCAATGGTGAAGTCGCGCGAAGGGAAAAATGCGCCATTTTTCCATCCTTGATTTGGAGGGAGGGTTGGTCTAAGTGTTCCATTTAAAATGACCAAGATAATCATTGCAGGTATAGGGAAGGGATACCATTTCTATTAAGATTAAAATACAGTAACAGGAACCCATAACCCGGAGCGTGCAACTCCTGACTGTACTGACAATGAATCTCGGGGCGGAGCCTCCTCGTGCGAAACAATATGAATGCCCCCTCCCCCCCTTGCCCAGGTTGAGGTATTATACACTGTTCAGGACTTGCCAGGAAGACTGCACACTTAGTCCTGCGTGCCCCCATCAATCTCATTGAAAGAATCGAATGCCGAGATCACAGCGCTTTCTTTGTTCTACTTAAACCCGAGATCATATGACCTCTGAGATCCATTTGGGCGATCTGTTAGACAAAATATGTCAAGCGGCAAGACATTTCATCGGGAAGATCTTCACTCAATTGCAAAAATAAGTCGAATAGATATGTATACTTCACCACTCCACGGTTATCCACAACATAAAAATTAAAAATTAGACATTTTAGTAATTACTCTCGTGCAATGGCTCCAGATTTTGATTACCTGGATGGTGACTTAGTGTGAACACCCAACTGCCACACTGTTTTGAGTTGAAATGCACGTGCTATGCTGCATGTTTGTGTTAACGGACACGTGCCACTCTAAAGCATTTCATATCAGCTCTTGAAAAACTGACGCATGTGAAAATAGATCCATTCAGCAAACAAAACTTTCCTCGCGAATACAAGGAATATTGTTGATTCTTCTCTACGGGCGACAAAAGGTTAGATAGAATTGAATGGATCATGACTATCAGTCGGGTGTAAATGTGTAAGCCTAAAGAGATACGACGTTTTCATCTGTCTTGCTCAGTCTTGCAGCTCTCGCCAGAAAGTGCAAAAAAAAAAATAGGAAAAAATCTGCTGTTCACAACGTAATTAGTTTAGCTCCTCAGTTTTCAGCACAACCAGCGAGGACAAGATAGACATTGCAATTTTTCCAATGATCGTTCCACATATCTTCGACCAAAGCAGGACATGGTTCTGTTTTCGACCAAAACAGAACCTTCTGGGATTCAAACGCAACTATCTATCGAAACAAATGCGAGATCTGCAGACGCTAGGCAAGAAAACAATACAATGCCCTATCTAAATAACCCAACTTTGCTCGGTCACTGTTTATAAACCAATAGATAAACCTAATATTTACATCGACAGAACGTATTCACATGATTAACGAGAAAACTAATCCCGAACTGTTATCAGCAGTGGCAATGAGCGGTACACACGGTAGAATAAGAGAGCAGGCATGCCCAATACATGTTTATACGGTTACGCCCCCATTGTACTATCGTCCCACCTAGCTTCAGCTACCTCGCCAAAGACGTTTTATATTTGGAAGCCTTTCTAGATAATCCTTCTCTATAAGAGGTCCAGCTCAATGAACTATCAAAGAGTAAAAAGCAATGAAGTTAAATATAATTGAGTCTCTTTCCAAAGTCATTTATATTTTTTAATAATACAAGTGTTGTTATTGAACCACTAAAACGTCTGAGCAGTACTCTTTCACCGGACTTTGGTACACGCGAAACCTCTAGCTCTCATCAGTGATTCATATCAGCAGAAGCAATCACAGCTGGGCACACAATGGTACGGATCAGTGTCACTCGACCGATGGAATTCTGATTGAAACTAAAAGCTTTTATTAAATTGCATGTTCATAAATGCTCACTCCGTTTGGTGTTGCCCTTCGCTTCCAAATATTCAATTGCACCCGCATGTAGTGAAACGTTGGCTGCATGTTCTCTGCGAGCACTCTTAAAGAATTAACTGCAGCGTGCGATCATTGAAAGGCGCCTATACACTCAGTCAGATGATTTTACAAGCAGGCTTAAGTTATATCTTCTCCTATCTTGTCTTCCCCTCTATTTTCCTCTGCTCATCATGGTTCTGTATTTAAATGTGCCCAGCAATTTTCAGAAGCACAATGGTGACGACACACATATTAGAACATATATGCGAACTCTGGATTCGAGACTCAAAGGTCGTCGCACGGTGCATTTAGCACTGAACCTAGTACGCGTTTCTCGAAACCCCGACAACTATTCGGCCCCGAAAAGTTTGTAAATACAGAACCACTCGCAAGTTCCACAAAGCTGATACATCCACATGTCTTTGAACTAAGAAATGTTGAACTTTCATGCTTAGAAACATCTTTATTTGGAAGATACGGTATGAATTAGCGTGCCCGAAATCATCCCGAAAATTTTCGGGGCTTGCAATTAACGCACCCCTCAGCCGGAAGGTGCAAGCAACAACAACAACAAAATGCAGCGGGTTGCGAGGAACAACTGAGGATTTTCTTTCACGCTGGTGAAATTAAAATCCAGTGATTTAGCTTAAAACGGCTACAATTCCACCGAATCTGCATCCTTGTAAAAGCAGGGAAACAATTAAAATTACAACTGATCATGACTTGACCTAGTATCTCCAAGTCCGACGCGCAAATCAGCGCAACTGGTCTTCCTCCAGCTCATCCTGGTTGTAAAAGAGGATTTCAGTAATGCTGAGTTTTCCTGGCGAGCCCTAGTTAGCATGATAATTAGACCTGCTTCATGGCCACGGAAGGTATGCCTTGACCTGAAGCGCTTTTTTGTTGACTGTGTTGTTTTGCTACTCAGTTTGTGCTTGTGTAGTAAAACAATGCAACATGTGCTATAGCATTCTTAAGGAATTGCTGTTCTTCAGTTGATCATCTGAAGGCGTCTACGGGTCAAATCACAGGCAAGTAATAAAGGTAAGTACTCGAGGCAATTTCGAAAATACCAGCGATTTTGGAGAAATCATGCACAGATTATTGTTAATCGATAATACCAGGTCCAAATAATGGAACTGACTTCTTTGCCAAATTAAAGTGAAGTATTATTCAGTAATGACATAGCTTATACATAATTTGTTACAGGACAACTAGGCCTTCTTTGTTGTTTATAACCTTTCGGTTTCCCCAAGACACGTCTAATGGCGACTTTTAAACAATTTGTTCAAGTGACATCGTAACTGTCTCCGTTCTGAAGACGCGTTCCCCGCGTTGGAAGAATATTTGGCTCTCCTCTTGGAATAATCATAAACAGGGGCACCCAAAGGATAGTTTATGTGCAATAGACATCTGTTCGGAAGACATTAAACGCCTCAGAAATAAGTGAACTGAAATTAATTGCGATGAAAACCTAGAATTTTCTTTGGCGAAATTTCGTAACCGGTGGATAAATTAACTTCATTTGTTTATGGGGGGACAAATATGTCGTTTGGGCTCAGCTTGGACTTTCAGAAAAAAGACAGCAGTTAGGAAATTTAGGAGGAATAAGACTCCGCTTCCATAACATTTTCTGCGACTTACATATTCCAGATTTTCAGCTAAAGAAACCGACTGATATCAACCTGTGATAGCTAACAAAATATCCCTTTTAATGGTCCTGAAAAAAACTAAGAACTCTGAGCAACGTTTTATGTATTTTGCTAACGTTTTTGTCTTGGCTGCCTCTGAATACAATTTTCATGCACAGCGTTCAAAGTCCTAACTTTTTTTCCTTCGACGATAGCGTAAACTTCGTGGGCTAGTTCCTAATCGCAGTGCACGCACGCACGCAACGCATATCCGCTTCCTGTGATCCCGTTTGTTCTTCCAGTTATCTTACAAGGAAGTCATCCTTGGTCAGTAACAAGGCGATCCAAAATGTTTATCCGTCGCGAGAAGTTTTGATTCTGCAGTCACACTTGTACGGAGTACTGGCCGGATCTGCGAAGACAACTGGCATGACGACATGAACCTCAGTACAATTAGGCACGTAGTGGCTGCAGAAATAAGAGTGAGGTATACTTAACAACTGGCTGCAAACTCTAGGAACAATGAAGTAGCGCAAGTATATAAACCTGGGAGAAATCGCACAGGTATAGCAGTCCGCAGCGACGATCGAAGATCAGACTTTGGGTTTAGTCGCCACTTTTATCAGTTTTGGCCAGTACATCGGATCGTCAGTTCTCTTTATCTACAGCGTAGAAAAAAGCAAATCATCTGTACTCACGGAATTTACCACTGTTGTTCCATGCAACATCATGCAGTTACACAAAGAAACGTCACTGACTGTTGTTCGAACGACTCTCCTAACGCTAGAAAACTAGTATATCTCTCCTTCCACTTGGATTCCATGCTGCTGTTTTACTAAATGTAATCCTCGGACTGAGGTCATGCAAGGAATTGACCGTGTAATTATCCTGTTCAATCCTGGCCGGTTTAGCTGAAGCAATTGCAGCATATCTAAAATTAGTGAGAGAAGCCACTGATAAATTGTACCGAAAGGATAGTCCGCCTAACGAGAAAGGAATATAATTTAGACCTGAGTTAACGTCCTGTAAAATTTCTCTTAGCGGCTTCGAGAGTTCTTTTTCCTCCAATACCGCAAAAAAGGAAAACCCTTACTGAAATCGAGATTGTTATGCCTTCTTCTGCTGTTCAAAATGGCCGATTATGACACGAAAATAAAGATTGTGTAGGCATCTCAAACGACATGACTTTTCCCGGCCATTAAGCCAGGGCCATTGTATCAAGTCATCTGTGGCACTCTACGACATGACTGACATAAAGCAACATTTCACTAAACCTTACTTATGAAATTCACTATTGTAATTATATGTCCAACATTCCTAACATGAAAAACGGCTCATCGTCTGCTAGCCGTCTTTGCTAATCATACAAAGTTATTCACAAGCATCGTGCAACCATCATCGTTTTACATCGCATTGCCCTCCAACTAATCTCGTGTTTACGAGTTCACTTGCGATCAAATGATAAATTAAAATGGCACTTCTACTGATCTGCTATCCTAGGGCTCACTAAAATATTTTTTAATGCACAACGGTATTAGTGGTAAGGAAAAATGTGTACTCACTTCGCATGCCTAAGTTGCCCGGAATCAATGCCCATCACTGCATTATTTTTACCGAGACAATTATGCTGGTGTACTGATACATGTTGCAATTGTATGTCCATAATTGTTCCCTGCAAAAAAAATAGCTCGTCATCCGCCATCAAATATATCAGCCTGACCCAAACAATGTTGAAAAAAAAAAAAAATCATGTTTTATCCCTTTGCCGCTGATTCAACTCAAAGGTCGTGTCTGCTGACGTGCCATCAAGTCAAGATACGGCCGTAAAATGGCTGCAGTTGATCCTACTGTTATAAACTTGGTAAATCTCATCTTATCATTCAGTTACTAAATGTCAGCACGACGTAGCGGTAAGAAAACATTCCTCTGCTGGTTTGCATTCCAGAGATGTAGGTCAATGTGCATCTCTAAATGCTCTGAGAAAATTGTGACATACCGGGAACAAAATCGATACTTTTCTTAAAGCCACATCAGAAGACCAGCCCGGATGAAAGACTAAGTAAACCAAGCTAGTTTGTTGAAGCAGTATGTACAATCACTGTTTGAATGTCTGTGAGTTCGTGTTAGCATGAGGGATTGCATTTAAATGGTTCGTGTTTAAATGGTTCGCAGCCATGGACCTGAATCAACTGTCTTAGACGTATCAGTCTACTCAACATACTAGTACTTCAATCATGTCACCAAGTGTTTTGCGATTGCTGGCCTCTCTTGGCATCATTCCACCAACTTCGATCTCAGATCAGAAAACTCACTCATTCAGGGTTGACTCGTTTTATAGTATTTGCGACATGTGCCACTGTTAACGCAATTTCATGAATTTAACACAAAACAGTTTCAGTTACCAAGGACTAACTGCCCTGCTAGAGCTATTAGCTACTGATTGAAAACACGCCAACAGAAACAGAATACAATTGACTTTTGTCGGTGAAAAATTGTGTACGAAATCAACAGACTTTATCCTTACACGACACAAAACGAATTGCTAAATCGAGTAGGAAATACAATGTTTTCTCGAATACATTGCACACACAATCAGTTCAACATCGTTAGGAAAATGTTATCCCAAACTATACAACTCAATCTTTCCCGTATGGTGTCTGCAACCGCTCCTATTTTGTACTTCTTTTTTTCGGTTAGATATCAGAAGAAAATACGTAAAATAACTTCTCGTATGTCGTGTAGGACGTACGGCCAAAATAATCAAAGTAAATAATTCGTTCAACGAAAAATAAAACAACAAATACGAGTGAGAAATACCGATAACATAAAACTACTCTGAATAATTCATCAGACATTCCGAGGAACAAAGCTGAATTGAAGCTCCAATTTGAAGATCCAAGTTCTTCAAATTCTTTCGAAATCACTTTGTGATGGTTTGTCGGTGAATTCCAAAAACTTACCTACACAAAACGAAAATATTTCATTTGCATGTTCCTCTTGCAGTTCATACTTTTGATTTGAATTCATTTACCCATTAATTCTTCGAAAAAATTATGGTTCTTTTTTAGTGGCACATAAAAATTTCTACTGAGGATAAAAATGCTGTGTTACTAATTTTCTAAGATAAAAGAAGACTGCGCTACTAATTTCTGACGTGGGATGTCCTATATTAAGTTAATCGTTCTCAGTTTTGTCTGCTTTAGCTGTCAAATTTTAGCTGACCTTTCATTGTTGTCATGCATGCACGTAAAACTTCTAAGCTCGGTAGTAACGGGGACAAGATTTTTTAAAAAAGGGTTACAGGAATATCAGGAAAAAGACGGTTTCTCGCCGGAATGATGGGTTGAAATTGTGAAAACTGAGTACGAATAATCTTATTAGATGTTTTGTTGTGTAGTATCGCTGAGTATTTTTGCGAGCTGTGCTGTATTTTGACGAGCCCGCAGAGATAATACCATGTGATCATAATAGTCGTCACAAGAAAATATAAACGCCTGTTAACTGCATGTTTATGATAACTGGGCATTCTAGCAGATTAATTAATTTTCATTTGACACAGAGATCGAGCAAATTACCACGACTCAGGGATTCATGCGACGATTTTCGATTTCATCGGTTCAAAACCTTTGCACTCATCAGTAAAAAAAGGCACAGTTTACTTTCCACATTATCTTGTTTTTTGCGTCTTTTGGCCGTATGACACAGTGATGAATTTTTTTTCTATCCGTTCAGAAGGTATTTACTGCCTCGGCAATTCGGGTTTGATTGTGTTGAACCAGTTAAGAGTTTTCTTTGGCGAAATATCACTTCAAATTTTCGTAACGTGAGAAAATTAATCCCTTTTGTTTTCGAAAGAACAGATGAGTGGGGGGGGGGGGACAGGGGGGCGGGAGACCGGGAGAAAAGGGGGCGGGATCGGGAGGTGTACGGGAGGCGGGAGAAGAGGGGGCAGGAAGCGGGATTCCCAAGGTGGCGGGAAGCGGGAGAAAAAGGGAAAAATTATGCAACATTGCGCAATATTTCGCAATCGAAAAAATGCAAAGGGGCGGGAGCCAACAAATACAGGGCGGGAACCGGGATTAAAGGGTACGGGAAGCGGGAGGTTCAAACCCCCCTGTCCCCTCCCCCCCCCCCCCCACAGATGAGTCGTTTGAAGTAAGAAATACAGTTTCGGTAAGCCAACAACAGTTTGCAAATTCTGGGAATAAGAGTTCCTTTCCCTAAAGTGTTTCGCGATTTAAATTTTCAGCTACAGAATCGATCCGAACAGATGTCTCTTTAAAAGAAAACAGAAAATAACATTTTTCACGCAGTGCCCCTGATACTGGGCGAGTTTTAGAATTTCGAAAACTGACACCGGAAAATAAGAGAGAAAACGTCAGGGTGCAGTAGAGAAAGATCCCGAAGCTTTCGATTTGACCAAAGTCTAGACGTCAAATTAAGCTTGAAAATTTGAGCACAGAAAGGAAAACAGGGAAACGTTACTTACGTCACGTTCAGAAGAATAGTGGTCGCAACTTCTGCGAAGAAGGCAACTGATGTTGGCTTTCGTACTTCTAAATCCCCAGCAGATAATTCCGTTGATAAATCAAGGCCGACTTTAGAATATTCAACGCAACGCGGTCGATGCTTGTTGTAAACCGGTCGATTCTGAATGATACATATCTGTCTAGCATCTAAATTCGTTGACGTTCGACTGATTCGTTCAGTGTTCCGCAAGCCACAAGCCTGCAACCCGTCGCATCAGACAAGCACGAGCCGAAAACAGGAGTGCAGAATATACGCTACGATGTAGGTAGCGTAGGGTGTGACTCACGTCAGCTTTGGGTCACGACTGCTCGGTTTTCTCCAAAATATTTGGCAGAAATGAAAATGGATAGCCGTTGTTACACGAAGCAACTTGACCCGTAAATATGAGGCTTCCTTGGGGAAAGTGGCATTTTTCCCGTGTAACCGTTTTTTACCTCGGGAAAATTTACCCTGGTAACTTTTCACAGTGAAGTGACTTAGATCAAAAGAAAATGCCTCAAGCAAAACGCCATGTGAATTATAATGGTTCCCCCAGATAAACCCACCAATGAAAAGCCGAGCCGTTTGACATTTCCGGTACAGTGCGTGACCAGCTAGCATACGCATATATGTAGAAGATATATGATCTGAAAGAAGGCTCTTTTCGAGCAATCAGAGTCCTACGCATTATTTCGAAAACGAGCTTCAATTCGTCAAAGTAAATTCGAAAAACAAAGGAAAGTAACATGGCAGTATTTCTGAGAGTTTCTATTTCATGTTCAAAGTTCTAAAAGTGCTAAATTTTAAGGATGTCCTCGTAAGGACCTGTCATTTATCTCATAACACAGCCTAGTGCCCAGGGTTCTCTTCCCGCTCACTCGACTTGGTGGGCCATTCAATGACGTCACATTTCGCGCATAACACAATCCCTAAAAAGAGAAATTCGCCTCTGTTGAAATTGAACACTGTGAACGGCTCCTTAAGGCTCTATTTTAAAACTGGCCTAAGAAGTAGTTCGACATTTTTTGAAAACGTCGACAGTTTTTAGTGGGCTGGATAGGACTTAAGATAAATCTGAGCAAATTTGCAAAACATACCCTCAAACTTTCCGGGTTAAAGGCGGACGTATCCGGCCTTTAGATGCGGCCGGCTAAACTTGAGGGGAGCTTGCGTCACCCGATATGCCAGCACACTGCCCAGGGACTGCCCTTTCTGGCAGTAGGCATTGTAGGGGTCAAGAGGCCAAAAGGGGGTAGGGTGGGGAGAAAATGGTCTCTTTTGCTGAGCACACTTGATTTTTAAGACAAGACAAGTGCTTTGATAGTGCTTGAAAGACATGAAGGGTATTTTTGTGTGTGTCTCTTGGTCAAAGGGCAATCTAGCTAGCCTTAGGGGGTCAGAGATCCACAGGGGAGGGGAGGCAAGTGGATCTAGCTAGAGGGCTTTTGCTGGTTAGCTGCAGGTATCTCTTGGCACATTCAGTCAGAAATTGGCGCGTCGCTTCGTGGTTGCGCTATAAATTTTGCTAACAAGGGCCCAAAACGTACAATGGCTATAGGCCTTCTCATATTAATGTTCTATTTGGGATAAAATAAATGCCCCTTGCTATGAAAAAATAAATTTTTAAGCTTTTAAGAGATGTATTTTAGACGAATGAAAAAACCCTTCAAGTTGCCTCACAAAACATCTCGACTTTAGTTTTTTCTTATTTTTATTCGTTTTAAAGATTTGCTCGCCACATAGCGTCGCTTTCTGTTTGCCACTGAAAAGATAAAACTGGCTAAACAGACGCTAAGATTCTGATGTACTCGTTAAAAGCAGTTGGAAGATGGAAGGACAGCCCACTTACAGTAAGAAAAGCTACCCTCTGGTCTTCACAAGCAAGATGCCCGTGAAGCAGGAAAGAGCACCGGAGCCATTATTCAGCGCCATTGATTACCAGCAGAGAAATGGACCACTGGCAATGCAATCAAGCTCACGTGCAGATCTCTTGACCGATATTCAGATAACTGACCTCCATGGATTACTTCCTCAGGGTTTCCATGGAGAGCTTCCTGGTTCCCAGATTGATAACCCCAGGCCTAAGTTGCCAGCAAAGTATCCATTGGATGCAAAGGTGACATTTTTCTCAGTCGAGGTGCATGTACAATGCAAAAAATACAACCTGACATCCGATCTTTAAATAAGTTGCCGATCCCGCGGGTTTTACCTCACGCACCTTTCGATCTCAGAGTCGCCTCAGTAACGACCCTGTTATAATCATTTTAGTCTTGAGGTCTAATCGATCGATGACGTCTCCTCGACAGGTTGATATTCCCGAGCTGGGCACTTGGTCACCCTACCAAATCACCTCTAAAAATGACTCTAGAGGTCAGAACGCTGCATCAAGGCATCTTAATTCCCAAGCCTCGCTGCCGTCTTACAAACTGAGTACCCAGGTACAGATGGCAACCTCTCAACAGGTCTCCCAACCCTTACTTACTTACAGCAGGGGTTACCGTTCACAGGTATCCCAGCACCACCAACTGCGTTCATTTAATGCACCGGGGAACGTCACTGTGCCACGTTACTATAGCTGCCCCAGTGGTTGTCAGTGTGATTGTCATGCATGCGCTACCTCAAAGGGCTTGTTCACATGACAAGAAATATAAGCGCCCTTGTGTGATAATGGCGCCCGTGAAGAGTGAAAAGCCAGCCTCTTCAACTGTCACCCATCTGCCGTTGCAGGTAAGGGCACTTTTATCCCAAGGTTTGGGGGGAGCATTCGATTTATGTTTGGCGAAAAAGCCCTAAAATACCAGCCTGTTTAGAAAAGACCCTCCATTTAGGTCCCTGTATAGGACAAATGACAAAATACACACCCTTTGTTATACTGACATACTGTATTAGCCACATTTGACGACGATATCCGTGAAACCGTACCCTGTTTAGGACAAATTTAGACCCTATTTAGGACAGACTCGCTTAAAATTATATACCCTGTTCAGGACGAGAGAGATCAAAAATCATACCCTGTGCAGCGGCACCTCCCCGTGTAGGCCATATAAGGCAACAGCCCCGAGACTTTTATTCTGTTAGAGGAAGGGGCTTGTTTCATCTGTCTAAGATGAAGTTATATCTAAACCATTTAGGAAGAACAACCGTCTGATTGAAATTCACGAGTTGTCAACACAACCTTTCCTGGATTATGTGACAGACACACTGTTTCAACAAACTGCAAGATGACTGCTGCTTAAATTTTCAGGAACAATATAAGTAAAATCTTGAGTAATATTAACAAGTAGATTCCATGTTGCCGTGCGTCTGTTCAGTAATAGATCACAGATGACGTCAAAATGCGGTAAGAACAAAAACGTGGCATACGACGCGATAGCGGAGTGTGCCACTTTTTTTAATCTTGCCACATTTTGACGTCTTCTGTGATGTATTACTAAACAAACGCACGGCAACATGGAATCTATTTGTTTTATATAATAAAGAAATAAAATATACCAAAAAGCTTGTTTATTTCAAAATCTTTCAAAATAACTCGAAAGCGGGTCCTTTCCCCACTTTGACAAACACGAAAATAGCGATTTGACGTATAATCTAATAGTTCATATTCTCTAAATTCTCTAATATTTTCTAATTTTCAAAACTTTCCGCTATTTTAAAAAAACAGAGGGAAAATTTTTTTAATGATGACGCAATCTATGCGTCTGTCCTCTAATAGATCATAAGTGAGAACAATCAAAATGCGTGCAAAATTGAGCTTACTATATAAAGGATGGATTGCAGAAAATCAATAACAAAACTTTGGTCAAAGTAAGTTTTAAGTCGTAGTCAACAGACCTAATGCATAAGTAGTAGCTATAGGGATGGAAAGGGGGCGATTTGATAATGGAAGGGGGCTTACAAGAAAAAAAACAAGTAGAGGGAGGGCAAAACATGTTAAATAAAGTGGGAAATACGGTGGTTTTGAAGCCCTACGAATAATATCACAGTAAAAACAAATGACTACACTGTATAATGCGTTGTGAATGAATTTATTAAAAAAACCCTTTTCTCACAGATCGAACGCCATTTTAACAAACCATTGAAGCCGCCCGGTATTGGTCAGAGAATTGCCAACAGAATGGTGTGAACTTGAGAAGAACATCCACACTTATATTTCTATAATGACAATAATATCACCTCGTGTAATCCAAAGAGTTATCAAACCCAACAGAATGCCCCAGGAAGATTGGAGCATCTTCTCGAAAATTTACAGTACTAAGCCAATTATTCATTTCAGGCTGGTTATTCATTTGACGGTAATGTTGGAGGAAACTGAAAAAGACTTCCTGTTTTTTCTTGCCAATTAAACCGGAAACAGCGCCGACGTGAGGGCCACTTATATAATGCGAAAATGACTTAACCTGTATTTTGTCTTGCCAAATTTTTACGTATTTTCCGTATATGTGTGTATACCCGAAGGCGGGTTTTTGTCTTGTTTTACGAGCTATGATTCATAAAATAAAAAGTATCTTGTTGATAAAATTAATATCGTGCCTTATTATACGATTGATCGATTAGTTCACATCCTACCACTAGCTGTAAAATCCGAACAGCCGATTTCACTAATGGTATGGGTCAAATCCGGCATGACAACGAGTAAAAGCTGTAAGCGATGATCTAAAAAGCTTGGGAAATCAGGGGTTACACACGGTGAAACCACCCGTTATTTTCGCTAAAAAAGTTAAAGGTCGTATTTAATTCTGCATTTTGTTTATTTTTATAGAATGAAGAGGAGTCCGACTCAGATGATTCCGAGAAGGAAGAGAATTTCTTTCGCAAGAACATTGATAATACAACAGCGACATTCAAACTGTCGCGAATGGACTGGGAAAGAATCCCGATAAACAGCTTTCCCAGAGGAGGCCGACTACTGGGTGGAGACTGGACCAGGGTCTTTAGCAACAAAGTGAAGCAAACCAATCCATGGTGCAGTCTACGATTTAAAAACAATCATGTGAGATCAACCAATTCTCGCAAGAGGCACTCGGCACCTTTCTTTAGAGGGGGTGGGGAATGCAAGCGTCCTGAATGTAACGTAAAAGTGAAGTTTATTATCAAGGAGGAGAAAGGGAAATATGTTAACGTTATCTACTCAGGAAATGTCTGCCACAAAATTAAAAATTAATCTGAAAGGATGAACAGACGTCACAAATGCCAAGGAAAAGAACAAACGAGTTCTTTAGAATAATTAGGTCACCTTACAAACTTTAATCAGGTAGTCTTCTTGTGAGTAAGTAGGTTGATAAATTACGGTCACTTGGGTCCGAGAAAATTGTTACAATATGCAGTCTTGGTAAGAAAATAAAAAAATTCGTTAACAGTCTTACAAAGGGAGTGCATAAAGTTTGTTCTTTGTAGGTTTACTAAACAATAAACTTGTACAAAGCTGGTAAAGTCTGGCCACATGGGTTTCATCCTAATGAATCAGATCTTTTTGAAGTTGTTATGAATCTAACAAACGGAGTCCCAAAAAATTGTTGTAGAGCAGGTTTACTTAGCACCTTTCTTCGTACGAAGGATGCTTTTAACACCCTACAATTTTTATTAAAAATAAATTTTCCATGACATTCAGCCTTAATTTCATTTGTTTCTTTTGTTGAAGGGCTGTGTCTGCTGAGCCACGGGGATTTTGCTCGCGTTTTGTCACTGAAAACTTTGCTAATATATAGATTTAGCCAAGCCTGAAAGCGGAGCCCCTCTTTTATTGCTGGAACTTATTTATTTTTTAAAGTAATTACCAATAAAAAAAAGGAAGAAAAAAAAGGGAAAAAACTGTCCTCCCTCATGGATTCGAACTCCAGCCGCCCGAATGCTAGGGGACTCGCTCTAACCACTCGACCAGCCAGCCACTACGCAAAATATTGTGTTCGTTATTATATTAAAACGGCTGTTTATTGATCGCAGTTCCATCGACTAAACAGGCGGTCGTTTTTCTAAGAAAATGTGTTCGGACCACCGCAAAAACCATATTTGTGGACAGAAAATACCAGAAGGCACTAGCTCTACTATATTTCGGATCGGGACCGCTGCGAAATACTGCGAACTCAAGCGTCGTGCCGACTCAGTTCGCAGCACGGAACTGACAACAAAGATGAAGTCTTAGTAACTTGCACTTCTTGCTTTCCTAAAAAGACAACTGAGTACTCCGTTGAACTCTTTCTTTCCATTTATAGTTATTAGATCTTTTTTTCTCAAGTTCTAAACTTCACTTCTGTCGAACTGAATCGTTTTGGTAAACAAGCTAAGCTTTTAAAAAACCTCTTTTTCAAAAGCGACGGGGTCATGCGATTTCCCGCCAAGAAAAACGCCGGTTGCCTAAGGGCATTCTCCACCCCTGTCGGGTTTTCTTGGAACTCCCCCTGCCCCCCTTCCCCAGAGTCTGTACGGGTGGGCGTACGCTCACGTCACAACCAAAATTTCTCGGATCGATAGGTTACCAAATTTGCTTAGCAATGGTGCTCCGCTGCCGGGCTAACGCGCGGGCTCCGCTAAAATTATGACTACAGTAAATGCCTTCGCTTACACACAACATGCTCCTGGAACGCCCAGAGGAAGATATCGAGTGAATTTTCGCAAGGAGTACAAACCATAATAAGTTTTTCAATGATTTTCGCAAGATGCAAGCGCAGAACTTGAAAACGTTCGCCGAACGGTTTCAAGTTGTAATTCATTTCCATACCAGCGGTTAGTGGCCAAAGACACTTCCTGATAGTTTCACTGAATTAGTCTGGTGTCTGAACAAGAAATGGACATTACTTTTAGGTTTTGATTTATCTAAATGTGACTATTGCCTTTCAAGGTGTTTCAAATGCGAGCCAAATCCCCGTGATACTGCCCCTTTAAGGAAGACATTTTGGTATTTTTTATCAAATTATCTTACAAACCGAGTGGAAATTTTTTTTTTTCATGAAGATTTATTCATAACTTTTGTTGACTCGATCGATGACTGGAAAATCTGACAGGTCGTTCAATTATTTTAAGTACTAAAATACTCTAATCAATTTAACGTTCTAAATTTCGAAAACGGAAAGTACGTTTTAGTTGTGAGAAGGCGAATAAACGTACAGCCTAACACAACTACTACAGTTGCAAGACGTAACACAAATCGCTTTTTATGCGAAGGTATGTTAGACGCATTGCGACCACCTGTTTATGTTTTGGAACAAAATTGTATTCCGTCATGTTCATTTTTATTGACGCTTTGTCATTTTTTAGCCGCTAGATAACACAATTTGTCCTTCAAAATTCAAATAACCTCGTAATTGATTTATTTTCCTTGTGGTGAGGGTTTTTGTCGTTGTGTATTTACCAGATGGCAAATCAAGTCCCTTCTTCCCGTTCAACCCTCCTCCATTCCTTCCCCTCTTTCCTTGCATTTCTCGTACTTGTAATTGACCTTGCGTACGTTGCGTACTTATTGCTGTTGTCGTCAATGGGCAAGTCCTGGTTATTGCCTGGTGTTGTATCTATGTATTCTCTGTCTTCACCTAGGTATGTCCAGCGGGGGAAGAGGAGGTTCTAAAGTACCCGTTTGAAACAACCTGCCCCTCTCCCTGTTCCCACCTTTTCCTTTATCCGTTAACGAATACAGCTGGTGTCAGCAAGAGAGGATGAAGGGAGAGAGCGAATCCCCCACACACTGGGCCCTCTTCTGATGAAAATTATTTGAAATCTATTTTTGGTTCTGTGTCATACTGCTTGGTTTTTTTAAGGACAACACCTCATTGGTTAGTTAGAATGACGTCATGTAATTTTAGATTGTTGAAATGGGAACAGCAAATAAAAATAACCTTCCCACCAAGGGTGCGAACTAATAATAAATTTCAAATAGTTATCTTGGGCACGGGGACTCACTCTCTTACTTCATCCTCTCTTGGTGTCAGAGACTTTTCTAGCGCCTGCATTGTCTTCAGGCGACTGTTCCTCGAAAGTGCGCATGAAAACCTCTGATACCAAGATATGTGAGCTCCAGCTTTCCATGTCAATTTTTGTCACCCTCAGATTATGCTAGATAGCGTCGGAGTTTACAATTACCGTAGTTTTCTTTGGTGGCCTTGCCGGGTAAAGCCGAAAGACGCACCTCGATTCGATTTCATACGGACGAAGTTCAACTAGGACTGTTACTACTCTCCCTGGATAGGATGCTAGTCCATCGCTGAATTAGCAAGTAAGGGCATTCCCCCCCCCCCCCGATGAGATTCTAGCCCATTGTGGGACTACCCCACCCTCTGCATTTGTTCGCCTCGTCCACAGGTGTCATTCCTTGTTTATGGCGGTGCGAGTGGAGTTGTGGAACGGATCCACTGCAGCTAGCCTGCGTTGCAGACGAAATTTAACCTTATGAATAGCGATATATTACGTCTACGACACAAGCTAAGTGCAGCCGGCGTACACGTTTTCGCATCCTTCCGCGTAACGCTCTGCGCTCCCTATGTTGCACTGCGGTTGAAAAGGGCGGAAATTTTCTTTCCCAGAACCAAACACTACCAAATAAACCACAGTTTTTTATGTCTATTTTCAGACTTGCTTAGACGTCAAGAGACGTAATGCAGAAGAGTCTGAAAGTTTATAAAGAAAAGTACCAAGTGGGCGAAATCCCGGTCCTAGAGGAAACTCATAGTTCAGTTATATCTAATGGCCTTAACGCTGTTTTCTGTCAATAAACCATCGGTATAATGGAAATTTAATTGTTAATCCAAGTGCATCTTCATAATTGAAGATAAATCACTCCTATCTACAGTTGCATTTAAAAACAACATGCACTTTATAAATGTAATTTTTAAAATTATCTTGGATATGAAGTAGGTACCTTTTAGAGTGCCATTGTATAATTTTGACAGATGTTTTACACTAAATTTCCACTTGCAAAACAAAATGATAAGAAGAACAAGAAGAGGAAGGGGCGAGCAGCACGAATACGAAAGGTCACTAAAAAACAGTTTATAACAGCGACAACAATAACAGCGGTCACGAATGACAATTTTCTTTGAGAAATCCTAGAGATAGAACCTCGTGTCCGAAAAAAAAACTCGAAATCTTATTTCCCTTACCAATAAGGGGCAAATTTCAGCCCGCCTTCCTGAACAAATATTTTTAGAAAGACGTTTGCGATTACGTGAAGAGAGTTTCAGCCCGGGCTGGCAATTTCAGCCCGGCCAAACGGGCTGAAAAACCTCATGTAATCGCATTCAAATTTCAGCCCGGGCTGAAATATGAACTCGTGCATACGCACCACTTTAGTTGTGTACAAAAAAAAGCATGTAAAACGCTTTCCTGAAAAATTTCCCGCCCAATTTTAAACATCGCAACCGGGCTGAAATTCGCCATGTAATCGCAACAAAATTTCAGCCCGGTGGGCGGTCCGAAATTTCAGCCCGGGTTGAAATGTAATCGGCCCCAAAGTAATCAACCAATTGATGCACCTAGTGGCTGAAGTAATTCAAATTCACAGCATTTTCTATCAGTCATTTAACGTCAAATGAATTCTTTGTCTCTTTTATCACCATTTTAAGACTAACGGTCGTTTACTCAACTAGGTATTTCAAAGGCTTTAAAACTGGTGCTTTTAATTCTGTGAAGCCGCAGTTTGCGTGCAAGACTTCGAGAAAGTGTTGGGATTTTAAATAATATTGAGTTCTTGTCTGATTACGGGAACTGTTTGATTGAGTCTGATAAACTTCTTACCACCGGGTTGTCAAGAGCCATTTTAATTCGTTTGGAGTGCATAAAACAAGTAGCGTGTGATGATTCTCTATAAAGAAAAAACTAAAGCCATCGTTTTAAAGGCGAAAGATGTAAGAGCCAGCATTCGCTTTTGTTTCCTCCTGCAGTATTAAAGAAATTAAGTTAACTTTGTTTGAAAAAAGGTGGAATATCATTTTTTTTTACACACATTTTTTGACTTATTCTCCACCGCTGCATAAACCCTACTTTTCATTTTATTAGTGGTCAAACTTCATCAGAGTTTCTAATCTTTAAGTGAAAGCTTTACCTTTTAAACTCTCAGAAGGTTAGAGTATTTGTGTCATAACGTGCAATTAAGCCTAGAACTTCAAGAGGAATAACAGTACTAGCGTTCTATATATCCGTAAAGGCCTCGAAGTTTCTTTACACTTAATTTCATTGTAGCCCACGCTAGAGATAAACTATCTTTCAATTCATTATGAAATGACGGATGTGTTTGTATAGAATGAATTGGCTAAGTATTCCTTGAATAAAGAAATGCTTTCTATGTTTTAGTGAATGGCAAACATTGCAGAATTCTTTTTCCTGAATATAAAATTAATTTAAATTTCCTGAATTTGAAATGGCCTTGAAGGGCTTAGCGTTCAATACCTATTTCTGTACTTTTATCGTTCTCAGCAAGAGCTTGACAAATCAATGTTTGGAGTTCATATACCACGGAATCGTTGTTTTGTCTGTATGAAGTAGTTGTTGTTGATTTTCTCAGACCGTTAATAGTTGAAACAAACATTCATGGCACCACGTGCACTTGAGTCAATCATCACTTTTCATCCCTGGAATTGCCAACAACTTCGGCCCTTGAGATAAACTACTAATAACACTTAAGTGCCTATCTCTTTATATAGCGAAGGTTTCGAAGTCCTATTCCCGCAGAAAATCACGTACAACTTAACCACAACAGAGCAAACTTAGCCCTGTTTTGTCGGCTACCAACTCACCTCACAATACTGAGTCGGCGAAATGTCTTTATTCAAGGTAACGTATGGTTGAGGAGGTTTTTAGTCCGCAGGCTGAAGAAATTTTTGAAGTGTTAGCGGTACGGTCAACCTCGACTATTCGAACTTTTCTGTAGTCCATATTTCTTTATGAATATATTATTAACCAGTCTCGTGTAAAAGGTCAACGTTGAGCGAAGAAAGTGCATTCAAATTTTATTTTTAATTTTAGCCTGAAAAATTCCAAGGAAAAGCTACTTATCCACCGGCTTCGTTCCATACCGAATAAGTTGAACATGTGCCAGGAGGGATACTTCCGTCAATTTGGGATAGGTGTGTGCCGCAGAGGTTCTTAAACCCTGGCCCTATTTAAGGATAGAAAATCGAAAATTGATATCCTTTTTAAGGCCCAAACCTGAAAAATGACACCCTACTCAAGGGAAAGACGACCACTAAAAATTGTGTGATCAGGTCGTTTTTATTTCTTTTCTGTAACATGGAAAGTTTAACATCAAGCCTAGAATACAAGGCCGTGGCCTACTGCAATTTTAGTTAATTCAAAAGAGGTTACCCTATCCGGCTAAGGGTCACACCAGGTGTTTTAAAAATAAAAAGTAATATGGAGTATGATTTGGCATCCTTTACCTCACGTTGACGGAAAATGAAATAGCTATGATATTTAGACATCAGTTTGTAAATTAGGTTGACCCATACCTCTTAGATTGAATCTGTGTAGTATGTTAAAATCACGCAGCTTTATCCCCAAGGGATTTCCAAAGAAAAATGTTGACGAATTAGTGACATATGTCTACTCAACAGCAGTCCTGCCGTAATGAGGTGAAAAAATAAATTACAATTTGATTAAATTTGGACTTGCTCCGTGAACTCTCCCTCCTAGACTCTAAAAAGACGCACTTGGACGTGTTCTGTTAGCAAGATGGTTTTAACCAATGAATTTCTCTCACAGTTACCCTTGCTTCTTGTTCTTTTCTGGTGTACGTTTACCCATGCGGTATCCCAGGGCGCACGTTCGTTTCAAAGCGTTGAGGGTTACGTTCTTCCACCTGTGGGATCATCAAATGGCACTACAAGGTATAGTTTATAATCAGTCCTAATTAATTTGAACATGCGAAATCTGTCTCCCTTGGATCAACTTGGTGTGTTGAGTGTTACCTCATATCCAACGCGTGCTCGTGAAATAACTGTACACCCCCGGGAGGCCACTCAATAAATTTTTATACGGGGAGGCTCCGCCCCAAGGCTCAAACCCTTACCCTTTGATATACTAAGTTCTATCGACACTGCACCCCTTTCATATACCTATAGCAAAAATTGCACCCCTTTCTTATACCTTAAGGACAAGCCAAGACAGTAAAATATCCTGTGGTTGCCGCGTTTTCCCCTGAGTATTCAGTTGCCCTGGGTCAGTTACTAAAGGCTCCAAGCGTGTGTTTGCCTGTGCAATGTGTTTCTTGTTGTTATTTTTACGAAATTTTGACTCCCTTATATATACTCTATTTTAGCTGCCATCTTTTTTTACTTTGCAGTACATTTTGGTGACCCTTAAGTATACTTAGATAGCAATTTTCCCTACCGTTAGCATACTGCGAGCTTATAAAAGGCGCCCCTTTCGGGCGGAGTCTCCCCCTATAGCCCACTATAGGAAGTTCCCCCCCGGGAATACACCCGAGTTGGAAGAAAGAATAACTGGGGGGACGCACCACTGGACAACAACCATCGCCAGAGCTTTAGCATTGACTGTATAACCATTTGTCCCGGTGGTTAAACACTTAAAAACACTCTGACCACTCACTGAGAATTAAACGTCGAAAACGCTTCTTTTCGACTTTCGATGAAACATTTCTTTGCCAGTCATTGTGCCCACAAATTTATATTAGAAATAGAATTAAGAAATATAAAAACTTAAATAATAATTTTGTTTTTCTTCGTACAGTGCTGGGTCCCAAGTGGTAAAGCGCTTTTTTGACTACACTCGCGCCTGTCGAGAGATCTACTCTCGGCTGGACCCCCGAAAGTACTTCGGTACCAGAGATATTTTCATTCCACGGTACGTTTACACTGTTGAATGCGCTGGCACTCCAAGTGAACCTTTGGCCTGTGGTCCGTCGGGCAGTAGAATGCGCTGTTTGACACGAATGGGACGCGTGGAGCTCGTGCGCATGCCCCGTAGCCCTTCTCAATGCAGGAAACGAAGAAGAGTGGTTATTTCTGACATACCCGTTGGATGCTACTGCGTGTAGCCATCACGCAGAAACGTGTCCACGAGAAACGTCTACACAAGTTTTATTTGCGATAATTTAATATTCAACTGACAGCCAATATCATGTAAACTGACCGAAATTAATTTTGATTACTTCTGCGATAGAGTAACAGATGATGTATGATTATAACTATTTAAAAAAATAAAAGCTGTCGAACATAAGTTCGTTGTTTCCCATAGCACTTCTTTACTAGCCTATCTTATCCTATCTTCACTGCTCCGTGGTTTAAACTGTAACTCACATTTCGGACGTTATTTCGGACGATTTTCTCGATCACTAATCTTCTTTTTTTTTTTTAAAGAAAAAAAAGAGTAAGACACTGTAACACTTGCACAAGATGGATTGATTGATCCTGACTTTGTCTACCCAGTTTAACAACTACCCATGGTAAAGCTAACGGCTATAACGACAGCTTACTTGTAAACAAACTCCATACGAAACAATTGTTTAGCCATCAGAGGCATCAAAGCAAAAATGTTCCAGTCTAAATGTAGCGGTCACGAATATTTATCTTAGACCACAAATAAAGAAGCAAGCTTAAGGAAGAAGCGTGGAAGATTTAGACATAAATTTGTAATTTCAGCCGTTTATAGATTTGAGTTTGAATGCTAACTTAAGTCTCAATGCGAAAAGAGTCCGTTACAAGATTGCATGTTTTAATGTTTGGTTGCTTCATGTGTTTAGTCGTTTGAAGAATTTAGGATGTTTAATTTTGTCCGAAAATACCGTATATTCGAAGTTAAAGTAGGCCACTGGAGGGTGGCGGGTGGGTTGGGTGGGGGGCTAGCACTGGAAGCTTGATTAATGGTGCCGTCAGGGTCCGTTCAAACAAAGCAGTTTTGGTTTTCGTACCCATTCATTGGTAAGTCAACTCCATTTGTTTTTAGAGGCTTATTCAGAAGCGTATTTGGAGCTCATGCTTATTGAACTAGTTAACATTCACGAATTGCAAAAGTATATGTTGACAGGCCGTGAATTAGCCTTCGCCTTTTCTCTTTTAAGAAAAGAAGTTACGACTAATTGAATTTTTACTGTGAGCATATGTGTCGTCCCCTAGCTTACAGTCGCACTTAACGAGCGTTCTGGGATACTAATATATATTGGGAAGACTAACGATGACTGATATGATCACATTCACAGTTACTGGAATAAAGGTCTGTGGTCAGCTCACTGGACGGTCTTTGCATAGGTCATCTTCTCTCCCAAGTTATTTACAACTGCATACGGGAATAACGTCTGTCTCCTGCTCTTTATTGTCGATTATTTGGTTCCTAAATTAGAGAGAGAGAGAGAGAAAGAGAGAGAGAGAGAGAGAGAGAGAGAGAGAGAGAGAGAGAGAGAGAGAGAGAGAGAGAGAGAGAGAGAGAGAGCTCATCATGATTTCTTCACGGGGCACTGAAATTATCTTTGCAAGTTTACTAGTGTAGCTTTAGTCATATTCGTGACTGCTTAAGTTTCTTTCAGAACTACGACGGGTCTTCTACGTATCAAATTCCTTTATCCGGAGTTCACTTGTATGGCATTTCGTGTGTTTCCCTTCCATCTATTCATTTTATGGTCTCACATAATGACTAACTACAGCTACCAGGTAGGGTGGCTCCCTATAGCATCAACAACATATATACGTCTGTTAGGATAAAGAACTAAGGTGAAAGTATTAGGCCTGTTCCAGACGTCGCGCTATTTCCGTGCCGAACTAAATTCAAGAATTAAATTCGATTTAGGCACGGCAGTAGCACGACGTTTGAAACCATTCAGTTCGGCAGGTTGAGTTACGGTCAAGTTCGGCACGACTATTAACGGCACGCCCTGTCGTGCCGTACGGCAGTAGCACGACTTGGTTTCAAACGGCGTGCTACTGCCGTGCAGAACTCAATTCATAAATTATTTTAATGTATTTTACGGATGGAAGGTTTGTTTGTCGTTTTCTCTAGTTTTCGTAATTATTTTAGCTTATTTTGAATTTGGCACGACTGAATTAAATTCGACGTTTGAAACCACTGCCGTACTATTGTCGCCCCACTGCCGGGTCAAACTTATTTTGAGTTTGGCACGGCAGAAGCGCGACGTTTGGAACAGGCCTTGGTTTGACCTTGGGTTTATATTCAAGGCATTTATTGTGAAAATCAACAACACACCAAGGATTTCTTTTTTGGTCACAGGATTGCACCAAACACTGTTGCTATGGCAACAACCAATCGTTAAGATAGCCAATTTTTGGCTATTTTTCAACATTTGCAGCCAGTTCTCGAGTTACCTTCGGTAAAATAACTTTAAGCTTGGCAGTTCTGTGAAAATTGTTTTGGAAACATTACGATTGAAAAGAAAAAAAGGTTCATGTAATGGTTCGTAGCTATCATAAAAGCTAATGCTATTAGTAATAAAAAGAAATCATTAGATAGGATTTTTTTGACAAATTTTTATTTAGGAGTTAGCATCGGTGTCAGTTGAAGCATGCAAATTTTCAGGAACTTTCGCCGAAGGGAACAAATCACGAGTGCGTGCTTACACGTTTAGAACTTCGTACGTTTTCTTTGAAACAGAGCTGTTCAGAGAAATAGAGAATCATTTTCTCCTAGACGATTACGGTGATTCCTATTTTCAGTGCAAACGTTTAAAAAGCACGCGGATGAGTACGCCGGATATATCGCGATTTTGAGAAAAGTTAAAAATTCTGCTTTGAGATATTTTTATTCGAATGCCGAAAAGAACATGTCAGCAAGGTATGTGCGTACGCACCAAATTCTTCAATTTGTTTCAGAATCTTAATTCCTATTCAACTAAAGTAGTTTACAAATCAACATAAATGTCTAGCTTGTTGTACTGCTTTAATCAGTTTCAATGCAAGCAATTACTTTTTAAAGTAATTGTAGTTCTCATTTGTGATTACTAGGGTTTACATTTAAAAAGAAAATGCCGTTGAGTACAATACATCACGATTTTGAGAAAAGTTTGAAATTCTGCTTTGAAATATTTTTATTTGAATGCCGAAAAGAACACGTCATTAGGTGAAGCAAGTTATGTGCGTACGCAGCAAATTCTTCAATTTGTTTTTGTAATCTTAATTCCTATTCAACTAAAGTAGTTAACAAAGCAACATAAATGTATAGCTTGTTGAACTGCTTTAAGATTTCAATGCAGGCAATTACTTTAAAGTAGTTCTCATTTCTGATTACTCAGGTTTCTCATGACAACTTTGCGGGTCGTATAGTTACTATTTTGGCTATCCACGTTACGCAAGAACGAGTACAGCGACGCCTATTTTTATTGCATTTTAAAAGTTTTCGAAACATAATTAACAATAGAACTGGGTTTTAGAAAATTTTAAGTATTCCTACTTCGATGGAATCACCATAAGTCAGTTGCCTTCACAGCTCAGTTGGTAAAGCACTGCACTAGAAATCACAAGCATGAATTCGAATCTCGTCTAAGCCTGAATTTTTCAGGCATTCTTTTCAAAAATGCTTAATTTGCGAGGGTCTCCCATGAGTTAAATCAATGGTGGCTTTAATAAAGCACGTGCGAACCCAGTACCAGTAATTGTTTATTATCATTTGACTTGTATTCACTTTAGCAAATGATCCATTTCGTTTCAAGTACATTTTAGGACCATAAAAACATAGAATGTTAGAGACGTTTCCTCGAGAGAACTTCATAGACTTCTCCTACTATTTCATTGGTATTTCCTTCTTTTTTAATTTTTAAATACGTTTTCTTTCGCGTGACATTTTAGCCTCGTGTTTTTTGCATGTTCGGGGATTGCGTGTCGTGCAATGTTGCGTGACCTTTCTAGTTACCCACAAATCAAAGCGGGTTACATCATCTTTTGTTCATTGAAAAAATCTGCTCTTGTTCATGTACAACCAAGACAACAACAAACATGGCGTCGAGTAGTGAGATTCCCAGTTTTGAAAAATGCCAGCTGAAAGCAACGACTGTTCGAGAAAGAAACGAGCTAATGTTCAACAACGAGATTCTCAGCGACGTCCACTTTCTAGTGGGAAAAGATAGAGTCAGAATTCCAGGCCATAAGTACGTATTGGCCATCAGTAGCCCGGTGTTTTTTGCGATGTTTTACGGTCGAATGGCGGAGCCAGAGGGCGACATAGCCGTTACTGACTCAGAAGTTGAAAGCTTCATGGAACTTTTGCGTTTCGTGTACGCCGACGAAGCAATTTTAACGTTGGATAATGCTCTTGGGGTGCTTTATCTGGCGGAAAAATATATGCTACCGGTTCTTGCAGCGAAGTGTATCAATTTTGTCGAGGCCAGTTTAAATCCGGACAATGCTTTAACGGTCTTATGTCATGCAAGGTATTTAGGAAAGGAAGAGCTTCAAAAGAGGTGTTGGGAAATGATAGACACTTACACGACTCAGGTTTTAGAGTCAGAAGCATTTGTAGAACTTGACATTGAGACATTGTCGCTTCTTGTGCAGCGAAACACAATATCTGCCAAGGAGATTCAAATGTTCAAAGCCGTGAATTCATGGTCCGAAAATGAGTGTTTCCGAAGGGCAATTGAACCAACTGCTGAAAACAAGAGAGTATCAGCTTCTCATGCAATAAAATTTATAAGGTTTCCGTTAATGTCTCCGTTGGAATTTGCTGATGAAGTTGCAAGATCTGGGCTGCTTTCGTACGAAGAAACAACAAATGTATTCTTGTACTTTTTCTCAAGCCATGAAACTCAGCTCCAGTTTTCAAAAATTCCACGCACCCCTAGAGAAACGTTCACAAAGAAAACTTTAAGGTGTTCAAGATTTAAAAGCTGCTGTGGCCACGACTGGTTTTGTGACACAAAGAAATGCGATGCCATTAAATTCATGGTTGACAAGCCTGTTTATGTGAAAGGGATAGCGGTTTATGGAGCAAGCAAAATTGAAGGTGACTATAAAACAAGCGTAGAACTTTTGAAGCAAACCAAAGTCCTTGCTGAGAGGAAAATGTCCTTTTCATCCGATACAAGCTCTACACTACATGACATTTTATTTGACAGACCTATTTTGATCGAGAAAAGCGTTGTGTACACAATTAATCTTCTGTTACAAGGGCCTTCTTCGCTAAGTGGAAGGGACGGTTTTCCAGTTGTAGAAACGGAAGGGGTAAAATTTACATTTGTTGATCATACGAGCCCTAATGGAACCTCGGGAACTGCCGGTCAAATACCTGAAATTATATTCCATTTATAGATGTGGGTTCTTTTTATTTGATTCAGTTGAAACTGACTCATTAAAAGTGATTCAATTTTAAAATAATTATCGTAAGTAAATTTGCATATTAAAGGTTTTCATTGTGGGCGGAATATTAATCCCTTGTGGAAACATTCAATAAAGCTTAATCCTGATAGATGGGCAATTTAAATATTTTGTGTCATTAAAAAAAGGAATCGTTGAATTATTTTTTCTTTAATTAGTTCTGCTTTTTCTATTTTCCCTGTAGTTTAGTTTCAACACATATTTCACGTAATCCATTTAATCAGTTATAGCAGATTTGAGAACCATAACTGTTCAAAGGTATTTTTGCCATAAATTGTAGACAGAGTAAAATTAATGGACCATGTAAAAATAAGTTAAGAACAGTTGAAAACTTTTAGTAATCTTTAATGCTGTTATACAGGCAAATTTTTGCAGACTATATATTGAAGTCATTAATGAATGATTTAATTTTGAACATCTTTGAAAGATAAATCAGTAAATCTGAGGGAATTGATAAATAAGGTGACATTTGTGCATAATAATTATTTATTATTATGGTTTTAAGGAGCACCAAAATTTAAAATAATAAAAATTATTATTGAAATTTTAATGAATAGCACTCATCAATGTAATTTGTAACATTGTACAATATAATATGTACAGTAATATTCCCAAGCCTCTCTTCCTTGTAAATGAATTTGTAGTATGTAATGTAAATAAAAAAATATTTTGTTGCCAAGTCAGTCACATCTTAAAATCTGTAGTCAACACCACAATTGCCAATACAAAGCTCTGAAAGCATCTAAAGTTTTATTTTTTTATTGCCCTAATTTTAACTTAGTTTTGAAACATGTTTTTGGTTTGGTGTGAAAAGGTTTTGTTACTAAAGAGGTTAAGCATCATGTAAGCTTTCAGCAAATAGCTGGTTCCCACACTTAGTGAAAGAATTCACCTTCAGGTGTACTCTAGGGCTCCATTTAGCCAGAATCATTATTTTTGTCTGGGCTCCAAGTAGAAAAAGGTTTTGGGCTCCAGGCTCCAAGGCAAAAATTTCATGGCTCCTGCAAGGACCCCCCTTTGAGACCCTGAGGTAGAAACGGCAGATGCTACTGATGATATTATGGCCATGTGGTTATTTCTGTCATAAATGCGGTGCTTATTTTCTAATACCATGGGACTAGTTTCTTGATTGTTGAGGTACCCTCACCCTAACATAAGTGCCCCCTAATGATCTGTGTTCGTCATCTGAAATCTATTGGCAGACAGTCCAGACAGTTGGGTGAAGGAAAGAAACCAGATAGAAATCCCTCCCCACTTCCTGCTTGATATTTTCAACTTTCTCTACTCCTAACTATCTGTCCCATAGGTCTCTGAGGATTATCTATGCCATGTAAAGCATATGACATTTTGAAACTGTAGACATACAAATTCTAACCTCAGGTCTAGATTAGGCTTTATCAGATAACTTAAGGTGATTTAGGTCAACATAAGACCTGCCTAGTTTCAAATTGAGTTTGCAATCTGCATAAAGCCCAGTGAGTGCCACCTAGGCCTGGGCTTAGTGTCAATCAAACTTTGTTCAACATCATTCAAGGTGTGCCAGGAGCCCATTACCCGGAGCGTCCAACTGCCATAAATTCGTGCAACAGTGTTTTTACAAGTAGGTTTATTTTAAGATAAGCTTTTCCCGCAAAAATAACTGTTTCCGATGATGTCTGCATTAAATCTAAGCTACTACTTCCCTTGTAAATACAGTGGAACCCCGTTAATACGGACACCAAAGGGACAAGCCAAATTGTCCGTATTAACGGGGTGTCCGTATTAAGCGGGTTCTCAGAAAAAGTCGCGGATACATGTTTTATCGACACAAAGACGGCAAAAAAACGTTGTTTAATTGTACTGTAACTGTAACAAGTGCAAACTGTGAACTCTCTGATTATAATTAATACTTTTTTACGAACAACTTACGATCTAGTCAGACACTCGAACTAAACTTTAATAAACTCAACGGTGGAATGATTTGAAAATGTTGCAGCTTTACTATAGTTATATCTGCAAGAAATAAAACGCATTTCGACAGCAACAGAACGTTTTCTATAAATTCTCCTTCGTCTCTGGAAATCTGACCATAACTGTTCTTAAACTCTACAAACTCATTCGAAAAAGTAGGTAACTTTACTTTGCACGGAAGCTTTTAGCTTGCCACACAACCAGGCGGACTGAAGATTCACGCTATTTAGCTACTCTTTGTAATAAAATCGTCTTAACTCGTCCAATTCTGTCATTATTTGACCAGGGTGAAGTTAGCAAATAATCGCGACCATGAAAATTGACAGTGCACAGATAAACAGTGTCCGTAAAGCGGGGTTGACAATGTATAACAGTTTGTCACTCGGGACACGGAAAAGTGTCCGTTGTCCGTATTAACGAGTGTCCGTATTAAGCGGGTTAATTTAAGAGAAAATGTATAAGGTTTTCGTCGGGACCAACGAAATTGTCCGTAATACCGGGGTGTCCGTATTAAGCGGGTGTCCGTAAAGCGGGGTTTCACTGTACTGAAAATATTGCTTGAAACAGGGACCGCGGAGATCATTTTGAAGTGGTAGGGCTAAAAAGTCTGGCCACGACTTCGTGAAGCGCATAGGCAAGATTAGACGCATGTTGTTACTTTCAAGTGGTAAAATTCATACATTATCCATGTCATCTGGAGCCCTAAAGAATCAACCCAAGCAAAAACGTGGTAGGGCTATAGCCCTACCAGCCCCTCCCCCTCCGCGGTCCCTGCTGAAATACTGTCAGAACACTCCGATAAAGATTCCTGCTGGTCACTGGTATGCGTTATGTTTATTTCCAGCGTAGATGAGTTGTCGTAGTTTCGTACTCAGTCTATTATTAATTATGCAATCGCTTTTTGATTGGCTATTTCAACCAATTCGCCGGAAAAGCTTATCTAAAAATAAATTTACTTGTGAAAATGCCGTTTCACAGACGCAGTATGGAAGTTGGACGTTCCGGGTAATGGGCTCCTGGCGTGCAAACGGTTTCACAACGTTGAATGGCATTGTATGAGAATTCTGAATCCATTTTGCGAGACTGGCATGCAAAGAGGTTAGTGGTGGTTAGTGTGAGGTACATGTTGTGATAATGATTCATTCAACCAATCAACCAATAAACAACCTGCAAACAAATCTCGCGCCATTTTCTAACGCCCGTGAAGGACTGAGTTCCACATTCAAGTTGGAGTGGCACTGGGAACTAAATTGTTCCAATATGGCGGACGAAAGTGAAGGTGCGACTTCTTTGGTTGCGGAAAAGACGACTACCAACGCCAGTTCTGTCCCTGTCTCCGTGGAAGAAACCAGTTTAGAAGCTAAAACAGCAACGGTGGGCGCAGATGTTAAACTTCCACCCGGGGTTGCTCCTATCAGGGCTCAGTGAGTGTTTGTTTTATATAACTCACGTGGAATTAAAAAGCACTAGCTGCTTAAGGTTAATTCCTTGCATCTCAAACTTCTCGTTATTTCGATTTAAAAATGGATACTGTCGTACAGGAAATAGCTATGAAATGAAGAAAGGGCGCTGAGGTGTATAATATTCAGGCAATCATCTGGTAAATTAAGTTCTCGTGCACTGTGGGCTATAAAACTAAAGAATGCGCGCGGGGCCAGCAATTGAACCATCTACCAATTGCAAGCGAGTTACAATCGTTGTCACTTTGTTGGAACACCATCGGTACAATTGTGTCTCCCTCCCTCTCATACTAGGCAGTATTGTAAAAAGGCATTAACAAAAAAGATGAAGACAAGTTCTCACAACAGTTAATGTAACAATGAATAGGGGTAGGAGGGGAGGATGTTCCAGCAACTTATGTCACTGATTGTAGCTCATTTGGCCTGTTTCCTCCTTGGCTGATTAAAAGGATAGGCTACATATGTAATTTTGCTAGTTTTCTCTGAGCCAAACAAGCCGCCACTTGATTAACGCACATATCATTTAACTGTAAGTTGATTCCTCATTAGAATTTTATGAGTTTTGCATTCACTGCCATTTAGGCCAAGTGAACCAACTTAGCTATCAAATGTAAAAATTGACACCTTCCAAAGGTGGCCTGCATATTTTTACAATTGCGCAGACATTGTGTAAAGAACACCTCATTTTTTTTTCTGTAAAATCTTTGTTAAACAGGTATTTAAAGAGGTCTTCAAAGCATAAAACAAAAACCACAACATCAACTGAAGAACTGGATGACAATAAGGTCACAGATTTCAAAAACAAGGAAGTTATTTCAAGTCACAAAGATGATGATAAAGATGAAGACTCAGGGGAACCACCAGCAAAAAAGAAGAAAAAACGTGGAATGAACAAAAACCGACCTAGAGCAGCAAAACTAGATTTCAACCAGCAGCTATGCATCAGTATTTGTAGGGGAGAAGAGTGTATGTATGGTGACAAATGCAGATATCTCCATGACGTTACAGAATATGTGACAAAATGTAAACCTCCTGATATTGGGGAGAACTGTGTTAACTTTGAGACATTTGGAAAATGCATTTATGGTGTGACTTGTCGATATGGAAAGAAGCACGTTTCTAACGATTTTCAAAATATTGTGAATGGGGAATTGTATGAAGAGACTTCTGCTTTGAGGACAAAAAATGTCTTGAGTAAAGAACTAACAATTTCACTGCGGAAAAAGAAGTACGAGTTTCCCAAAGCAGAGGCATATTTGAAGCACCTTGCAAAAGTAAAAGCTGAAGGAAAACCAAACAGTGAACTTGGAAACCTGGCAAGGCTACCTGAAAAACCTGAAGGAGCCATCACTGATGAGGACGTTATTAAGCTTAGACCTCAGGAAAAGAAAAAGGTAATTCTCATGAACACATGAGTGATAAGCTACCCCAAGTTTCGAAGCTCAGATTTGAGGAAAATGAAATGGTGGATTGTACTCTTGACTCAATTTATAGTGTTAACTCAACACATGCAATATTCATATTATTGATTATTCAAGACTGGAGAAAATGTACTTACTGGCATGTCTTAGGCTAAATTATAGCTTTGAAATAGTATGAATTTTTTTGTCCACCCTATCTTTTTTACCTATATCTCTGCAATTAAGTCACCTTTTTAGGAAATTTTACAAAGCGACAACAACAACAAAAAAAAAGGTTTTGATTTGCAATTAGGGTAAATTCCCATGAGGACTACCAGGTGTGAGCCTCTATGGTTTTTTTGAGGGTGTGGCCAAATCCCTCCAAGCCCAGTGTCTGACCCAAATTCTGCACAAGAAAAATTTTTCAAAACAGTAAATGATGAATTTCTTTTTAGTACACATTTTTCTCTCTTAGCCAATATTTCAAACATTACTGTCATGATGGTGTAATCTTGGTCATTACTAAAGGGAATTTGGACAGTTAATTGGACTAATACCGCGTTCACACTGGGCCGAAACATGTTTACTCTGATCACGAATGAAACATGTTTCACGGTGTAAAGTGTTCACATTATGCAGTGCATCGTGCAAATCATGATCAAGAGATGTTAATGTGGCAGTTCCTTTTAATAATATAGAGCACAGAGATGCGAACATAATAAACAAAATAACAACACAATATTTGGTGTTAAGGGGGGAACACCTCTCCTCTCTCACCTCTCTACTACCTCATGAGGTAGTTTCAATCTTGGTCAGACGAAACACGTTAAACATGGCGTCTGAAAATAGAGAGGAAGCCAGTGCCCGAAAGATCATTAATTGGGGCTACAATGAGACACAATTTTAATTTCATAATATATGGGCTGATGATGAGATATGTGGGCAGTTATTGGTGATGATGCAGAATCCCACAAGCCCTTGTAAAAGGACAAAAACCCAATCAGACAACCGCTTTAAATTGCTGAGCTTGTCGAAAATGGAATCTTTTGTACCAAAGATTGCACAAATTCTCTCTTCTTGCAATGATCTCTAAGGCCCCTCACCTCTAAAGGGCTTTGGAAGTGTGATTAAATTACAGAATGAATGCAACAGCAAGTTCCAGCTCCATTCTTCAGTTATAAAAGTGTAAATCTAAAGAATTGATTTGTGTTTGTAAACTGAAGTGTGTTACTTTGAAACTGACACCTTATCGTTACGTGAACAATGCAATTACAAACATGTTTAGGAAAACATGTTTTTATATTTAAACATGTTTTCTATAAACATGCTTCAGTGCTAGTGTGAACGCTGCTGAACTACTGAATTTATTTGAACCTCTATTTCTTCCAGATTAATTTTGCAGACAAGCTGTATTTAGCTCCACTCACAACTGTAAGTGATTAAAAAGTTTTGAATTCAACTTTATTTTTTAGTTTGTAGTTTATCAATTAATTAATAAAAGCTGCTTTTAGATTTTTGGGTTGTTTATTTTAAACGCCAGGTTGGAAATCTACCATTTCGGAGGATCTGTAAACAGTTTGGGGCAGATGTGACATGCAGTGAAATGGCCATGTCTACCAAGTTGCTACAGGTCTGTCATAATGTGCAATTTTTATTAACATATTAATTTATTATGTATTTACATTTGGCCGAAGTAGACTGTGAGTGGCAGTGACAAAGAATGTGAAAGAGGATAGTTGCAGTAATGAATTTATCTCAGTCTGTTCTTAAACTTTTGAACGTTTTATTCAGTTGTTGTGTTTATCCTTTATCCCTGTGGGTTTGTGTGCCTGACTTTGGTTGGGGAATACATTTCCCCACCCAGAATGAAACAGGAATCCTCAAGAGTGGTTTCAGACTGTGCATAAACACCAGGAGATTAATTTTTTACATGCGCATAAAATTTTTAGAACTTAAACTTATTGTTGTTGTCCAAAAAGAATATTTGACTGTAACACATGATTTGTTTTTAATCAGTCAAGAGAGACCTTATCATCATCATTATCATCATCATCATCATCATCATCATTTCCAATTTGAACCATTTAATGTTTATTTGGTGACACCAATTAACACTCAGACTTTTCCAAACTTCACACCCATTCCTCTGTTAGTCATAATTAATGTAAATAGGAATCTCAAAACATTGAGACTCGACATTACCTTATCAGATCAAATTTACCTGTCTTATAGGGCAGTCAGTCAGAATGGGCTCTTCTAAAACGACACTGTTCTGAGGATATTTTTGGTGCTCAGGTATTAAAAATTACTGTGCAGTAAATTAATACAGTCATGTAAGTGAATGCATGTATGTCATCTCAAGGTGAATCAGTTTTTTTTTTCAATGACTATCGGTAATTTAATAGTTGAACAGTACCATTCTTTATTATGCTGCAAAAGGTGGCTCTTACGTTTGAGTCTGTTGATGAAATCCTAAAGTGTGACCATTCAAATGAAAGCTACTGAGCAGTACTTTCCTGTGGCACTGTTTATTGTGCTGCACAAGGTTGTTCTAACTTTTGATTCTGTGGATGAAATCCTAAAGTGTGACCGTTCAAATGAAAGCTACTGTGTAGTACTTTCCTGCGGTGCAGTTTATTGTACTGTGCTCAAGGTGGTTCCAACGTTTACACTGTAAGTCCTTGGATGAAATCTTGAAGTGTGACAGACACCTTTTTCCGCATTTTGGTAGATAACACGCGTAGATAGGTTACGAGTTGCGGGGCTTGGAAAAAATAAATACATAAATAAAAAATTAATGCGAGCAATGAGTAAAATGTTTGCACACATTATCGACCAAAGCACCAAGTAAGAGGTTTATTATTCCATTGCATTTTGTTTTTGCTTCATCCTCCTTTGGCAAAAAACAGTCAAACTGGGATTCTACAGTGTAATACACTGGCATGTTTTGTGCATTCTCTTGCCTTTACATTGGTAAAATAACACAAGAGTGGAATTATAGATAGCAGCACTTAGTCTGAATCCACAGGTGGGTTAGGAGAAGGAGATGGCCAACATTTCAGACTAAGCAGTTCTTTCCTGTGGTACTGTTTATCATGCTGTACAAGGTGGTTCTAACTTTTGAGTCTGTGGATGAAATCCAAAAGTCTGACCATTCAAATGAAAGCTACTGAGCAGTACTTTCCTGTGGTGCTGTTTATTATGCTGTACAAGGTGATTCTAACTTTTGAGTCTGTGGACAAAATCTGAAAGTATGACCATTCAAATGAAAGCTACTGAGCAGTACTTTCCTGTTTTCCTTTTTATTATGTTGTACAAGGTGATTCTAACTTTTGAGTCTGTGGACAAAATCCTAAAGTGTGACCATTCAAATGAAAGCTACTAAGCAGTTCTTTCCTGTGGTACTGTTTTTGTGCTGTACAAAGTGGCTATGTTCTAATTTTTGGGTATCTCAGGGATGAAATCATGAAATGTGACTAGGCAGTTAAATCTATTTTTTACACATCTAAGCCTTAGTGTTTTACAACTCTCCTTTAATTAAATGTTATGTTTTTATGCCACTCTTGAACTAGCTTTGTGGTTCTTTTCCTGACTCTATGACAAGATGCGCTGAACTCCTACAGAATGAAGTTCCTATTGACTTTGTAGACATCAACATTGGATGCCCCATTGATTTAGTCTTTAAGCAGGTACAGTAGACAAAATCGGGTTTGTGAATAGATTTGTCAGGTATATAAATAGATTTGCCATACTGAATTTAGGAAATTCTCTCATAATTTTGCTAGAAATTGTGCTTAAATGCTTTGTATGCTTCAAACAAACTTAAAGCTTCAAACAAACAGGGGGTTAGTTTCTAACGAAACTGTGGTGCTGTGTCAGTGGGGAAGGGAAACACAAAATTTTGGAATTATCAAATGAGTTGATAAGGTCAATTGGCCACTGTAAAGAGATTGAATTTAGCTGACGTTTCAAGCGTTAGCCCTTCGTCAGAGCCATTTGTTTTGAGTGTTAGCCTTTCGTTAGCCTTTCGTCAGAGCCTAACTAATTAGTGTATTTTGAGCAATAGATGTTTTGTTCTCTGTCTTCTTTACCCACAAGTATTTAAGCAAAACAAACAAATTGGGGTTGAAGTAGTGTAGTGGTTAGCGCATTGGACTGAAGGTTGATTTAAGATTGGTGGTGTAAGACCTTGGCCCACTCACTGCCATCATGTTACTTTTATTAGTTCATGTTGTCTCCCTCCACCTAAATGTGTAAATGGGTACCAGCAACGTAAAAGGTAGCTACAGTAGGTAAAGTTGCACATGAGCCAAGGAGGCCCATACGGCTGGAGCTTAACCCAATTTCTGTAGCATGAAGCAAATGAGAGTATTGCAACCCCCCGCGCCTTGGATGGGATGCTAGTCTATTGAAGGGTTGCCTCCAGCAGCTATTAAAATTGAAGGGGTACATGGAAAAAAGCCCTAAATGACTTCTGATAAACTGCTAAATTCTCCTTCCAAATTCCCTTTTATTTGCTTGTGAAACAAAAGGAGGATATGACATTACATCAAGAGTCACTTAGGATCTTATTCCACCCCTTCAAATGTAAAACTTGTTTCTGTTACAGCAGGTTTGAAAGAAAGTCTATTTCCTTCCAGGGTGCTGGCAGTGCCTTGATGGGACGACTTACAAAGTTTGAACAGATTGTCAGGGGTATGAACTATGTAAGTGCTAGGAAATTGAGAGTTTTAATTTATGATTGCTATCATTTTTCAATAATAATAATTATTAATGTATTAGGAAACAAGTAACTTACCTTTAGTTAATATCTTTCACTTAGAATCAGATCACTGCCTGGTATTTTATAGTAGGGTTAATTAAACTGGATTTTGTGACCTGTTTATTAGGTCCTGGATATTCCACTGACAGTTAAGATGAGAACAGGAATCAATGACAAGAAAAGTTCTTGGAATGCACACAAGCTCATCAGCAATCTCAAGATGTGGGATGTATCCCTTGTTACAGTAAGTTGTAGATAGGTCAAATTTGCATATAATTTTAAAGTGCTCTTTTAGGTGTTGCGAACAGCACTCAGAAATCTATGCAGAGTTTGAGTTTGAGTTGAGTTCAAGTTAACCCTTTCAACCCCCATAATGATCAGCATCAGATTTCTCCTTGTAATATCAATGCACAGGTGTTGAGAATTAAGGAAATGATCACCAGAGATGAACTCTTTTGATATTTGAACAACTTCTTCCAACTAGCACTACAAGGAATGTATGGCGACTAGTAAGGAGAATTGATATGTTGACACTGGGGCTTTAATAAAGGATTAACTTCATTTTGCAAGTGAGTTAGTATCAAGAATGATGATAAGCAGTGACCCAAACCCCACCTGAAAGCTAACCAAAGTTTCAAAGTTTCAAAGTTTATTATTCAATTTCATAATTAAAATAAAAGGACTACTACATTATCCTGCAAATAGTGGTGGCTAGTCTGGGCGGGTAGTGTTTTACATTAATATTAAACGAAAGAAGTCAAGTAACAAATATACATATGTAAATAAAGAAATTACAAACAAATAAAGGTGCATGTTTAAATGATGATCGTTAAGATGCATGTCTAAATGATGATTGATGATTGTTATTATAATTGTTCCTCTGACAGTAAATTTCCAAACCGCTTTATGGTAAAATCAGTTGTTGTTTTTGTTTCCATGCAGCTCACGGTAATATTGCAGGGCATTTGTCTGTTTTCTCATCAAAACCTTGAATGTTGAAAAACCTTCGTAATAGTATCATGTTTAATGTTATTACTAATAATGGCTATAATTGCCTAGCAACTCACATTCAAACAAACTAATAGATGTTAAGACATAATTTCTTTAATTTATAAACCCCAAAGCCAAGTACTCAAATTGCTTTATTGTGTTTAAGTTTCTCCCATTTATTATGATGTAGTTATTTAATATTTAGCTCCCTCCTCCCCCCCCCCCCCCCCCGCCATTTTTTTACTTTTCCCTTTACTCAAGCCATGACAAAAGATCTTCAGCAAAAGTTTAACTTAGACCCACATGGGTTTCAATAAAATTTGAAGTAGGCAGCTGGTTTGAGTAGAATAACCGACTCTATCAACAAGGGGTTTGAAACAATTTTGCTTTTAATTAATTTCTTCAATTTAGGGCAAAAAGTAGCTGTCTTTGCTGAACGAAATAGTCGATGCTTTTTGTTGGCCATTGGTGCTTATTGAAAGCACTGGACCCACTTTCCACCAAGCCTCAATTCATTCAATTAATTTATCTTATCTCTTCCATGTAGCTCCACGGCCGCTCAAGGGAGCAGCGATACTCAAGGCTAGCTGACTGGGAGTATATTAACGAGTGTGCAAAGGCTGCAGCCCCAATGCCATTATTTGGTAAGTAACTCGTAAATTGAAATTTTTGACGTATCATTTTGAATTTTATTCAAAAGTAATTGTGTGCCATCACTTTCTAGTTAACCTGTTCATGGTAGGATTAACTATTTGACCCCATGTATTAATTGTTGTTATTTCTAAGGCAACGGAGACATCCTCTCTTATGAAGATGCCATGTTGCGAAGGGAACAAACAGGAGTGTCTGGTTTGATGGTTGCAAGGTATTCACTGTTAGTTACTAGTTAGAAATAGTTTGTATTTCTATTTTGTATCAGAAGAAAGAACAAAAGAGTTCTATGAAAGAGATCTTGCCTTAAAAATTTTGACGATTCTCTGATTGAAGCAGATTTCAATTATCAATCAAATGTGACTCTGACTTTAATTTGTCAAGAATCATTTGGTATTTCATTTGCCCATGTCCGGTGATCCAGTCTTAAAATCTGCCAGTGTCGCAACCGGAGATCTGTTTAGGACTGCCACAATATTTTTAAAATAACTGATGGAATGGAAAACCTACAGCTTGCATGGAAAACACACTGAGTTAAGGTAACCAGGGCATGGTTACATAAAACAGCCATGTACTACCATTTCCACATTCTGTGGAATTATATCTGGGGGGATTATTATTCTGTGGGATTATATGCTAACTAGTTAGTTGGTTCTGACTGAGTTAGTGCTCCACAAAAGCCTGCAAGGAAATCAGGATTCACTTGCACCAGAAACAGTAGCACTTAACATCTTATCAAGTTAGTTATTTTATGCTGCTGCACCCAGGTCTTAGGCAGGGGAAATTTCTAGCTCCTGGAATTTATCGATGGCCTTTTTTTCTCTAGTAACAGCCTTTTACATTTATGGTTCATTTTTTCAGAGGAGCTTTGATCAAGCCTTGGATATTTACAGAGATAAAAGAAAACAGGCAAAGTTCTCTCATTTTTTTTGGAAAGTGACTTGTACACAATTATATTTTTCAGTAATTTGTTGTTTATGTGGTGGTTTCATTTTACCTTGTAGATTTTCTAACACTCTTAATTAAATAATCATTTTTTGTGTTCCAGGCATTGGGATATCTCAGCCATCGAACGCCTTGACATGTTGCGAGACTTTGTCAATTTTGGCTTGGAACACTGGGGCTCTGATTCAATGGTATGTTTTATCACAGGGCTTTGTGGAAAAAGGCTAGTGAACTCATTTCTTTGTCTTTTTTAGTTTTTTTTTGGTGCAACTTTTAGACTGCGGTTAGTCTCTAATTTTGGCGATGGCGATTGTGGGGCGGGTGAAATACACACGTGCATGCGCAAAATCTCGAGAGGTCTATGCAACTTTATTTGCCAACAACAACAAGAAATGCTTAAATTTAAAGTCCTCTATTATATTGCTAAATCTAATTAGTACTGAACCATCAAGTAGCAAATCAAGGTTAATTATTATATTGAGGTGGTAGTTAAACCCCATCATTTCTAAGAATTTTAACCCACTGATACAGCCCTTAATAAATTAAAAGTACTCAGCAACTCATGATCAACCAAAGCAATGCTTTGTCACGATTTTTGCCAAGGACAATTTTGTATATTGACTAATGTGACCTATCACGTAGCACTCTGTAATGAAATTACAACAAATAATTAATAAAAGTGTATGACTTTGTATGAGTGCTGAGAATTGAGCAACACAGCCCTACGTAATTTCCCTCAGTCAAAGAAAAATCTTTTGACCCCGGCGGGATTTGAATGCATGACCTCTGGATCAGATCACCGTCACTGTAGCCAACTGTAGCCAACTGAGTTATGAGGTCATGGAAATTAAGATAGTTAAGTCGCAGCAATGGAAATGTATGAAACGTAACTAAAATGTGATGTACCACGTAGCAACATAGCACTCTGTAATGAAATTACAACAAACATTTTAAGTGTATATGTGTGAGTGCTAGGAAGTGAGAAACACAGCTCTATATGTACAATATTTCCCCTAGTCAAAGAAAGATATTATTAATTTTAAATATTAATTTAATATTTTCACTACTTGAGCTGCTAAGCCATAATGTTGCACAAATATGTGAAATCATTATTTTTGATATCAGCGGAAAAAATGTCATCACTGGATGCATAAAAACAAGTCCATTTTTATGCTAAAATTGTATAAAATTATTGTTTTAAGCAGAACTTGAGACTAAAGAACACTGTTCAAGCTTACCTTTTGTTTACCAAATTCCTTCAATCATTGCTTGGGGCTCAAAATGAACCTGAATAGAAACACTTTAAAACAAGTCTAAGTACCTAGTCTAAGTTGGCTAGGAGTTTTTATTATTCCTTCATCTTCTAGGGCGTTGAAAACACAAGAAAATTTCTCCTAGAGTGGTTATCTTTTCAATGTCGGTAAGCTGGTTTTAATGTTTCTTGAAGTTCAAACTTCAACAAGTTCAAACAAAACCCATGGATAATGGGTTTTGAACTTGTTTTAAAGCTTTTTTCAAATAAAAACCTCCTTAGTAAGCTCAATTTGAGTAGCAGCTGTCTGTTACCATGTCTATAGCCTTTTTTTTTTCTTAAGCTAGTGGTAGTGCTTCAGATTTTCCAATTTTGTTGATACAGGTCTCTGGACTAGCATTATTTTTATCTGGAAGCGATCGAGGTAGTCATAGAAATACTCATAGTTGTGAGCTAGTTGTGTGGGTGGCCTGAATATGCATGGGTGACCTGTGGAGGTTCAATAGGCCATGCAGTGGACTGTAGTAACACTTCTTTGATTCTTTTCTTTTTGTAGAACTCAGATCTGAAACAAACTTAAATTTTATGTAACACTGCAAACACAAGGGAGGGTGTTTCATCAGGGTATCAAGAGAGTTGAGGTAATGACAGTTTGTAGGAGCTTTTGACGAAAAGTGGGTATTTGATATACTGATGAAACACTATCTTGAGCATCATCATCTCGAAAACAAGCCATTGATAAAAGAGAAAATGGCTGGTCTGAAATAAAGTCAGCAAATCTATGCTTAAAATTCAAAATTAAGTTATCAAAACCTCCACCATGCTTTTGATTAAATTCTTTGTTCACAGGTGATGAATTATTAAGTTTGTTAAATGTACTGCTTTTCATGTACAGGTACATTCCAGTGGGGCTTCTAGAACGACTTCCGCAGCGAATCAACGAAAGGCCCCCACCATATTTTGGACGGAATGATCTGGAAACTCTGTTGTCAAGTGGTGATTGTGCTGACTGGGTGAAAATTAGGTATCTGTTTAATTTATTGGGATATATGTATGTCGAAATAGCTAAGAATACCTTTAGTTTATATGTCTTTAGTTTAAGTCACTTGTACGCCTGTGGGTTGTTAAAATTATGGTAAATTTAATTTAATAAAAATTTCATACGTTTGCCCTCGTGTGGTTAGCTTTACAATCTTTTAGATGATTGAAATATCCAACAACGATCTGGTCTTCTGAGAATTTGGTTTATTGTGTAATCCCACTCTCTTGCCTGGTTAGGACTAAGCAGTAAAATGGCAGGGAATTTAGAGGGTATGTCATTGTGTACTTCCAGAGCATTTTGAAGGGTATAACATGCTATTCGACATGTATGCATAGTAAGCCATAAAGAGTCAAAGACTTTGCTTTTGTGTGTTTATTTGTTGTATGTGCAGTGTATGAAAATTAACCCGAGAAAGGGACAGGGTTTAAAAGTACACGTACACTAGCTGTAGAATTATTCTCAGTTTTGAAGGAGTAGAATTACCAGAATGTAATAGTTTTTGGAATTAGTTTTAAAGTAATGTATGTCCATGCACCACAGAATTCTTGTTTTGTAAATATCCTCACATATGCTTTACAATACCTGTTTTATCTTGCAGCGAGATGCTATTAGGCCCAGTCCCCACCAGTTTTAACTTTCTTCCCAAGCACAAGGCAAACTCTTACACTGAACCTGAGGGATAACATGTTTTTGCCAAACAGAGCGGCATGGCTGATGTTGTTGAATCAAAATGGTCCTGGCATTTAATACATGGAAGGCCATAACATCTTTGCAAATGTTTGTTCGATGTCCCATTGACATTATGATATGTATACTACGGCATTCTTTCAACACTTTCAGTGGCTCCAATATCTATTTTAATTTACTAGCAGTGGTTTTTGGTTTTATGTGCCTATAAGTAGCTCGGAATGGGGACCATCTTTCATCATGCTTTCATTTGATATATCTTGGAAACAGTTAAACGACCATTAAAACTTTCAAACAGGCAATTTTTCTGGTTATTAATTTTTTCAGTAGTCTGAAATGTTATCGGAACTCAGTGGTTTCACCAGACTGGATTTTGTACCTTACTTGAAGGGTATTGTTACCAAGAACACTGTAATGGGATTGGCATACCAATCAGAGTCTTTACCGATTTGCTCCAGCACAATAAAACCTACTGAGTAGAGTCAAGTGACATTTTGTGTACCTTTTTTCCTTTTTTCCTTTTTTATGCAACAGTTTATTTCAATCTACTTCATTACAAAACATACAATAATCCAATTAGTTAGTTTAATTATTGTACATATAATTGTATTTTAGTACAATTATACTAAAATACAATTATATGTACAGTACGCCCAGAATTATTCAAAATGGCCACCGTCCCTGATTGAAGACACCAACAACAAAGGTAAGAATATGGCCATCTTTTGCTCATATCTACATATTTGATATGAGCCTGGCCCCTTATGCAGGCAGTGGAAAGTACAAAAACATGTTTCTTGTTGTTTTTTCCTACAGTGTAAATAGCACCAGAATAATTCTGTTAATGATGTGATTGTTTTAGATTTTAATGCCATAAATGACTCCAGACCACAACCTTTAAGCCTCAAAGGGGAATGATACGCAGCCCTTAAAATTTTGTAGTAAACTCTTTCTCCCCTCCCCCCCCCCCCCCCACTCCTTTGCAGGTACAGTGTAAATATAGTCTAAATGTCTCTGGTTATGGAGGTTGGACTGCCGAAAATAAAAAATTATCCAATGCACTTTTTTTGAATATTCGCATCAGCTCTTTTAAATTTGCTGATGTACATATTCAACAACAGTGCATTGCATGACTCATTTGAAGAGCCAACATCAGTCTCTGTGCTTCACCATTTCTGGGGGAGGGGGGGGGCAGTGGAGAGAGTACATTTTATAGTGGGCAATATGGGGAGAATCTGCCTGAAAGGGGTCCTTTTTGGGGTTGCAGTAATAGTGGGCAATATGAGGAGAATCTGCCTGAAAGGGGTCCTTTTTGGGGTTGCAGTAATAGTGGGCAATATGGGGAGAATCTGCCTGAAAGGGGTCCTTTGGGGTTGAAGTACAGTAAAGACCCGCTTAAAAGAAACAGCAAATTAAGAACCTCCAGGCTGAAATTTGGCCAATAAAGCACCTATTATATACGAGCCAATTCAGCAAAAGGTAGGTTCTTAGATGAAAGCTAGGTTACTACAGATTAGACAACACTGGGGCAGATCCTTGCTTTTTGTGAGCTGGACCATTACAAACACATAATGTTTAGTTTCAGAAAATATCCACACCTCCCTCACAGAAGGGATTGGATTTTCTAGAGGAAATTTGCCTAATTTTCCAGGGGGGTAGTTTGAGTCAATCATTCACTAATTAATGAAAGTAACTTTTCAGTAGATACTGCACAACATTTCTAGAAAGAATTTTAAGAATCTCTTAAGAACCTCTCCAGGCTGATTTCTAATAATAATAATAATAATAATAATAATAATAATAATAATAATATGCATTTATAGCGTGCAAATTCAACATAGGTTTTCAAATGCACGTTACAAATATAAATTAAAAAATTAGCTAAAGAAATACCGTAGATTAAAAAATAAAAAAAAATATAGGTTAAAAAAATAAAAATTAAATACATATATATATATATATATATATATCTGTACACTAATAAAAAGCTTGTTTAAAAAGATATGTCTTCAGAGCTTGCTTAAAATGATTGATGAAAGTGATTCTCCTTAGTTCTGATGGTAGCTGGTTCCATAATTTAGGTGCAGCTGCCGCAAAAGCCCTGTCAGCGAGGGTAGATAGAGTCTTTACAACAGGTGGTGACAAAAGTAGTTCATCGTTTGATCTCAGGCTATAGTTCGACTTTGACGTTCTAACTATGCATCATTTATATAAGAAATGTATCCGCCTTTTACTGTATAGGAAAGAGTGAGAGAAATTTGTTGCTTTAGTGTTTTATTGGGTTCCAAAAATACACAGGCCTCAAACTGAGAGAAAGTCTAAGTCTGAGCACCTTAATTAAAAAGAGGTTGGAAAAATTGGGTGGAAATCACATTATGGAAAAATATTCAAGAGCTTGGAGCCTCTGAATGACTGTATGCTGGCTATGATCTTCTCCGGTTTTGTATGTCAAGGCGTATGAAAAAGTACCGGTTCTAGAATAAAAAAAGCAAATAAAAGGGTAAGGGTTTGAATCTTGGGACGTACAAAAATTTAGAATCAGGTAGCCTGCGTGGCAGGTATAGAAAGGGGAGGGAAAACAGGCGAAATTGTTCGTAAGTGCAAATAATTTCTCCCTTTTTCCCTCCCCTTTCCATGCCTGCCGTGCAGGCTAAGAATTGAGTAACCCCCGGATTACTATTTGTATGATACTAGACTAGCTTCCAATTAGTATGTGGCCACAGAATCTAATTTTAAATTTTTGAAATTTAGTACCACATGGCAAATCTTTGCAAAGTTGTAACTCATACACTTTGTAGATATAATGTCTATGTCTAGATATGGAATTCAAAACCTGGGTCCTTTTTTTGCTTTGCTTTTAAAAGCTTGATGGATGTATTTGTCGCATATAACATTTACTTGATAGATTTGAAAAGGTCATGTGGGGTAAAATTACAAGAGGCGAGACAATATAAGCTGTTGAGAATGCTTGCATCATTGACTCTGTACGTACGTAATAAATTAAGTTAAAAATAACTTTATTCTTTCATCTTGTGGCCTGGTTATGCAATAAGTGTCAGAAGTCAGTTGTCAATCATCAAACGACTGATTTAAAGATACAGTAGAGAGGATATGGAACTGATTGATTTGTTAGCTCAACTTGCAAGTATTACAAAAACAAATTTATCAGTATTGCTGTTATCTTTTTTATCGTTTACCCGTACTTTGAAAGGTTTTTAACCATAAAACCCCTTTTAAACATGGTCTTTATCGGATAATCATCTTTTTGCGTTGATTGCAGAGATAATATATCGTCTGGGGTCACTTCGATGACGTATATGGTTGTCAAGGTAACGGGTCTCAATTCCCGCGCGGGAATATTGTTATTGATATGGTTGGTGTTCATTGTGTTGTGGAGGAGTGGTAATGTCGTCTTTTCTTGCTTCTGTTTCGCCGAAATGAAGAGCAATATTTCGACCGGTTAATTAGGAGAGACCTTTATCACGTAAAGTCCGAATGGAGGCACAGAACGGGCACAGGTAAAACTTCAATTAAGCGAAAATTCCTTTCCAGAACAGTTCCAGAAAAACGTTCTTTCTGCTTTGATCCAGAACTTGCAAATAATAATTGCAAACTTGTTGTATTTTGACTATTTTTAGCCCCGACAACTTGACCGCTTCCTTGGTGAAAGCGAACGACCAAGCGATTGAATTTATTTCAAGCGTAGGTAAGTTGCTAAACTTAAGTTTCTGTTTATTTAGAAGGTCATCTTTAAGGTGTAACGCTGGATCAAGTGTAAAGAGAAAGTCTAAATTGACCAAATACAGCTTGTATAAATGTTTTGACGCACTAACTGCTTGTTATTTAGAGATCTCAGAGTTGTTCAGGATTCTCTCTGTCCACATAAAAGTCGAGAAATAATCTGTCCACTTGACGAATGATACAAAACTAGTTTTATAAGCGCTTACAACTTATTTACCTTGCGTAATTCTGGGGGAAGATCGCGAAGGTACGTTCTCTCGACCATTGTAAATGGCCGGCAGAATTTTTTAAGTCTTTCAATTGTCATAGATTGCTTATAAAAATTAGTGCTCGCTGTTTAGATTTCTGTACGTCTAGGATTTTCGTCTGGGATTGTTTTATCCCGAGAATGCAATTGCTGTGTTTAATACCAAATTGCTGAATATTTAATTTGCCGGGAGGTTTTCATTACGAGATTAAATTTCCTTGGCATTATTTGACAGGGGACGTCAACATTTGATTCTTTGATAATAAACGACCTTTTTAAAGTCACTCTAAAAGAACCTGCAACAATGTCTTCGGAAGAAAAACGAGACAGAACGAGCCATTAGCATTTTTGTTCCTAAAAGAATGGCTACGTGTGAAAATAAATTTTGGAATCTTGCGAATATTGCAAAGTGAGTACAGTCTGCCGCAAATTAAATTAAGAACAAATGGTAGAAGCTGAACATTGTTGAAATTTTATCTTTTCCACATCATTCCACATATCCTTGAGGCAATTTTGTTTCTTTAGCCCTTGTTTCAATTCAACCCATATACGCAATTTTCCATAATATTTCATATTGTCTCAGAAATAGAAACAGCAACAGTCTAGTAATCTTTAATAGCTTTAGGATATCCGGTTTAAGCATTCTGAATAGAAATAGTTTTTTTGTGACGAAAATAGGGGATCTGAAAGAAAAATTATGGAAAAAAAATCATGGGACAAATCCCCCAGTGGATTTGTACATTAGGAACAATACAAAAATGTTATCTCTTAAACAGATTTTCATTATTCAGTTAACCAAAAGAAAAAAAATTGCTAGTTAATGATGCAAAGAGTAGCACTGTTTAAATTTTAGAATTTTACAGGGTTTTGGAAACTAAAATATTGGTTTCCTTTGTATAAATATTCACAAACTGTTAAAAAACCTCTGAATAACTTTAATTATTTAGGTAATTATTTTGTATACATGTTATTCTTCAGAATGCATGTGTCTTAATTGTCAACAAACTGGGTTCTCATTTACTTTCTGTATAGAAGGCTAGGTTTTTTAAAATTATTATTATTATTATGAGCGTGTGTAGCACAGCTCACCCTATGTCACTCTGGCGTTATTTTTTTATTTCGTTATTTTTTGTCTCTTTTTTTTGACACTTTGCTCCATAACATAATGCAGAAAAGATGACGTGTTTCGGAAAAGTGTGCTTACATGCACATTTTTCATGCAAGACGAGCCAGTCATGCATGAAAAAAAAAGTAGTAGTCACACAAAAGGTGACTTGTCAAGATTGGCCATTCAAGCTTTTTCTTTCTGGCACGATTTTTAACATAACATAGGTAATTTTTATAACAAGTCACACTTCTTAGATTTCAAACAACTTTGTAAGTTCCAAAATATATATGTGTACTACAGAAGAATCCTCGACCTGATAACTTGAACCGTTAGGTAAAACACATGTGAAATGTTTAGAAATATTGGAAGTGTAAATGAAAGTAAAAATAAAGGCAAATGCTTTTGATTCAAGTTGTCAAGATTCTACTTTATTACATGAACTGTGAAAACCTGTACTTTCTGAATTCTTTAAAGAGCAATCACAGTGTGTTGTAACTATTAATAATAATATGAGAACCTATTTAAAGCCACAGAATAAAGTTTATGCTCATCCCAAGTCTGCATGCGGGCCAATTTTTTTTGTTTGAACAATATAGATTGAGGTGACTCTTAACAATCTGCTTAAATAATCTGTTGAAAACATTTCTCAATATTTTTTATGTTCCTGAAAACCCTGAAATGCCTCACATGCAATATCACTATCATCCAAACAAAGTGACCGAATTTAACATTGTGCAGTCTGGTTCTATAAGGTCAATATCTTTGTAAAGATTGTTGGAATCACTGATTTAAAAGTTGAATAATTAACCATAGCTTCTGAACGTTTTTTGTTCATTAATTATTACCGTGTCCTATGTTACTATATTGTTACTTGGATTGCCATGATCTCCAAGATATCAAAGCCACTTTGATCGTTAAGACAACTGTGTGTTACATTTGTTTACATAGACAGTACAACTACTCAGTGATTGAAACTAGGCTTAATATATACATACAAGCAGGGTTTCCAGCAGTATACTAAGTACCCCATCTCTCTTTAAAACTAAAGTGCCTCCTTATAAGCTTATTCCATTGGGAATTGAGACTCAAAATATTTTACTTGAACTTTTTCCAGAAGGTCTTGCAAGGCTTTTGGGGCTGTGTATATGTGCCCTCTCAATATGTTTTTGTTGTGTTAGGTGGCATAACAAGGCAGCCATTGCCAAGTCCCCTTGTCTTTTCTTGAGGGCATCTTGTGAAGTTTTTATTATGCAATTTAAAGAGTATTAATATTGTACCTCTCATAGGAGGTCAAGCCAAGCTTAGGGGAGGTGTGTATGTCATCCCTCACAAACAGTTTTAAGTGAGAAGCAATATTCCACTGTCAACGGTACAATTGCTGGGACTTGGCACATTTTCAGAGGGCTGCATACCAGTATCAATTAAACATACCAGTCTTAGTTATAGCTGGAAGATTTAACGGGGCCAAACAGACACTGTAGAACTAAAGAGACTTGATACAGACACAAATGCTAATGAGGGGATATTCAAGGGAAGTGCAATTGCAGAAAATAATAAATCCAAAACAATGAAAGATACCAAGCACATGAAACTTTGTCCAGTCTCTGGGACCAAGGAATGGGAACAAGAAGTGCTAAATTACTTAGGCCTCTTTACGCCATGTGGCCCATGAGGCTTCACCCTGGGCTTGTCACCTTGTCATGGTGGTGAAGCTTGCGCATCTCGATGATCCCAAGAGCTATGCCGGCTGAGGCTCTGGCCCCTGGTAGGTTCAACCGTGCCGGATTGGTCAAAGGGGAGGGACCTGACAAAGAACAGCCCCTGGACCTCCAGGTTGGAGGTTGGGTGTGAGGCTAATCACCCCACCCCATAAAAACACTCCGCTCAGTGATTACAGAAACCCCTAAAAACAGACAATGCAGAAAAAATCTTATCAAACTACTTTGCTACATTCACACCAAGGTCATGTGACCTACAGTAAGATAGCGCAAAAATGAAGTGAGTGCAAGAAACAGAGGTCCAGGCTATCTAGAGTTACAACTGAGCTGGCTACAGCTGCAATATGTGAGAGCGTGTCTTATGCTAGCAATTTTGTTGCCATTGATCTCTGCAGTGTTATTGTTTTCGTGATAATAGTGTTGAATCTTGTACAGCACCATTACAAGTCACACTGGTACATGACATTGTACTGACATTTTCATACTAATATGCATTTGTGTGGTACATGATTCCAGCTAGTGTGTGGAAATTTCATGTTTGTACAAGTTGAGAGTACCTGAGTGTACCCTGAGCCAAAGAACTTGTCGATTTGTGGTTCTTATAAGTCGTCTTATCAATTTATATTTTTTCCTTTAAACAGATGATGAAATATGGGACTCGTTGTTGTTTTCTGACACATTGGTCACCACATCTGAAACTGGAAGGGTAGGCATTAATAAATTATCATTGTCAATTACCCTTGAGTTAAAGCTGTACTAGTTAAGCTGCACCCCAAATGTGAACATTTTGATTTAGGAAAGAAAGTCAGTTAAATTTTTTGAAAAAAGCTTGAAACAGTCATTTGACACATTGTTGTGATTGTGACTGCTATGTGTGTTTCTGAACAATTTTGTGACATTTAGAGTGTTAAATTGCTTGCTACCTGCTAACTCATGTCCTATTCTGGGAAAATGAGAGAGGCTAGAGCATCTTTCATTTGTGGTTGTGATGGACACATACTCAGGATTTTATTACCATGATGAACATTAACCTCATACAATGTATGTAGCACTAAGATACAAAGTTTATTTAATGCTCAGTGTCGTTGTCTTAGATGTTTGTGTGTGTTGCTGTACTAGTGCCTTGTAAGAAAGGTGCATCTGCTCATACACAGGTTTTTACAATACAGCTGTTGTAAACTGTAGGTGATGGCTACACAAATCATGGGGCCTCTCACTTTTGGATGTCTACCGGTAGCTAATTTGTAAACAAAAACGTAAAGCGTGACCATTATAATAAAAATTATTGTACATGAGCATTACTTTCCAGTAGTGCTGTTACATGCAATGTGCTAAGTTACAGAAAATATCCATACCCCCCTCCCCCCCCCCGAAGTATTTTTTTAAGAACCCCCACCCCTCTGGAAAGTCCCATTAGCTTCATACTTTCCTTTAAAAATAATGGCTTTTAAGGTCCCCCACCCCCTAGGTTTTGCTGATGACCATCCATGGGGTGGGTATGGATATTTCTGCTCAAGTTTAGAAAACAACATAATAATCACACTTTTTGTAATTTCCTACTAGGAAATAGGTGAGATGACAATAACAGTAGAGAATGCCACGTGGAGAGGGGAGCCATGTTACCTTGTACATGCTAACAGTCATGGAACTGTTGATCAATTACCAATGGGAACATCTGTGACAGGTACATGAAGTTCAATGCATGGCTTGCTGTCCCAGTTTGTATGGTTTGCCCAGGGGGGTAGGATGGGGGGGGGGGTACTCAGGGTATACTAGTGACAGGGAGGTGCAAATGAGGCCAAATTTTTATAGCCAAAAATCAGGCTAAAACTGGACCCAATAAAGGTCCAATGGCCACAGAATGTAACCTAAAAAGAAGTCCTTTTCATCCACATGTAAAAAAGAGAGCCCATAACAGTTCATGCTTCCAGCTTTCTTTGTTTACATGTAGTTTCTAAATGAAGGTGATACAACCGTGGCACACACAGTTAGAATCTTCACCATCACCCTGGCATACTCCTGTCAGGAAGAAACAAATGAGCAAAGGAGAAGACTTATAATCACTAAATCACTATTTAATAGCTTTGTGCAGTTCTGTAATCCACAGAATACCAGTTAACTTAGTTTAATTACTGTGTTTTAAATGTGTCACAGCTTATGTTGGAAGATCTCTTCAGACATATGAACAAACACACTATGAATATGTCAAGGTAAGTGGTCCATTTACATGTAAAATGTGGCCTTAACAATGAAATTAGAAAATCATTTTGTTATGATTCAGTGTTTTGTGTCTTTAAAACATCCCAAGTGGGCAGAAGGAACTAATACAATGTAGTGTTCTCAAAAGTTCTGCAGGATTTGGAGAAAACTTATATTCCAGGTTGCCTGAAGCGAGCTGGCAACTCTAGAGTTGTACTTAGGCCCCAATTATATGGTCTGGGATACCCGAAACAAATCCCCCCCCCCCCACCCTCCGAGTTACCCTGGGCGAGCTAATTTTTCACCTATTTCTTTGAAAAGTTCAACAAACTGTTTACACGAAGATCACCAACTCGTCTTGGGGAGGCAAGACAACTCCAGGGGTCAGTTGTCTCACCTCAGTAGGTAGGGCAACCCTGGCAGGTGGGACGACTTTTTCTCATATAAACACATTGTCTCGCCTACCCAAGATGACTTTTTGCATGCCATGTGTCACGTAACGGCTGGTTTTTGGTTTGAAAACAACTAAATAAACAAAACGTATACTGAAGAAGAAAAATTTAGACAAACAGAGGCTACAGTGATCAAATCAATGAAAAATTCTGAACATAAAGGTCATATTGAGGTCACGAATATCAAAGTGAGATTTTGGAATAATGAAGTAGGGGCAACTTTATCTCGGTCAGCTGGGCCAACTTCAACTTCTTATCATATAAATGCCAGGTAAAGTTGTCTCGGGTACCCGAGACAACTTTTCTCCATATAAATGGGGCCTTTAAGTGCATGCCTAGGGCACTTTCTTGTGTGCCTAAATAAAGTTTTTCTGACTGACTGGCTGACTGACTCTCTGACTCACTGACTGACTCACTGACTGACTGGTTAATTACATGTAGGTGATTGACTGACTGACTGACTCACTGACTGATTGATTGAAGACTGATTGATTGATTGATTGATTGATTGATTGATTGATTGATTGATTGATTGATTGATTGATTGATTGATTGATTGATTGATTGTGGTGTTGTTTAGATACCAGATAACCCACTTGACAAGAAGACTTTGATCTCTCTTGATGAGGATGGGACATATTCTGTGAAAAAGACAAGTTCACAGGGAGAGGTATGTTGTAATCACACGTATTTACATGCAAAATACCTGACTTCATGTGTAATTTGAAGGAGTATTAAGCAACAATCTATGACATCAAGTTAAATCTTCTTTCAGGAAATGCAAAGGATTGATACATATTACAAAAAGGAGCAGTTTCAGGGCTTCATATCTGAAGGTCAGTTGCTGGGATCAGTATTAAGCTCCTGTTCTTGATTTACTGTAGTAGTCGTCTAATTTAAGTGGTCACCATGGGATTTCATTCACAAATGCAGAAGTTAGAACCACTGGTACAGCTTAAATAAACAGCACCACAGGAAAGTCAGTACTGCTGAACAGCTTTCATTTGAATGGTGATACTTAGGATTTTGAAGTTAAATAAACAGCACCACAGTGAGGTAGTGGTCAGTGGCTTTCACTTGAATGGTTACACTTTAAGATTTCGTCCACAATTTCGTCCCAAAAGCTGCAGCATAATATTAAGCAATGTACCATGCGGAAGCTCAGTAGCTTTCATTTCAGTTGTTATCTTTAGGTTTTTTAATGCAGACCCAGTGGTTAGAACCAGCATTTATTTAATTTGCATAGCTGTATGAAACATAGGTCAAGGTAAATTGCATTTGTTTACTTGATAAATAAATGAAACACTTCGTTTCAGGCTCAAATCTTTTGCTTCAAAGAATCATGGCCAAGAGAGATGTTCCAGCTGACATGACATTTGTTGCTTTTGACTCAACAACCAGTCTTTGTACATCAACATATGTAAGCTAATTATATGGATACATTATAGGTCTAAAGTATGTGGTAAAACCCCTCTATCTGAAACTGTGGACAGAAATGAAAAATAGTACAAGATAATGAAAATGGCATCAAATTTTGCAGTGTTTTCACAAAACATAACTACTCATAATTACATGTTTGCTGTTGATTTTTGTAGATTCTGCCCTGTAGGTCTTTAAATACAACTGACTGGCTATTCATATTGTTTATGACTTCAGGGTTTTGTTTTTCTCATTCCACAAGCATGTTGGTTACCACACTGGGTTATTCTTTTGCAAGCATCAAAGGATAAGGACTTACCTATCTAATTTGGAGACAAATTTCTTAATACTGCTGTATAATAATTGTGCAATGTGGTTTCCTGGCTTTTAATTTGTTTTGGCCATTAGGTAGACATGAGTGACCAAGAGAAGCAAATGCCATTTATATTGATTTAGCTAGTGAGTCATTCTACCAGTTGCAATTCATATTTTGAGCTTAGGAGTCATATTCCTTGACAGAAAATGCTTGGTAAATCCAGCCAGAAAATTGGCACTCGGCAAATAATGGTGACAGGACTTCAAAGAACAATCCATTCTGTGCTGGAGTCACCCACGACCTGGGAATCTTATTTCCTGTCCACAGGGTGAGTTTGTGTCGCCACACCTACATGTATGAGAAAATAAAATTAAAAATAAATAAATAAATAAATCACTTTATTTAGGTGTCAACGGTATTTAGCACAGAATGCTGACTGGGGACACCACCAAGATCGAATATAGTGACACTTTGTTTTGAGTGGAAAACCTGTGGCTCAAGGATTCCAGTTCAAATTGGGATTTAGAAATGTTGTCTTTATGAGGGAGGTGAAATGGGAAACCTGGAGAGCACCCTCAGAGGAAGACTGAGAATGAAATACAAACTTAACTCTCACATAAGCTGCTACAATTTAAACTATGTACCAATTAAATGAGAGAAGAGAAAGTCACATCTAGACAATCACACTAAACACAAGTAATGAAAATACTTTTTTGAACTGGAAGATTCATGCAGACCATGCCAGCTTTGCCAGGCTCTTGAAAATCTGCACAAGCCTGATTGATTTTGTTTGCTCCTCATTGATTAAAAAAATAGGCACTGGGGGGCAATAACTAGTTTTCATTTCCTTCAAAGGGGTTAATTATTTAATTGAGGTGACTATTTGAAGTATGTTTAAATTTTAGGGTCAAATATTTTGGAAAGTTTCTTCAAAAGAAGGATAGTAATATGACAAACAGCTGTTATTTTAGGAAATTACATTCGGGTGTTAAACTGATTAATTTATAGAGCTCAGTGGATACAGCTTTTGACGGTTAGTCTTTAACTACTTTAATCGTTGCAAATTGATGAATTTCTTAGGCATCTAGCAAGTCGAACACAGCTTGGTTCTCAAGTGACAATGACCTTACTCAGATTACCAGAGGAGCATCAAAATGAAGGTAGGCAAAGTGAAGCTTGTACCCAGCCCAGGGTGGTCATTCCAAAGGACTTTTGTCTGAAATACGCTGAAACTTTGAGGGGGGGAGGGGTGAGGGTAAACAAATTATCCTGCACGATGTTTTAACAGATTGGAATGTGCTAAGCAAAGAAAGCTCTTGTTTATCAAAGTGGCTATACTAGCTAAAGGCAGGATTCAGAATTTGGGGCCAAGATGATAGAAATTAACGTTGTGGAAATTTATGCACCACTTTGTTAAGGACACGTGTGGGGGCCCAGTGGTGTAGTGGTTAGTGCATTGGACTTCAGATCTGAAGGTCAGTGTTCGACGCCCAGTCCCTGCCATCATGTTGTTTCCTTAGACAAGAAACTTTTCTCCGCTTTGTCTCTCTTCACCCAGGTGTATAATGCTGCTCGGGGGTAACCCTGCGATGGACTAGCATCCCATCCAGGGGGGAGTAGTAATACTCTCAGTTGCTTCATGCTACAGAAACCGGGCTAAGCTCCCGCCGTGTGGGCCTTCTTGGCTCGTGTGCGACTTGTAAAACTTCTCATTGGTATTTGGTTTCTGTTCTTCTTGCCTTGCATTTTTGCACCGTATTGTTGAGGGTAATGCATTTCCTCGGGTATGTTTTAAAGGCAACTTTCAAGCAACTTTGCAGAAAAAAGAGCAACTTTTCGACATAATTTTCCGAAAGAAAATGAGCAATTTGTGGCTACGCCAAATCAGAATACACAGCTTCTTGAGCTGGCGATTCCAAGCAAGGGGTGTCTGATATAATTTTTGTCAGTTTCTATTAACCCTTTAAGCCTTAACAGTGACGAAAATAAAATTTCCCTTTAATCATCACTACTTGTTCAAACAATCAAGTGATGGGAATAAAGAAAGTGATCACCAAGGATAAGATGTCTTGATGTTTAGACAAATTCTCCTTACCAGTTCCATAAGAAATGTATGGAGAACGGTAAGGAGAATATGCATCTAATATTCTTTATATCCTGGCTTAGAGAGTTAAACCATTTTGTTGGTCTTTTTTCAGATACAGAAGTGTCGGAGGAGACACCAACAGTCAAGCCTCTCAAGTGGGAGGAAGATATGCAATTGTTCTCACGTTTTTTAGACCGAAAGGTAAAATCAGATTTTGTACTCCGCTTCCTCCTGCAAACTGTGTTAGGCCTCGGAGTTGAGTTTCATTTACGTTAAAGTATACCAGACAGTACATATACAAACGTACATAAACTTAATTTACTTCGGATTTTAGGGTAGACTTTACATTGGTGACATCACTCATAGACTCGTTTCTGTTCGTTATATTACGCATTCTTTCTGTTTGACATGTAATGTAGAGTAACACATCACGCAGATTCGTTTCCTTTCGCCATATAGCGCACAGACGCGTTTCTGTTCGCACTAATGTATAGACTCGTTTCTATTCGTCACATTTCTTAGATTCGTCTCTGTTCATCACATTACGCATAGACTCGTTTCTGTTCGTCACATTGCGTATAGACTCCTTTCTGTTCGTCACATTACGTATTGACTGTTTCTGTTCGTGACGGTACGTATAGACTTTGTCTCTGATCGTCACGTTACGTAAAGGCTTTGTATCTGTTCGTGGTGTTACGTATAGTCTCGTTTCTGTTTGTCGTGTTACGGGTACACTCGTTTCTTTCTCACATTAAGTAAAGGCTTTATTTCTGTTCGTCAGCAAACCAACAGGTTTCGTTTCAATCAGCGTTCTCCTTATTAGGCGGTAACCGGTAAAATTTACCGCTTTTAGTACCGCTTGTTAGCCGGAACCACATACTAACGCCTGGGTTAGAAACATTTAGATTCAACAGTTTGGGATCGTGAAAGATTTATTATCGGATTGAATTATGAAAAGATTTATGTCAGTCGTACTACGTACCACGTAAGTCTTGTCTTGTCTTGTGACTTTTCTCATTGCCCATGCGTTTGTACAATATTAGACGAAGTCTTATCATCCAGACATTTCTAAGTTCGTTAGATAATAGTCTCATCTTCTCTACGTTTCTTCGCACGTTTCTACCTTAGTAAGATGTTAGTCGTATCTTTTTAACGTTTCTCCCTATGCTAATAAATTCCTAAGGTATTAGTCTTTTCGACATCTTCCGTGCGATAGTATGTTCGTCGGTGTCTGTAAGGTCTTATCTTCTCGACTGTCGACATTTCTTCCGTACATTAGAACATTCGAAAAATATTATGTTCTCCGCGTTTGTCCGTGTCCTAGTATATTCGTAATTAAGATGTTGTTAATAGTTGTATCTCCTTAACATTTCTCCGTACGTTAGCATTGTCGTAAGATGTTAGTGTCATCAACTTGACGTCCATCTCCGTATGTTGGTTTGTTCAGGTTTGTTCGTAAGGTGCTCTTAGTATTGTCTTCTCCTCGAAGTTCTTCGTTTGTGCCTTTGTAAGGAGTATGTCTCATCTTTTTCGTAGGCGTTTCTCAGTACTTTTTTCAGGTTGCTGTAAGCTTTTTCTTCTCGACGTTTATCTGTACTGACGTCAATACGTTTCTTGTAAAAGGAATCGCAAACGTCAACCGTTTTGAAGGGTTTTCGAGACGTGTGTGAGCCTAGTGTTATGCCTGCAACATTACGGGTCTCATGACGACAATTCCACTCCAGGGTAGAAAACGATTTTCAACAGAGATGCTTTACCGGTCTGAAAAACTGATTTACCTGTTACCCTGAAAACTAGGGAGAGCACTGGTTTCTGTGCGTCAGTTAACCTACAAACGTCGTTTCCGTTCGTTAATTGAACAAAAAACTGAGCTTGCGTTTCTCTAGAGACTTTGTGTCGGCCTGTCTGTTTACGTACACTCTTCGGTTCTTGTCGTCTCTCGACGTAAATTGTTCGTTTCCCTTATTCAATTTACAAATGCAGTTCGTTTCTTTTCGTGACCTGACTTATAATCTCAATTTGTGTCCGTCAGTTCACCTGTATTCAGTCTTCTTTTCTTTTCGTCAGTTTTCGCTGTTGGCATTCTCAAACTAACTGATATTTCATAAGGAGAAAACAAAGGAAAACACTATCGTGACGGTGGTTTTGGATACCTGGTCTAATTAGCACTAAATTCTGCGCACTTTTGCTTTGAATTTCTCTAAGAATTTTTAATAGGTTGATACGCTATATCAAACACTTGAAAGAGTGTTTCATCAGGTATCCAAACACCTCAATGTCGGCTAAAAAGCTCGGCTGTGCCACATCTTTTCAACCCCCTTCTCGGTGTGTGGATATCCTTATGAAACACTCTATACCGTGTTTGATACATTACTTCGTTTATGTTCGCAAATTCACGTAGTCTTCGTTTGCTTTCGCAGGCGGAGTTGGCTGACGATCATGCCACTTACATGAGGAGACATCCTGAACTACGAGCCCTGCTTGCAGATTTCCTTCAGTTCCTTCTGCTTCGAAAACCTGATGACGTCACCGGCTTCGCCTCCGAGTTTTTTGGCGCCTTTTCTACTGCTGCGCCGTCTGCATCCTCGTTTGCACGCTCTTCTCCAAGCCCTGCGCGACCTTCCTCCATGCCATAGGAACGTTTTAGGTAATTTTTTTTCTTAGACGCTCTACAAGCCAATAGCTTTGAAACAATATTGTACAGCAAGCAAAGAATTCAAAGAAAAGAGACTTTATTATCTTATTCAGCCCGACCGAAGAATTGAAGATATTTAAGGCTGGTGTTAATCGATTTTCTTGAAGACATAGAAAGCTTCACCACTGTTGACGCATTCTGAAAACCATTAACGGACTTTTCCTAGCTTTTCGTACGCAATTCGTCTTAATCATCTCAAGCTTTAAACATGCTTGTTCCTTTATGGTTACTACGTCTCTCTGATTGTTTTTCCGTCCTAGTAAACTATTTTATTGACGTTTTCCGTGATTTGAAGAAAATTTTGTATATTGAAAAATAATTCAAAATAGTCTGCCCCGAGCGGCACGTATATATTCACTTCAAAATGCCATTGCACATTGGCCGAATTTTTTGTGTGTTAACATGTAGCTATGTATTGAATATATGTTGAAGTCTATAGTGTAACCAAGCGTGTTCTTTTATTGTATTTATTGTTGTTCGCGTTGACTTTGGCGCCATTTGTAAAGGGAAAATGTTATAAAATGCATACGAACTGTGTTGCTCCCTTGTCGTTGTCATCATCAATGTTTTTAAGTAACGAGAGTGGGATATTTTTTCCTTTTGACGTTTCGGTCAAACGCGAAAAGTAAGCAGTGTCTTGACACCCTGCCAGTGTTCCATTAACTTGAAACTTGTCAGCATTAATAACCTTGTGGTGGACGATTGTTGTGAGGAGGAGGAGAAGAACGAGGACGACGACGCCTTAAAGATTAAGTACCCCATTAAGGGGGAAGTCAGCGGTGTGTGTGTGTATGTTTTTTTGTTGTTGTTGTTTTTTTTGTTTTTTTGTTTTCTTTTTTAGGCAGAAAAAGACATCCAAATGGACTCCTTTCACGTGAGAGCGTTTCGGGTTAACAGAAGACTATTTTTGTCCAATCTATTGATCATTGACTTTTAATTTCCAATCACTTAGAAGTTCAAGGGGTAGCTAGTCGGGCGGGACGAAGTAAACCGGGCAATCATTGGCGCGGTCCCGTCCCCACTAACAACCTCTGGTTCTCCGAGGGTGCATTCACCTTCAAAGCGCAATTTTCTATATCAGAATAATACATTAATTACTCCCTCAGCCTTCTTTAAAGTCGTTCTAAAAGCCACAGAAAGGAAATTCTGGCAACCTCGTTCCCAGGGTCTTTGGGTGAGGCAGTCCAAGATGGCGGAGACTCGGCCCCGACTGTCCGCCACCCGACCCTCAAATTCTGAATGACTGTGATGTAAACTGCGCGTGCGTCGCACGTTTGACGACTGTGAAGCCCTGAAGTAGCTGGGACATGAGCTTTTCCTTATACCCCTAGTTATTTCTCAAAGTGATTGATAAAACCTTTCAGTGAAAACGCCCCCTGCCATTTTCAGCCGATATGACGTTATAAACACGATTCATGAGAAAAGATAATGATGCTTCAAAGAAAGGAATTGCATCGTATGAGGAAGAGTGTGACTTGATTTAAGAAAAAATAAGGGAGGGTTCATAATTTATGGAGAGGGGGGCTATGGTGATTTTAGATTTTTTCCCTTGCATTTTTTGGAGCCCTCCCTATTATTTGGTGTGTTTTTCCCTGCCCCCCACCTCATTGCATAACCCACAACCGTGGGCAAAATACCATGACCCCCCCTCCTCCACCACCACCACCCAAGAAACCGCGATGACTAAAACGACATTTTTAGTCTCAAAATTAACCACATTATGACAATTGTTTAATAAAAAAAACTGCTAATTAGTTTTAGTTTTTTTTTTACAACATGCACTTTATTGAACAAAGACAACACAAATTTACAATACTTAGCTGCTCTTAACACTAAATTAACAATTATATATTAATAATATGAAATTACAAATTCGAAATATGAAAATTACAATTAATTAAATTAGAATTAAAATATGAACTTACAAGTTCGAAACAGAAAACAAAGAAAAAGAAAAAAGTACCTACATTACATAAACATACTGGTCTTAGGCAAAACAAAAAAGTAACATGTCCCGCTGGGTGTCCTTGCCTCGGCTCTCAGCATCCACGCGACCTTTGTTTACTTTTTGTAAAAAAAGCGGATTAATTATTCCTCTGAGGGGCAGTATTTAAAGGAGGCCCACTTCTTCTTAAAAAAAGCTATATTGTTGTTCTCAAGAGCTATCTGTTTTCCAATTTCCATGGAGTTCATAATAAGTTGTATGTATACCTGTAGTGTAGGGAGAGTCTTTCTTATTCTACAGGTGTATATGTAGCGTCTAACAATAAGAAGAAAGTACTGAAAAAGTAAATCAGATATACTATCAGTTAAGCCAAGACAAAGGGTAGGAGAGAAGGAGATGTTCGTCAGGGTAAGATTCTGAGAAATCCACTGGAAAGTCTGGGTATAGTTGCAGTACCAAAATAAATGCACAAGAGTTTCAGTGGAGTCATTACAAAAAGAACCGGAGTCAACCTCTTTCAGCCCTATCTTATGAAGAAAGTCGTTTGTAGCTACCCGTCTGTGTAGAACTGAACTTAACCTGGAAAACTCTTAGTTTAGTTTCAGTTGTACAAAGAAAGGGCAAGCGATAGGTGTTTTCCCAATTTACTTCCAAACTTTCAATTACAACATCTTCAGAAAGCCATTTTCCCTGGCTTTTTAAAGAGGTTGATGACTTTTTTCAATGATACATTCGTTAAACCTTTTTGCTGACATTGGAGGATGATAGAAGACTTACATTATTTTCGAGTAGGGTTGTTTAGGTTTGAAGAACACTTTTTTCTAAAATGTTTTGATGCTGACACTACTTTCTAATACTTTAGGTAGTTAGTCTTAATGTTGTACTGAGCGGTAAAAGTATTGTAGCTTATGAAGTTCTGCTCAGCATCAAGCAAGTCCCTGATTTCCTTCACTCCTGCATTAAACCACGATTTATAGAAGAACAGTCTGTTCTCTATTCTTATGAGGGAGTTATGCCAGATCTGGGTAAAAAAGAAGTCTAGGTTCTCATCCCTGTAATTTAAAGTACTCCAGTATTCTACAATCTCTGTCAGGAGTGGATCTGTTAAATTGAGCAGTGGAACATCTTGCCATTCTAGGTTACTGGAAAACACTAAATTGCCACCGTGCCTTTCAAGATAGTAATTGGAAAAAGACTTCCATTTCGCCTGATTATCGTCTTCGAGATAGCCTTTTACTCATTTCATTTTCAATGATTGGTTAAAGCTTTGAATGCCAATCATTTTTAATCCTCATTTACTATAGCTGTTAATCATTTCTGTCCTTTTGATTTTATCACTTTTACCATCCCAAAGGAAGTCGTATAACAGGGATTGATTTCCTTAACGACACCTGGGGAGTTGGTAGAGGGGACAAAACATAAACAATTTGTGATACAGCCAGGGATTTTAGGACTGCAATTCTACCCAGGAGAGTCAGTCTTCTAGCTGACCAATTGCTAAGCGTTTTTTTAATTTTTTCAATTTTCTCGAAAAAATTAGCCTCAATATCCTTTAAATCTGATGTCGAAAACCAAACTCCCAAGGCGTAGACCTTCCTCTCCGCCCAAGTTATTGGTTTGTTTGAAGGGATAATAGTATTCGAATTTTTAAGTGAGCCTATCCAGAGGGCTTCGGTTTTCTCGAAATTAACTTTCAGTCCAGAAATGTGCGCAAATATATCGAGTAAGTATAGGGTCCTCGAGAAGGAGAGTTCTGAGCCATCTAAAATCATTGTCGTATCATCTGCATATTGTGAGAGTTTCCACTCAGTACCGCTTATTTTAATACCACGAATTTCTTCATCTCTCCTTATTGCGTTGCCCAGGACTTCAGCGCATAAAATAAATAGGTAGGGCGAAAGCGAACACCCCTGTCTCACGCCGCAGCTTAAAGTAAAGAAGTCAGAAGACCATTCATTGTTTTGGACACAGCTGCTTATATCTGTATAAAATAATTTAATCCATGTCACCAAAGAGGTTCCAAAGTTAAAATATTTTAATGTTTTCTTAATAAAAGACCATTCTATCGTATCGAAGGCTTTTTCGAAGTCAATGAATAACAGGAGGCCAGGGATTTGTTCCGTATTTGTGTAATTGATATTGCTATCAATAAGCCTGATGTTTTCTCCGATGAATCTATCTTTAAAAAACCAGTTTGGTCGTTATTAATTATCTTACGATTAGCGATAGATTTGGCAGCAATTTTGTAGTCGCAGTTCAGGAGAGTAATTGGCCTCCAGTTTTTTAAGAGATTGGCGGGATTGTTCTTTTTGGGCACGAGGGTAATAAGTCCTCTCCTCTGCGTGATTGATAAACAGACCTTTGCGTGTGCGAAATTCAAGGCACTTAGTAAACTACTTATTAGTTTATTGAAAATGAAAAACTTAAATTTATCAAACTAATCAGCATAAATAAAATGATACAGCTTACATTTACTGCAATCTTCTAAACCAGCTTCTGAAACCAGCTAAAAATGGCCATTTGGTTTGTTGAGGCATCATTCCAGTAATATTTCACGTGAAAAATACATCCAGAATGTGTTGATACACACAAAGTGTGCTAACATCATACAAATAAACATTAGCTTTCTTAAATAAGGTTGTACAAATTAGGTTTAAAATATTATCTTGCAATGGAGTCAACTGTGGCCATTTTTAATGTGGTCTATACATGCTGTACAGTCAGTTATGAAGCAGTTAGTGGTTTGATAGAAATGCTGGGGTTTGATAAAGGTGAGAATTTATTTATTCTCATCTTCATCAAACCACTGCATTATAACTGGCCATGCAGTATCATCCAACAAATCATCTCTGAGCTTCTCCAACGCCTCCAATAATCGTGGGTCCCTGCGAAAACGAGACAGGAGCCCATCTGTTTCTTTCACATCTTCTCCACTGAGCTGTGCAGCACCAGTTAGAGATGGGCTCTAAAGCTTATTGTAAACATTGAGTTTATTATTCATTGACGTCAACTGCAATTTATAAGCTTCAAGTATATTGGAACTTCAATTTCAGATCCTTCTGCTAAATATGAGTGAACTGATGGTGGTGGTTTTTATGGAATTTTTTTTATGGACCCCCCTTATACCTTCTTTCACATCGGGAGAAATTTGCCATAGCCCCTCCTAAAACCTAACAGGAAAAAATCATGCCCCCCCCTAAAAATCGCCATAGCCCCCCCCTCTACATAAATTATGAACCCTCCCTAAGAAGTGCGAATCTTGATAACTCGAATCACAAAACCATAACAGGTGTTTAAGAGTACCTTTTAATTTGCACTGAGCAAAAAATGCGGGAAAACGATTGCTTTTTTAGTCTAAGACTGTATCACCAAATGGCCGATTATATGTGTTCTTTTAAAGTAACCGGTTTTCGAATGGTTCGCCTCGGGCTTAACATTAATCCCGTATCCAGACAGAAGTACTAGATACTTCCGACCAAATTCAATCTCGTGCCAAGATTACAAGATAAGCGTCATAAAGCACTTTTCAATTTTGTGCCATAAAACCAAAACGAAAGCGGTTACTCCAGCCAATCAAGGAAACACAAATTACCCAATGAACCAATCATGACGCGAAGGAGATACATTTAAGAAGGGCGGGAAAACACGTGCAACAGAGAACGCAATTGGTCTTGGTTTTACTTCTGAGTGGTTGAGAAAGTAGCTGGTTGGTTTCTTGAAGTACTTCAGCGGGTCTTTGAATATGGCGGTGATCAGTAATAAGTTTGTTGCCACCGTGATCGGACTCAGAATCGCTAAGGTAAAACCAGAGGCCAATTCAGTACGCGCATACATCATCTGTCCAAATGTATTGGTTTGGTTTGTTTGATTAAAAGGGGCGATAGTCTAGCAGATAGGTAAAACTATTCTGCATTTTATGATAAAAGCATGAAACTTGGCACACTAATACTAGGTATCGTAGGGAACGTTTTAAAGATTAGAGGCAATCTGGATAGGATCTGTGGCAGCTGGGAAGGGGAGGGGGGATTTTTCAATATGGCCGCCATTCAGACTATAAAGACTATTATTGGAAAAATGAAGCAAAATTAACTTGATACAGTGTTGAATTGTCATTGTTGTTATGTCAGCTCGTTGAATTTCCCATCAAAACAAAACATTAACATTTTCCGGGGTGATTTAACTGAATTCAGGGGATCGTTTTATTTTAGGTCAAAATTATGCAAATTAGATATCTTATTAATTCAATGACACTGGTCGAATCATTTAACCACAATTTTGCTTTCCCCTCGATAATTTGGTGGCCACTTTCAAGCTTACCTGTTTAACTGTTTCACGGCATCTATGATGCAGTTAAAGAACATAGAAATGCGTCATTACACACGCTATTTATTCGTTTTTTGGGGGGGGGGGATTTTTCCCATTCTCATCAGTTTAAGTCACCTACTGAGTAACGATACAAGCACAGTAACTTCCAAAACAGATTTTCATTCGCAAATTTACTCCTTCGTCTATAGCCTTCAGCTCTCGATCAACCGATTTGTTCTGTTAAATACAACCGAATTTTGGTGGACTGGGCAGTTAAGCGCTAAAAGAGCACCAGGCCCACGAATAGCCAGCTTGGTATCCTGTCAGTGTCTAAATGAGGGGTTACGGAAGGGACTTCTGTGCAAATGAAGTAGTATGTTTTCTAACATCTTCTCTGAAAAACGCTTTTCTTACATTATTCACATTGTTATCAGATATTGGTAGCAGCGATGAGCTCTAATTCTTTAAGCTTGGAAATATTTAGTCTGTGTGTGCTGCTGTGAATTGTGCGCATTGTCTGTGCAAGCACATGCAATGTGGGCATACATGTAGCATCAGTGAGCACACTCTATCCATAGTTAGTAGAGAGGTCCCCTCTACTAACTATGCTCTATCTTTCCGTAAAACACAGCATGGTGCCGCATCTAGTACGTGGCGCATGCATAGCACCTGTTATTGTTTGACGTACTGAACTACGCGAGTTACATAAAGTACCCGGGTAAACATCCCGTCCGCATTCCAGTTTGTTAACCGATATCGACTTCAAACATCGTCTGGAACCAGTCACTGTCTACGGTATGAAGTAGCATAATCTGTTAAGAGTGCTGCACTCTCTCGATAGTTTGTCAACTTTAAGAATTATTATCTCATCTAGGTGCAACCCAAGGACACGTTCCTCGTTGTAATTCTAGGATATAAAATAGCATTTTTTACTTCTTAAGTCTTCCAACAAGCAGAAGTGTCCTTTAACGATTGATTGATCTAACTATCCCAGGCCAGGAGGTCGAACTCCTTCCGTCTGCCAGAAATGTTATTGCAATCGTTATGGTGTGCCCTTAATTAGTATTGGCGCTGCGAGAATTTTGTACCTCAGATTCGATGCCTTTTAATCTTAAACAAGTACGGGAATCGAATCGCTGCATAAAATATATAGATACATACATACATCCCCCCATGCATAATAAAGAACATCCCTGAGGCAATTAACAAAAGATTATCTGAAATCTCATCAGACGAGGAAACCTTCAAAGAATCAGCAGCACCCTACCAAGAAGCATTGCAGAAAAGCGGTTATTCATACACCCTCAAATTCACCCCACCACAACAGCAGTCACCAGAATCAGCCACCAACAAGAGAAAGAGGCAGAGGAACATAATATTGTTCAACCCACCATTTAGTATAAATGTGCAAACTAACATAGGAAGAGAATTTCTAAATTTGATCGAGAACTGCTTCCCACCTAACCATAAATTAAGAACACTTTTTAACAAAAGTAATCTTAAGCTGAGTTATAGTTGTTCACCGAACATAAAACAGATCATCGATGGACACAACAAAACCATTCTAAGACAGAACACGCTGCAGAGAGCCAAACAAATGTCCTTTGAAAGGAGCGGAATGCTTAGTCAAGGAAGTAGCGTACCAAGCCACAATCACCACGGCTGAAAGCACAGAGACATACGTCGGCCTCACCGCCACGGAGTTCGAAACGAGATGGCCAAATCACCAAATGTCATTCAAACAGGACAATAAAAAAATAATAAAAAATAAAAAATGACACCGAACTAAGCAAACATCTATGGTAGCTAAAAGATCAAAAGAAAGACCTCACAATCTCCTGGAAAATCCTAGCCAAGGCCAAATCCTATACCAATCTTACCAAACGATGTAACCTATGTAATACCGAGAAATTCTATATTTTATATAAACCGGACATGGCAACGCTTGACAAACGTAATGAACTTGTATCAACTTGCAGGCACACTCAAGTGAATTAAGGCATGGGCCCTCAATTTTTCTCTTAAAACGTGAGGGGGGTAGTCTATCTCTAAACGCTTTAGACATAGACAAGTGAAACTTTGCCAGATACTTACAATTCTAGTTTGTGGCAATTTCGCACTTTTAAAGTATGCAAATTAGGTCACGTGACTTCCATCGCCTGAAAAAGCTTTTCCTTAAAATGGCAACACTTTTTCTTGTGTCCTTAATTTATTTACCACTTCCATAATATTAAGGCCGTTTAATGTATCACTTCTGTGCTTGGCCTTTTTAAGATAAATAAAAGCAAAGGTGTGAAGTAGGGATAAAAAGGATAAAAAGTGGGGACTGGGTACTAATCGGAAAAACCGTTTATTTTCTAAATTATTTACAAATTCAAAAGTTGCCAAGCACAGTTTTGTAGATGCTTACATTAAATATTGTCTTATACCAGTCTGGTTTAATACCTCGCAACAAAAAGTGTTGCCATTTTTGCTTGAAGATTGTTTAGTACTTTCTGGCCGTGTAAGGTCACGTGACAAATTTCTATAATTTAAAAAGAACCAACTTAACACAAACTATCATTGTATGTATCTCGCAATGTTTCAGCTTTCTAATGCAAAAGCGTTCAAAGATAGACCACCCCCCTCACTTTTTTGAGTAAAAAATTGGGGCCCATGCCTTAATTTACCTGAGCAAGCGAAAGTTTCTCCTTAAATTCAATCGCGTCCTCAAGGACCAATCATAAGCTTACAAATGTACATTACTATTGTCCTTTAAGTTTGAATTTTGTAACTATCATACTACTGATGTATATAAACCCTAGCGATGCGACAGTGTATATGGAATTTAACTGATGAGTGGACCGACTCTTTGTTGGTCTACGAAACAGACCTGTATTAAAGTCCATATGAAACGATATTGAGTAGATGCTTTTAGCAATACAAGTGAGTTGTACATGTAGGTAACACCAAAGATGGCCACCGGTATCAACCATATCCTCTTCATACGGTGAAATTATTTGCAATAGGTATCTGTGGCTGTTTAGCTACTCTTGTGGTTGGTATAATGGATAAACAATAAATAATTATCCAAAAATAGGACAATCAATAGCACTTCCATTTGTTTAACTGCATAAATCACGACACCTAGTGTCTTGAATTCTTTCACCAGCTAGAAAAACAATTTATGGTTTTTTCGTGTAAAGTTTGAGACGATAGTAATGAAAAAGTAAGCTACAACCATGCAATCATCAGATGTGAATTAATTACAATTTCTAATTTGCATAATTATGACCTCAGAATTATCTTTTCAATTTTCAATTCTCAGAAACCTTCTATGCCAATTTTGATAGCATGATTTTAATCCCTGAACTTAGTTAAATAGAACATTACGATCATACATTGTTTTAGACAATTATGCTGTATGTTTCCACACCAAAGAAGTATCGCTGGCGGCGGCCATTTTGAATCATTAAGCCCACTACTTTTACCACCCTCTCCTGGCTGATACAGAGCATATCCCGATTGCCTCTAATCTTGAAAATGTTCCCCATGATGCCTTGTATTAACCTGCCCAGTTGGATGCTTTTATCATAAAATGCAGTACTCACCCCTGAATTAACACTACCGGACTACGAATCTTCCTCTCTCATTGCTCATAATTATTACCATTGGCTAATCCTTCGCAAGAACTTAAATCCAACTAGAACATTTGCGTGGTTATACCGAGCTGTTTTTGAAGTTCCACAGAAAGTGGCCCGAGATTTTTAAACCAAAACAAACGCAAATTGCTTTCGACAGCCAATCGGTCTTTGGCTGTATTAATTAAATAATAATAATATACAATTTATATAGCGCTCGTATCCTAAAGTCCAAGAGCGCTATACTAAAAAGGGGGGCTTTTACATATTAAGGAAATGAGAGCATTTGTTCTTGGAACCAAATTAAAGTGCCCATTGTGAAAGAGGTGGCCCGGCGTGTGGTTTCACAGTAACGCAAGTTGAAAAAAAATTATAAAGGAGAACAAAAGAAAAGGAAAACATTGACCTCCACTGAGTAAATTAAGTTTAAGATTTTAATTTCGATTTCTCATTTGCAACCGAACGAGACAACGAAATTTTGATTACATAATTTTATCTAGATGATATGATAAATTTTTACACCCCTGTCTCCAATTCAGGGATCTTTCCCGTGATAAGAAAGTCTAAAGATTTTCTATACGTTGGGAGCCTCCAGGCAAATATAAATGCGTCAGCGGCAACCTTCATGAATAGCAAAAGGTCGGATATTCTTAACAGAATGTTCAAACTCAATTCTTCTTCTAAGCTTCCAGTTTTTCTGTATAAGAAAACGTAAAATACCCCGATATGTGGGAAAGCCGCAAAAAGCAGTATAGCGGCAAGATAAAATGTCATGATGATGAAATTCCGGTCAAATAATCGGCAGCGATTTTGTTTTTTCATAAGATGTTTCTTTGCACCGCTGCGCTGCTGCGAATCGTCATTTGAGTTTGATGAGGAAGGGAGTCGGTTGATTATGTTTTGATGTTGTAGGCGGCCTCTGAATGCTCTGTACATCATTATCTGAACCAATGCTAGGACTATCGATATAAGCGTTGCGTGCAGAGTTAAGTTGATTTTAAAAAACACAAACTGGTCGACACCTAGTACAGGCAACAAGCTAAATATCGTGAAATAAACCCACGTTATTACAACACAAGATATCACCGTTTTCTTCTTCACCCACGTCTTGTATCTGTAAGGACATTCGATTGCGATGACCTGCACAACAGAAAGCATTAGTACCATCATGAATGACGCATTAAGCGATGCTGTTGATATTATAGAACCAACGAGAAACAGGCTTTGCGAAATAGCTTGAAATTCTGCACCGGCGCGAAAATATCGGCAGAAATAGTACATCGCAAAAAACGGCTCAACAAGCAAACCACATAGCAGATCCGCTACGGACAGTCCAAGGACGAAATGGCTGGTTGGTTTCTTGAAGTACTTCAGCGGGTCTTTGAATATGGCGGTGATCAGTAATAAGTTTGTTGCCACTGTAATCGGACTCAGAATCGCTAAGGTAAATCCAGAGGCCAGTTCGGTACGCGCATACATCATCTGTCCAAATGTATCTGTTTGATTTGTTTGATTAAAAGGGGCGAAACTTCCACTCTCATTGCTCATAATTATTACCACTGGTTGATCCTTCGTAGAATGAACTTGAATCCAACTAGAACATTTGCGTGGTCGTACAGACCTGTTTCTCAAGTTCCGTTTAGCGCTTCATATCCACGGCTAACAGTTTACCTGCGCAAATTCGCGCATCGCCATTGACACTTATCTTTTTCACAAGCTATCTTTTTGTGGCCTCATCAACGCGCAATTGTTGTGCTTTCCGTCAACGTTTGCTCTCACAGTACTTAATTCCTATTGCAAATGAAGCTTACAATACCAGCTTGATCAGCTTACGTTAGATCGGCCCTGGGATCTACTTCAGAAGAACGAAAACTGACAAAAACTTCCGACAAATATTGAAAAGCGTGCGAAGTTAAATGCAACTTTTTATAGCCTTGGTCTTATGGTCACGTACCTAGAAATGAAAAACCAGTTATTTCGCATGAGCAAACTTGGCCGCAGATCCAAAACATTTTACATAGAGACAACGAATCTGTGTAAACAACATAGTCCCAATTAACAAAACAAGGGAAGAGAAAATTAAAAGAGAATATTTTATTTCAACTTTGCCGGCAGGTGCAAGAAACCCGTCTGATTATATGCAGTGTTTTGCATTCACCCCATTGACATTATCTTTCCAAATCGGTACTTAAGTTGTATTCGCAGGCCAAATATAGCTACGGAGGATACAAAGCAATTATTTTATGACTCAGAGCTATCGACGATTCTTCTTCAATATCTTTTTCGGTGAGAACTAATGTATTTTCACAACCATGCGTGGCCAGTTCGAACCACATTCAATTTGCTTTGCGCGCTTGGTGCCTTACAAAGTAACTCTTTCCCTTAATGGATTATACTTTATTTCTCATATTTATCATTAGGAAAAAGAAAAACAAACAATCTGAACTTAATAAGATACTTTACCCCTGGAAATTCGATCATTCTACCGGGAATTATTTTTCTCACATTTCATAAAATCAGTTCCTTTTTCAATGAGAATGGTTTGAACCCAAGCGATCACATAACAAAGCAAACCGCAACCGGTTTAACTTAATGGCCAATACTTGCATCGCCGGAGAACTTCATTTTCGCACGTAAGCAAATTACATTTTGAGAGGCGATGGATCCTGAATTCGAGAATCAAAATTGCAACGATGTAAACTTGTCAAAATCTTAAAGGGTTCTTCCAAGTGCGCAAATGTACAAATGACGTGCTCCCTGGCGGAAGAATTTATCCATGATTATTTTAAAGATAAACTTGGATGCAAACTTTATTTTAAATTTTCTTTTTTCCCAGCAGGTGTTTCTTAAGGGGAAATCGAAACAATAACTGCTTATACTAAATGATTAAAAATAGCCGAAACAACTATTCTTTACTCACTGAAGGCCATTTTAAAAACATTGAAAACAACCGGTTTTTTTCTTGAATCTTAGTGAATCTATTATAGGGTTCCTTAATGAACACCGGATCTAATAATAACAGCCGGAAAATTATCGCTTAAAGAATCTTTTGTGTCTTTGTTTCGAAATAGAACCTGAAAACGCAATTGTGAAGCCATTTGCACGTTTCATATTGGTGAATCTGTTTTTAGACCATTAAATCAGATAAAAGAACGCGCGTTTTGTTAGCACTAAGTCTCTTGAACGTGTTTTTTCCCAACCCATCAGTCCCTTATCAAAAATGAATCCGGCAAACAAACTGCGAAATGGCAATGTTTAATTGTGTCAAATTTAGTAATTTTATAAAAAATTGATTTCTTAAACATACTAACACCTCAATCTAAAGATAACTGAACAAATTAACCGATAAAATTTGAGGACTGTTGATGCGACAGCAATTGCATATTCAATCTTTTACTTCATCATATTTTTACCATCCGTAAATTTTTCAGCTCACTATGACGGGAGAAACTTGGCGCGATTGCCTGCCTCCAAAATCTCTTATCACATATTTTTTTCTTCGTGCTAGTTTAGGATAAACTTGCAAAACTGAACGAGGGCAAAATATTCTAATACTTACCTAACCGATAGAATTTTATTTTTATGGTTCTTTCGCAAAATTTTCAAATAGCTCAGTTGATAGGGTAAACTGTTCATCGTATCTGAGGAGATTCAAAAGCCGACGTTTCGAGCGTCAGCTCTTCACTATAGTGGATCCACTCTGTCGAAGGGCGCTGGAAACTTCGGCTTGATGGCTGCCCTCAGCCTCGTTCCCAGTCGTCCAATGTGACGTCACCCGACGAGCTCGGCAGGAAAATTCGCTTACGGCCTCGCGCTCGGTTCCAAGCCTCCCTCAGTCACCCGAAAGCACATAAAGACCTGGAGACGAGGCTGGGTTGACCTTATACTGAAGTCTTTCACTCCCCCAGCGACACATCACCACATCACCACAATTTCTAGAGAAATAAACCCTATTTTTTTTTATACCTCTGTCGCTAAGAACGCTGGCTCGAAAAAACGAAAAAGGTTTTCTACTTGAAACATTACGGCTAGTACATTTTCGATTGGAAAGGGGCAAAACCGCAAAATCAATTCATGAGCCGGTCGACCTCACAGCGGTCCGTGAAGCAATTTCGGACCGTTCACTGACAGGCCTTGAAATTAATTTTTTTTTTCCCAGGAGCAATTCTGCTCCTAGGTCCAAAATGTTTGGAGTAAATTTGGTCTAACGAGGAGCACAACATGTATTTATTGCGAAAATGGGCCAAAAGTTGAAGGAGCAAATTTGCTCCCAAGCTATTTTTTAATGTCCTCGAACCAGTCGCAAATTGCACATTTGCGACCGTAAATTTCGAGCCCTGCTCAGTGAACCAATTAGAATTCTGCTTTTCATCACAGACTACTATAGCCATACGTATACAAGCAGCAGTATCGCAAAAGGTTTAAAATTAGGAGGCGGAAGCAGAGTGATTTTAAACTTCATAAAGCAAGAGCTACGAGTTTGGCTTCAAAAATATTCCTAAGAAAGCGTGTTCCTATGAAGTTTTACAATGATCACGCAAAAATAACAAACAAAAACAAAATAATAGAAAACAAAGCAAGACGAACTTAAAGTTGGTATACTTTGCTCTAGCTGCGAAGGAATGAACGTCTCCCCTTCCTTTCGGGAGTCGCAAGCAAGTTTCGTACCAAGTCTAAACGTTTCATTAATATATTAAGTGGTCCAAGAGTAGTTTTTGTGTGAGCCGTAAGACGAGGAAAAGTAACAACCCACCGATGCATCAAGAGTTCAACTCTTGATGTACAAGGTACATTCTTCTTTTTACTTTACTTTTAGTTAGCTACGTTGCTCGTTGTGGAATATTCCAAAGAGAAAGGCATCCCATGTGATTTATCATAAACCATAAATAAAAGAAGTTACTGTTTTGATTACTGCATCTTTCAATGATGTAACCTCTGATTCTCAGCTTGCATTTCTTACTACTCTTCATCATCACGGCGGAAGTCTCAAACACAAGGAAGCTACTTCAAGGAGTTTAAAGGTCACGTTCGTGCGTTCTGATTGGCAGATTTCGATCCACTATGTTTTTCACAGTCTGTTGGTTGCCGAAGTAAACATGATCGAAAGATGTAAAAATCGGCTTGACAAGGTTATTGAAAGGTGCTGCAAATAAACAGTGACACCAGCAACTTGGCAACGATTCAAATCGTTTATTTTTCATTTCGTCAAATACAAACAAACTGAATACACAATTGCAGTAGAACCTCGTGAGGGTTTTTGTCCCCAGATTCCGAGCCACCTTAAGCTGATTCAGCCTCATGGGTGTGCTGTTTCTTCTCCTTCGGGACCACTACCACAGGAACATGAGCATGATGAATGACGTAATCACTGGTGCTTCCTAATATGGTACGACGAACAGTTCCCATTCCCCGGCTGCCAACCACGATCAACACGGCATGCTCCTTATGGGCAGTTTTGCAGACATGCTCTCCTGCATGACCAGCTTGAATGACAATTTTGGCTGAGACCTGATGTGAATGTGATGAAGAAAACAGTTATGGCTTCAAGCTATTTATTATGTGCCTATAAATTTTGTTAAGCTGCCCCGCAAAGGGTGGGGGTAGGGGCATGTAAGACATTTGTTTCAACCCCCCCCCCCCTCAATGCTGTACAGGAACAAAATATGGGTCAAATCACATTAAAGCTGTCAATGCTCAATTTCTCCACAACAGCTCATCCCCACCCCCACTTGATACAATTTACAATAGGAACAATTTATTGCTCCAGACAGTAAAAAGCGACCAAAAGTATTATCTTCCCCTCTCCTCCCCTCATGATAAACTGAACTCCCACAGCCCAATTTTAAGCTGACTAATATTTACTAAACCCTACATATAGTCTACACTTGGATATATAGGCTACCGATTCTCAATACCGGTAAATAGTAAAAACAACTATCGCAGCATTTTAATCTACCTTCATAGCCTCACACTTGGCTTTGTACTTGTCTTCCAAGTCTTTGATGTACTTCTCGTGTCTTTCTACTTCCTTCTTCCACTCTTCTGTTGCCATGGCATCTGTGACATAGCAATATATAGGTCAGTAATGTGTATGTGTTAATTTTAACAGTTACAATCACAGAGCTGCCGATAAATTTCCCACTATGGCATGTACGTGTTGTTACATGCCATTATTATTACTGTAGGAGATCCACACAGCTATTGTTACTTCACTGCAAGTTGTTCTACACTGTGTATTTTTTTGCTAACTCAAGCCAGGAAGAAGACAGGCTAACAAGAGGTAAATCTTTCCTTTTGATTTCATGATGGGTTATTAACATACTATTACTAAGGAAAGAGTTCACAAAGAACAAATTACGAAACACAAGGTAGCATACATATACACTCCAGCACCACATAACGATTATACTAAGGAAGAAATCATAATTTAAATTGCTTATTCTCACTCGGAAGACAATACATTTAGTGTGCTCTATTGGTGTTGAATGTGTGGTTCCAGAAAATATCCATACCTCCCCCCAGGGATGGTTTTTTACTTTGAACCTTCCCCCCCCAACCCCTCTGGAAATTCCAGTTTAGCTTCATACTTTCCTTTAAAAATTTTGGCCTTTGAGACCCCCCACCCCCCACCCTCCACCCCCTCGGAATTTCCATTGGCCATCCATGGGGTGGGTAGTGATATTTTCTGGAACCACACAATATCTACATGTAATTAAGCTTAACCTAGAGGGGTTTATAATTTTGAATTCCATTCAAACAATTCTTGGTTAAATCACATTAATAGAAATTATGTCACTAGATGGTACATAGACCGACAATGTGATCATTCAGGCACTTGCAGATTCTTTCAATTTATGAATTCGTATAGTAGAATAGAATGGATTGTTTGCTCCATTGACCCAATGCATCCCTCGTAATTTCAAATCACTGCAAACACTACTGCACAAACAAGAAGAAAAAAGATTCCAGATGTCCAGTGAAAACCATACCTTCAGTGAATGCTGTGTTGGCTGAGAGAAAACAGGATGACTAAGGCCAGTTGCTTACAAAAAGGGGTACAGAGAAAGGAAGAGTAATATTTTGACATTATGTACTTACGAGGCAAAGCAGGGGGGTGCAGTTCATGAGAGTGAATAACAATCAGCTTGTCTCCATCATGGAATATGTGATTTTTATACCCTGGAAAACATTAAACATGAAGTAATGATATTGCAGGTTATTTGTTGTATTGAAGGCATATCTTTGGAGCTCCATCCCTGATCCTTTATATTTTTAATATTTTGTAACCCCAGCCTGCAAGAAACTGTGTAGAGCCAGTAAAGATTGATAAATTACTTCAGATCTATTTTAGCCATCACTTTGTGGATGCAAGTCTTGAATAGGTCTGAAATAGTGAAGGACCATGTCTAAAAGGGTCACCCAAATACAACGTTGCTTCCCACCCCGTCTGTTCAATTTAGGAAAAAAAGTGAGAAAACTGCAGTAATTCATTTTTGTAGATACCTTTTCCCAGGTGCTTCTTAGTTTTAATTCCTTTGTAAATATCATTGAGTTTTGTATTTTGTTCCTTGTCAAAACAAAAGATTACAAGCTATATACCGTACATATATTTTTAAGGTTGCATTTTTTTGCAGTCAGGTGTACATATAGATTATATATTATTTTATATTGTTATTGTTAGTTATTGTTGTTGTTTTTTTACAAAAAGGGAAAGGGTACCCCTAGATCTCTCACTTAAAATTTTCTTGCTGTTTTTCATGCCACAAACAATACTCTTAACATTGCATTACTTACATACATTTACTTTACATTCACTCTACATACATGGAAAGTGACTGTGTCACACATAAATCATATTTCTTGGTGAAGATATATTGTAGGATCATCATTTTGGATCATCTACTTCCCCTTTTTCTCCCCAAACAACCAGTCCACCTCTTAATAGAGAGAGACGGGGGAAGGGTGGGGAGGCAATAGTAAATGAAACATTCTATAAAAATGTGGAAAATCGCACATTTTGACTCAGTGTTCTTACTGGGATTTTGTCTGGGGAGTCCAAGGGCCCGCTTTGCCGAAAAGTGCGCCCTACAGGAACTTCTTTCTTCGAGTCCCGGTACTTTAGAACAAAAGAAAGAGGCTGACTTTTGCTGTACTGTGGCGATTCATGAACACACACACGCTAAGAACAACACGAGCCCGCATTCCAAATGGTCAGTTGGATGATTCCAAGATGGTGATTAAGATTGTACTGAAGGAGCTACACTGTATATATGACACACCTCACATGTGGAAATTATATATCAAGAAAGGTTAAAGGATTAAAATGATACTTTGATGTACTGTTTTCATTGAGCTGACCTTATTTTCAAGTAAAAAGCTAGAGCATTCAACTGTCTGCTGAAAAATTATTGTTCAACTAACTTCTAAAGTCTCTATAGCCCATAGCATCCTTGGCACCATCAAGGGCGCATTTACTTGGCTTTTGATGCACCATTTTACTTTTTTGTGTAGCAATCCTGCAAGGCCACAGCCTGGTTAGAACACTATTGGACTGAACTAAGTCAAGAAGTACAGAGCTTCAAAGCTATCCACTTCAAAATTAAAATTTGAAGAGAACACCCGGCTGGCAATAAATGCATTCAATGACTGACATCCCATTGTGGATCAGAATTCCATCGATCAGGGTTCCAAAGGGGTTTAAGGCTCCAGGGCTCAGGGCTAAAAAATGTAGGGTACCAGGGTGCCAAGACAGAAAAATCAGGGCTCTCTAGGGTTCCGTGGCTGTACTCTACGGCTCCATTTAACAAGAATCATTAGTTTTGTCCGGGCTCCAAGTAGAAAAAGGCTTTGAGCTCCAGGCTCCATGAAAAAGTTCAGCGCTCCAAGGCTTCAAAGACCCTGCTTTGATGCCCTGACTGATAATAATTTTGATGTCCTGCCCATATATCGGCCAACATCGGAGGCCCTGTTAGGGGGGTCTGAATAATCCATAATCCTGGGTAAATTTTGGAAATAATCCGCATCCCAATTTTGTGAATGAATGTGTCCCTAAATTACATTTTATTTTGTATCCCTAAATAAAATTCTAACAAAAAATAATCCACAATCTTAAAATTTAGTGCCCAATAAACCGTATCCCTTCTCTAAAACCCTCTAATAATCCATAATTCTAAAACCCTAACAGAGCCGCACATTGGCAGACGTAGATAACGCTCGTGCAAGACCACAGGCTTACCATCCTCTGTTCGTGTGGTGGGCTGTGCATTTATAATGGCTGTGCTGGTTTATCAAATTAGCAAAACTAAAGCCAAAATTTAGGAGTTTTGAAACCAAGGAAATGAAATAAAAACTCATAAAATTGCTGCCATGGTGTTTTGATTTGTGTTTCTGTGTTTATTTTGGCGATTTAAGGCTCAAAATAACGGTTGGACTCGCTCAAAAGTAGAGAAAGAGAAGAAGGCATGCAACTAGGCGACCCGCAAATTACACTACCCAGTCAAACATTTCGCCAAAAAAGTCGTATTTGCCTGATTCGCTCACACAAAAAAATCTTAGCCCTCGAAAGAATAGTCTAATTCTACAAAGTTTTGGCCAAATTTGAGTTAGATTCGATCGCGGATAGACCTTTAGAATCGAGCCCAGACTTTTGACTACGACCATCAATTTGCTTTCTCCCTATGATCTGCAAGAAATCCGAACTCAAAGGAATTCGAAGAATGCTTTTTTCCGTTAAAATTTGAATTCATGTGCAACAAACTGCCGCCCCTGGCCTCCCTACACGAAAATTTTGGTACGTGACAAAATCTTCTCTGTGGTCACCCGAGTGGTGAGTTTGACCAACAAAGGAACCCAGTTGAAAGACACGACTTCCCCTGCGCATAGAAGTCGCTGGGCGCAAAAATTCAAAACAAAACAAAATGAAAGACGCGGACTCAGGCCAGCCAAGAAGAAAAAGACCAAGAAGAAAAAGACCGAAAAGGGAAATGAAAAATGGTGGTGGTACGTTGAATTGTTTTTTTTTTTATCTTGTGTGTGTGTGCCATTTACCATTGCCAGACAACTGCAGCTAGTAAGGTCATGCGAAATCGTTTCATTTTAACTGGCTTGCATTTTTCTGTTTTCATGACAGGTACTTAACACAGAATTATGAGTTAAAATCCGGAGACAAAATTTCCTTGGATGAGATTTTGGAAAAAGTGAGGATTTTCGTTTCACTTTGAAAGGAAAGGAAGTTTGCACCATAGTAATTAAGAGAAGTGTTTGGTAACGGTGTTATCGTTTGCCGCCCGAGAATTGGTGGAAAGCAAGCGACAACTTTTTTCAACCTTGGGACCAAGGACTAATACTGCAAGTAATCGGTGGCATGTAATGAATTGTTGAGAAGTTTAATCCGTTCAATATAGTAGAAACTCGAAAATGTATTTTCATCTCACAGAATTCTTTAACCTGAAAAATCAGTCTTCTTCCCCCACAAATGTAAGAATTTTAAGTGCTTGAATTTTTCTGGTACCACTGCCATTTTTCATTTCCCTTTTCGGTCTTTTTCTTCTTGGCCTTAAGCTGGTCTGAGTCTGCGTCTTCCATTTTGTTTTGTTTTGAATTTTTGCGCCCAGCGACCCTCAGTCTACGCTAGGCTTGGATAAATTCTGCTCGTAAAATGGCTTATTCTGCCTGCCGGCAGTGCTCGTAAAAATTGCTTATTCTGCTCGAAATTCTGCTCGGACACCCTTATTCTGCTTGAATTCTGCTCGGTACCCAAAAAAATTTTCAGCCATTTGGGCCGGATTTATTTTTGCAAATATAGAACGGAGCCTGGGCGTAACCCCTAAAAACTAATTAGATATTCATTACGCGTAGCAAAATTGTAACACATCTTACTTTATGTCATTACTATTAGACGAAACACTGAATTTTTCCATTTGTTTTTTATTTAGTTTTAAATTTTTCTTACATCTGTTATGCATATCATTAGTGCTGCTGATTTTCCCTTATTCTGCTCAAATTCTGTTCGAAAATGCCTTATTGTGCCGGCAGAATGCTCGCCTCAAAAATCCCTTATTATGTTCGAAATTCTGCCGGCAGAATTTATCCACTCCTAGACTACGCGCAGGGGAAATTTCGTTCAACTGGGTTCCTTTGTTGGTCAAACTTACCACTTGGGTGACCACAGAGTAGATTTTGTCATGGACCAAATGTTTCGCGGCAATGCGGCAGTTTGTCGCACATGAATTCAAATTTTAACAGAAAAAAGCATTCTTCGAATTCCTTTGAGTTCAGATTTCTTGCAGATCATAGTGAGAAAGCAAATTGATGGTCGTATTCAAAAGTCCAGGCTTGATTCTAAAGGTCTATCTGCAATCGAATCTAACTCAAATTTGACCAAAACTTTGTTCGAAGACTATTCTTTCGAGGGCTAGATTTTTTTGTGTGAGCGAATTGGGCAAATACGACTTTTTTGGCGAAATGTTCGACTGGGTAGTGTAATTTGCGGGTCGCCTAGTTGCATGCCTTGTTCTCTTTCTCTACTTTTGAGCGAGTCCGACCGTTATTTTGAAAACATTGCTTTCGCGAGCCTTATTAAATTGCCAAAATAAACACAGAAACACAAATCAAAACACCATGGCAGCAATTTTATGAGTTTTTATTTTAATTTTCCTCAGTTTTGAAACTCCTAAATTTCGGCTTTAGTTTTGCTAATTTGATAAACCGATGCAGCCATTATAATATAAATGCACAGCCCACCACACAAGCAGAGGATGGTAAGCCTGTGGCAAGACACATGATCAGCGATTCATTCTTCTATTTTAACCCATGTTATTGCAGAAGGAAAGACAAAAATCAAAATTGAATTAATTACTGCAATAACAGTGACAGCCGCCGTTGTTCTATTTGTGAATATGCCTTTGTTTGGCGCGGGAAAAATCAATCGAGGCGTGAAAATTGACGCGGCTTCTAATTAATTAAGCATTGATTATCTCTCACCGACACCGTCGACCTACATTTAAATTCAAGAAATTATTATCTTTTTTGGAGTGTTTGTTTTAAGAGTAACTCCGTTACCTACTAGTTTTCGCTTCCCCTACGAAAAAGGCTCATTGATAAGCTTGATTAAGCTTAAGATTTAAGATGCCTTTGCGACAACGTCGAGCATGCGTCAAATACACAGAGAAGAATTCAGTTTGTCACCAAATCTCTCCGTCCAAGTCTTAAAATTGCCCCCATCGTCAACTGGAATACTCAAGTAGGACTTTGCTCATCACATATACGAAAAAATCGGCGAAAGAAACTTTAATTTTTGTTCAAGAATACAGAAATCTTTCATGCATGCAACCTCGTACAACTGATATCATATGCAGACGAAACTGTCTTGCGATTCACGGTAGTTATCTGTGAAAGCAAATGTTACGATTGTATACTCCAGTTAAACAAGGAACTTTGTTCTACTTACAATCAAATGCTCTCTCACTGTGATCGCTTCCATCGACGGCTATAACGACAACTCTTTTCTCGTTTGAGCACGCCATATTTTCAGCTTTCACTCGTTCATTGAAAACGAATACTGTGGGATGTTTTCCACGATCAATGGGCGAATCAATGGGCGGACCAGTGACGCGTGACAGATGCGTGACAGCTTTCACGTATCTTTCAAGGGTGGTATGTGTAGACTTCGTGGTATGAAAAATACATTAATCCTCAAATAATAATTCCTCATTAAAAAAAAAAAGGAATAGAAATTATATTCATTGAGCGCTGTTTCAAATTTTCGGGCGTTAAAAATTTTGGACGGCAACAAATTTTGGACGGTTTTACTTTGCGACAAATTTTTGTTCGAAATTTTAACGCGTCCTCCGATATTTTTGGGGAATAATGTATGTATAATATAAAATTGTTTGTTTAAGGGCTTACGCGCTGAGATTATTATATCCATCAAGGAAGTTATTATCAATTATAAGCTTCAACATGTCCAAGGGGTCCACCAAGAGGGCGAGTTATTGCGTTGAGTTAAGGACGGTGCCAAGGGGAAAAAGCAGATCTTAGCAAGGGTTATTGGAATCTAAAACGACAAATGTGGGTAATCACGCATTTCCTAGAGATAATTAACCAACGATAATTCTAAAAAAGCTTTAAAATACAAAGAAAGTATGGCAATTTCTTTTCAAATTTAAGCTCAATTATCTCTGAAAAATGCTTGGTTACCCAAAGTTGGATTCTGGTAGCCTTTGTTAAGATCTTCTTTTTCCACATAGTCATAAACCGCACAAAAATACCTTTGTATTAGCAGGCTCAGCTCCTGGTTCGGACCAGACCCGAGATTGAATTTCAAGATTTTCCCGGCAAAAAAAATTGAAAATTCAATATTGTGCCTTCATAATCTTTAAATTTCTTGAATTTTCCGGCAAAATGCCGAATTTTCAATATTCTGCCGGCATAATCTTGAAAATTCATGATTCTGCCGGCATAATCTTGAATTTCAACATTTTGCTATTAAAATATGGAATTTTCAATATTTTGCCGCCATGTATTCAAGTTTTCTGCTGGCATAATCTTGAAATTCAACATTTTGCCTGCAAAATATGTAATTTTCAATATTTTGCCAGTATAATCTCGGAAATTCAAGATTCTGCCGGCATAATTTTGAATTTCAAGATTCTGCCGGCAACTGACGTTGCAAAATCTTGAATTTTCAATATTTTTCAACTACCGGAGTTAACTCGCCATTGCTAACTCACTGCTCAGTAAAACCCCCAAGTCCAAGAAGTACAGCAAAGGCAAGCAAAGACACTCAAATTACCAGATATTTTATCAAGACATACTATACCTGAAGAAACGTCAATTTATTCAGTTAACACTTGGGGAAAATATGAGGCCAGTTTTGCACGAAACGTGGACTGATACTAGCAAAGCCTGGCAAAGCTTCCTGTTTTATCCAATTTTTAAATTATTTTGATTCTCAAAACCTTCATGATTCCAGTTCTAGAGGTATGTTTCAATTATGAGCAAAACCATCGCACGTTAGTACTAATGTACTTGGGTGTTCAATTCTAATAGTAGAGGCAGGTCTTGATAGGCTCCTCGTAGAGAGGGTTCGAGGTGCATCCGTCTTGTCAAATCACTATATGATATTGGCAAGTGTTTTTCTTTGGTAACTCGGTGAAATGATACCAGGAACATTGAGCCACACCAGGAGCCCAGGTGCCCCTGGCCACACCCACAAGCCACCGAATTTTGGCACCTTTGAGGGGCTCCGTTAGACGAGCACCCCTCACTTCTCTAATACGGATCAGAGCAGTAGAACAATAAACGGGAAAACTGCAGATATTTCACTCGCCAACGATGATTTTATTTATAACGGTTAGACAAAAAACAAAGCAACAACAGCATATCTTCAAACAAATTTCACTGGCACTCTTCATAAAGCGTCTTCTCTTTTTTAGGGGAGAGGGGTGAGGAAGCCTTTGTCTACTCCGCCTTCGGCACCACTACCACTGGCATGTGGGCATGGTGAATGACGTAGTCGCTCACACTTCCTAATATGGTGCGACGCACTTTGCCCACACCTCGGCTCCCTATTACAAGGAATGTAACCCCCTCCTTTTGCGCCACTTTACAGATCGTCTCTCCGGCGGGTCCAGTCTCCACAACAATCTTCGCCGATACCTAAAAGGAGAGAAGTAGAAGATGATTTCAAGTGTTTTTTTTTCATTCCTCGGAATGTGGATTGACTGAAAAGAAGATTATATTTGATTTTGAAGAAATGAACTTACATTTGAAGCCTTGCATTTTTCTGTATATTTTTGCTCTAGTTCTTTAATGGCGTTTTCATGTTTGGCAAGTTCACTAGTCCACTCATCCGTCAGAATTATGTCTAAGAGGATAAGATCGAAGATACACATGAGATACAGTTCGTCTTACTTCAGGAAACGTCAATGCCCTCCCGCCCCACCTTAACCTACTCCCCCCCCCCCCACTACTGGCTTTTGCAATAAATAAATAAATAAATAAACAAATAAATAAATAAATAAATAAATAAATAAATGTGAGGTGAGATGACCCTTGTCACCATACAACTTTCTTCCCATTGCATCGCCTTCCCGAATCTCCTTGTCTCACACACCTCCCTCCCCATACAACTCCTGGACAGGAGACTTGTCCTGGAGTAGTGTGGAGAGGTTTCTATCCTTGACCTCCCGTCCCCACCCTGCAGAGGATCAAGACATAGGGTAGAGGAAGAACTGCTCTAGATCCCCCCGCTCCCCCCCGCTCCCCCCCCGCCCCCTGTACTCTACTTCCGCCGTCAGGCTTCCCTTAACCTTCCCGCTTTCTCGTCTCACCACACTACACTTTAAAAGCGTAGACCTAAAGTTTTTAAAACTTCTGGTACTTACGAGGCATAACCGGGGGGTGTATTTCGCGTGAATGGATCACAACCACTTGATCTCCTTCTTGGTAGACATTTTTCACAAACCCTGCATAACAACCGAAACAACATCAGCAAGTGATATGTGGCAGTGATATAACGTTCACACAAATCCAAAAGAGTGGAAGAGGAGTACAATACTAGTACTGAGCTCTTCATAACAATTTCGTTTCAGTATAAATAGTTAGATTTGCAGACGATTCGGGTGTCGTGGGAGAGCGCGGACTGTTTGACACAGGCTAAAAAAAAGGCTAGACCTAAATTAAGACACAGGGGACTTATTGATCGAGAGCTCCTCTTGTATTTGGCTGTGGAGAGGCAGTAGACGACGAGCAATCCCTTCTTCGGCTCAGGAATGGTCGAGGGAGAAAATTGCCAAACGGCTGCCGCGGGGAAACATGACGTGCGTGTCGTGAAGTGCGCGTCACGTTTCCATCCGACAACCCACTTTCGCGCGCGATCGCACGTTCTTCTCGTTGGATTATCTGTGAGTGGAAAGAGGGGCTACTCGTACTCTAGAGGTGCGGTGTTTTAGTGGCTAGTGTGAAGGACTCTTGATAGCCTGGGAACAGGCTAGGGGAGGGGGGAAAGAAAACTTCCGCGCTCGGCACGTTGTTGCACCCTATTCTTTATTCGGACACATTAAGTTGGAACACTTCTGTCATTGTCACAATTCACTTCTCTTCGGCTCTCCCTTGCCCTCAATGTAGAGTGATCCAATTTTTGGTTGTTGCAAGTCATTGTTATCAACATTGGGAACGCGGACAGGGAAAGTGTTCCAACAAATGTGTCCGAAATTGTAGACTTTCTATCGGGAGATGGGAGGTTCGGTGTTCGATGCTCGGGCTCTAAACGTCTTGTGTTGTTTCCTTTAGCTTACACAAGGAACTTCTATTCCACCGATGCGTCATCTCGCTCCAATTATGGGTACCGGCGAAGGTAGCCCTGCGATGGTCTAGACTAGTAGTTTTATGCTACCGTTTCACATTCGACCACGTAAGGAGCCGCTGACAAATTCAAATTCACAAGTCCCCCGATTAACGTTCACTGGACGTTTAGGGGAGGGGGAGGGGGAGGGGAGGGAGGGGGAGGGGAAGGGGGAGGGGGAGGGGGTGAGGAGAGTCCGGACTTGCTTGTTAGCGTGGAGCATTTGGGGCTAAACGAAATGATCAACTTTAAAAAGATATTTCACTTCATGTTGAGAACAGCACAACGGAGGAAATATAGTACAGTAGAAAAAGAATTGGGAATCCGTTGAGATTTTCGAGAAGTCTTTTCTTGTCGGATAAGTAATAACAATACAAGTTTGTGAATAGAACTTCGAACTGACTCAAACATATGCCGGCATTCATCCTCCTTGCCATTTGGAATTTACGTCAGTTACATCAACAGCTTCATCCCCTTGTACACACAGTGACAAGATATTTCCAACAACGAACGAAAGGCGGTTCTTGATGGTATTGAACACAGTATCTTGAACAGAATTTTGTATTAAATTGTTAACAATCCAGGGTTAACAATCAAATTGTTTTGACCATCTTCTTGTCTTTATAACCGCAGAGGTGGCATTTCTCTGGTTCTTCCTCACTTGGAAAGTCGTGAGCATTTGGTACAAAGCTGTAATGATACCATGCCTCACAAGCATTGCAGAAGAGGACACAATTTCCTTTGCTCTTTGCCTTGACTTCTGCCGTATTATCGCCGATTTAGACATAGGATCGTTTTTAATACACAGCTAAATATAGTGGCCTGCACGCCTACCAGTTTCCTTATCTGTCCTACCGAAGAGGATCACGGACTGAGTTGTTTTGATGCGTCAACTGAAGGGAGCATATAAATAAAGGTCTGGTTTTGCTAAAAATGGCAATTCTACTGTACGGAACTATCAATAATTATCTTTGTCTTGGATTGGCTAAGATCAAAATGGGTTCAACTTGAACGTTTTCAAGCTTTTAGCTTGTGGTGGCCCAATTGTGTCTCCTATAAAACCCGTGAAAATCTTTTTATGATTCGTTCTTTCTTTAAAAATCCACCTGATATTGCCCCTTGTAAGTATAGAAGCAATTCACGTTTGAAGAAGGTAATTAGATATAAATTTAGCACACTTTTGTCGAAAGAAAGTAAAGTCCGTGATATAGTCCGTAAAGATGCCTGTTTTTCGCTCCCATATCATGTCCGATTAGACACAGTTGATTGAGAATTCGTGAAGTAGCGTTAGGGGAATTCCGCCGGACTGCGAGAAAAAAGGCTAAAAAGATATTCCAGGGGAACAGAGGAACTCTCAGTCTTCTAAATACTTTATAAGATGACGTTGATCGTTTCACACATCGGTCTCGCCAACAATATTTACTCGACTACCATAAAGGGGCGGGGGGGGAGGGGGCTTACTGTAAGTGTCCGTAGGGAAAGTTGGAACAGTGAAAATTCTAAGGGCGGAGGGGGAAGTCTGACCTTTACGTCCAGGGACGTATTAAGCGGGGAACTTTTGAATACGTCGACGGCCACTGGCCAAGTGTTGACCGACTGACGTAGATGATAATATGGTGGGTTAAATAAAATTTGCAAGGTGGAGAACCGAGCATTTGGTATAAATCCTGTATTGTACTAGCCGATTACAATTTAAAATTATACAGCTGCTGTTCGTACGAGACCCGTACGCCTACTTGCATGTATCTGCCCTAGCGTTTTCAATAACATGTTCTCCTATTCTTGAATGTAATTCCGTATCACGTAAATGATTATTGGTTTGAATGACCTCTGGGCTTACATATTATATTGGAAAAGAATGTCAGCTCTCTGAGTGTAGTTAGCAACGTAGATCTAATTGCCAAGGCTCAGGCGAAACTCATTGCATTGCCTGTTCCATACAACTGGCAATAAAAGAGTCTACTAAAGCTGAAAGTTAGCAAAGTGACAGACAGTCGACTGTTCGAATCGGATCCATTCGAAAAACTGGTATCGACCCTAACTGAAGAAATCGTGCATACATTGTAGATTTCAAGCATCAAAGGGGAACCAAAGCGTATTAGTTTATACTCACAATCAAATGCTTGTTCGCTGTAGGCGCTCTGGTCCACAGCAACTGCTACAGTCCTTTGAGACATGTCTTCCAGCACGTCAAAGATGTTGAACGACAACCAGTTGTTTTAGTTTACTGACAGTGATATTTACCGTCTCGTCGATTCAATGCCAAGTCCGGATGCAATGTCGCTACATCAGTCACGCAGTCTTCCAAAGGCTACATAGCTCGATAAAGACGGCTTTTCTTTTGATCTCTTCATTACAAAATGGCATGTGCCTGCCTTATGCATGGTTCAATTTTACCTGTTACCATCCCCCCCCGGGCAACCCCCGGGACAAGTCCAGCCCTTCGGGCCCGGGGGTGGGGAATTGTTTGAAACGGTTTTGTCCCGGGGGTAGGGGGGCGGGGCAAATCGAAAATAACTTCTCGTTTTTCTTGTGAAGCACGTCACTAGCTTATCACTTCTCAGTTGACACAATGGCGCCGGACCGCGTAGAGAAGACTGCCTATTTCCAGGGAAAATCTCTCGAATTTGTAGCAGACTGGTTGGAGAAGAATAATCTCTCGGAATTAAAATCTGTATTCAAAGGCACGTTTATTATAAATTGTTAAACGAAGGAGCGTTTGATGCGTACTCGAATGGATGGCCGTGGCGTTCATCACAAACATAGAAATATTTCTTCAGCGTATTTGTATGAAACAGATGCACGGCTTTATATTAAACAGAGATCTCAGTCCAGTGTTCTTGTGAAACAAGCTAAGCAAAACTCCTTTAAAATGCTGTCATCAATTTGCTTACCGGACCTCTTTTGTGCATGTACTATATTTAGAATAAAACACGCGGTGAAGAACATTTCTTTACTCGCCAGCCGAATGCCAGTGCGGTTAGACTTTTTTCTTCAGTTTTCTTTTTCAATGCAGTGTCCATGTTTTTTAATACTCTGTAATATCATTCGTTCAGTAAACTCTACAAAAGCGTTTAAGTTCTTGTCAAAACGTCTGGTTGTGCTATTGTCCGGAAATCAATTTTGAACACAAAACAACGTATTTGTGGTCGATGAGGAGTCCCGGGGGTGGGGAATTGTCTCTTTCTGCGTGCCCGGGGGTGGGGAATAGACCGCCAAGTAAGAAAAAAATGGCAAATCCCCGGGGGGTGTGCCCGGGGGGGGATGGTAACAGGTAGAATTGAACCCTGCATTAAGGTGTAATTGTAACGGATTGTAAACGTCTGAATATTTCCCTTATTGCTTATAACCACGAAGTTGGATAATTTATCATTCGCTGTTTAGTCACGCAATCCTCTGAGGCCTAGTTTTATACGGGGAGGCTCCGCTCGGAGGTTCAAACCCTTACCCTTTAATATACTCATTTTTACAAAAATGGTACCCCTCTCATATACCTAGAGCAAACTGAGTTACATCCCTTTCTTATACCTCAAGGATAAGCCAAAACAATAGACTTTCCTATACTGTATATAATCGCCACGTTTTCCCCGGGTTTTCAGTCGTTCTGATTCAGTTGCGTAGTCATTTCTGCCAAAATGTGGCACCCTTTGATATACTTCACTTTAGCCACCATTTCTTCCACTTTGCAGCTGATTTTGTAACCCTTTCGTATACTAAAATGGCAATTTTCCCTACCCTTTAATATACTGCGAGCTTAAAAAGGCACCCCTTTCGGGCGGAGCCTCCCCGTATAGCGAGTACCCCGGGGGTTTACGCTAACTTTTAAAAAATGTTTAATGCTACAAAGCAGTCGTAATTAATAAGCTTTTGAAATAGGAATTTATTGCTGTTAAATTTCCGAGTCTCCTCAATTAAACATATGTAAAAAATATATTACAATATTTCATTAGTTGATTCTTTAGTGTCAGTATCAGGTGTCAGTATAGTGAGTGAATTTTATAGCTAATTTTTTAGGTGCTATCTAATATTTTGTGTTGTAGTGAGGGCCACGGAGTTATCAGTGTTTTTTACTACTGTCAACATGGTCAAGTGCTTACCCTCTATAAATAAAGCCTATTATTATTATTATTATTATTATTATTATTATTATTATTATTATTATTATTAGAAAGATAAAAAAGAACTGTACTGGGCACATGGGGTAATCGGAAGCTAGCTCCCTGGCATACTTCAGTGTCTCTTTTTATTTCGTTCATTTCCTTGTTTCCGATTAGAAAATTTTGTCTCCTCGTGAAATCTTCAAAAGTCTTCGAAAATCCTTTAATTTGAAAGTCCTTAAATGGGCAGGATTTCGACCTGTTTGCATTTCTTGGACGAGGGATGTGTGAGGTAATTTCGAGGTATTCAGGTTTTAAAATATACGGAAATCCATCAGTGCATGAATGATCGCTAGAAAACGGAATAAGAGCGGGTTATAGCATGTGTGTCAGTGTCATGAGTAGAGCGATGGGAAGGGACACAGAATGACACGTCTTTGCGAGAGCAATCACCAGTCGGTTTTCGATAAGCAAGAATAATTTATTTTGTATTTTTTTTTTCACACAGGAGCAACAGCTGTTTTATGTCTACCACACGAATCGTGTCGTCTAAAAACAGACGTACAACATCTTCACGACAGTAGTACACAACACGAAAAATGTCGTAGGGTTTTGAAACATGCTAACGCCATGCCTACAACACGAATCGTGTCGTTCAAAATGATAAAAGGACGAGTTGTTTACGATCTTTCCTTGACGTCTGACGAGAGCAGCGCGCGCTACAAAAGTCGCATACGACAGTCGTAAGCAAAATTATCGGCCCTAGCAATACATAGTGCCCGTTTTTGGCAATTTTCACTCAAAATTTAGCGTTGTACAATAAAAACAATAGAGTCCTTCTATCTCAGGCCCTATGTGTGACAGGTTGCCTCGGAAATTTGATGTTCAAACTTCGTTGTGAACATCAGTTTCCTCGGGCAACCTATCACACGATAGTGCCTTCGACAGAAGAACTCTATTGTTTAGTTAGGACATCTTAAAAGGAGGGCTTCGTCAATCCGGCCTCTAGTTTTCACCAACTCAAGCGCAAGTAGAAAAGAGTGGTACGAATAAGATTCACACATTTCCGTGTGGGTACGACTGACATTAGCAGCATGTGGACAGGGGAAATAACTATATCCTTGCTGCTTCACTGATAAATGCTGTGTTTGCGTTTGCGTCATCTTAAAAGTCCAGCTTTGAGGACGCTAAAGACATCCAGAAAACTCTTCAATGCTTCTTGTAATTATCTTTCACACGGGAGGTCTGAGGAACGTTTGTTCCTACTCCCTCGGTACCAGAACCACTGGTATGTGAGCATGGTGA